>CM054118.1:41279010-41879010 GCA_028673005.1 Tanypteryx hageni
TATCGTACCGTCCTAACTTCTCCATTTGTTCTATTTCATCACATTTTCCTTTTATCCAGTTTTCTCTAGCTTTATCTGTTACCCTTCTCAACTCATTGTTTATACGCCTATAGTTGGCTCTACCTTCTTCACTGTTAACGTTTTTCCATTTTCGTCTCTCATCCATTTTCTCCAGCATTTCCTTCGTGATCCATGGTTTTCTGATTTTCTTCTCTTGTTTCCAATCTCTTTATCCAAGGTATCCTTGATACTGGTTTTAATTTCATCCCATTCTATATCAACGGTCTTCGGTTTGTTTTCCAACTTTCTTAGGTTATCTTCCAACTTCATGCTGACTACATCCTGCCTTTCTTTCAGTTTTTCTAGGTCCCAGGTCTGTCTTTCTCTTCTCGTTTTTCTTATTTGTTTGAGCTTTGTACTCACGTCAAGTATTAGAAGGCTGTGATCTGAATCAATGTCCGCTCCTTGCAATGCCTTGGCATTCTTTATGCTGTTCCTGAATCTTTGTTTTACAAGGATGTAATCTATTTGGCATCTCATTCTATCTCCTGGGCTTTTCCATGTGTATAACCTTCGTTTATGGTTTTTGAACCATGTATTAGTCACTACAAGGTCATTATTGATGCAGAATTCTACGAGTTTCTCCCCTCCTCGATTTCTCTTCCCAAGTCCGTATTGCCCGACAACATTTTCTTCCTGTCCTTCTCCAACTATGCTGTTCCAATCTCCCATTATTATGCAGTTTACCTTTCCTCTTCCGTCTTCTTCGTAAATTTCATTAATTTGCTCATAGATCTCATCTATTTCTTCATCGTCATGAGCTGACGTTGGCATATATACCTGGATTATCAGCATGTCCACTGGGACTGCTTTTAGCTTTATTGCCATCAGTCTATCGTTCGTTGCTATTATCTTTGTCACGCTTTTCATCATATCATTCCTAAGTACCAGAGCTACTCCCCTTTCCCCACTATTTCCTCCAGAATAAACTACCGTGAATTCTTCCGAGTCGAACTGTCCTTCTCCCTCCCATCTAGTTTCGCTTAGCCCTATAATGTCAACTCTATTTCTTCTCATTTCTTCTTTCAAGTTCTCTAGCTTTCCTGCCTTTCTCATAGTTCTTACGTTCCAAGTCCCTATTCGTAATTTACTTTCGACAAATGTTTTCCTCAAGGCAGTCCCCGCCCGGAGATCCGATTGGGGGACTATTTTACCTCCGGATTGTTTTACTTCGAGAGAACTCATATTGTCCAACCATATAATCTTTACTAGGGATATATATATATATATATATATATATATATATATATATATATATATATATATATATATATATATATACAGTTACCTCATGCACGCATATAAATACCATTTATATCAAATCGATAAAGAAATTACTACAAATTTGAAATTATATAGGGGGCGCCGAAATTATGTTACACACGGGCGCCAGAACCCAACGGCCCTGTTACGGATTATCCTAGATTATCACAGACAATTTTTACGTTCCATGAACCTCGTTAGTATTTTAGAGAATGACAAAGCAGCCTACGAGCTTAAACGTTTTTTTTAGATTGAGAATTTGGAATGGTAATGTCAAAGGACTATTTTTATGAATCTGTATTTCCTCTTAAGCAATGTAGGGCTTTTAATTTAAAAATTTACGAGTTAATAAAAATCAATAATTTATTTTTCTAATCTCAATTCTTTTGCTTATTTATTTCTAGCAATTTTGCTATTATTATATTGCACGTTATTATGTGCAGCACTCTTTATTTTAGTCCATGGCTGCATGGTTTTTTAATGCTTGATTCGTAAAATATTATTATTATCAAAATAATAGACACATGGAAAAAGTATTTTAATTTAATTTCATGCTTATGTATTATTTTCTAAATATATAGATATAAATTTATGTGTGGATCTATATTTAAAATCAAAAGAAATGTGTTTATATATTCGTTACAATTAAATACGTATTTCGAGTCTGGGTCAGTCATCATTGGCAAAAGATTATTTTTATCCAGTTTTTTAATGATGCTGAAAAATAGCTAATAAATCGCGCGCATTAAATACGTAACGGAAGAAATCGGGAAACAAAAATAATTGTATAAACGCAGGAAGGAAGAAAGCCACATTCCCGACGACTCAAGGACTGCCACTGAAGGTGAAGCGATTTTCCTCCCTAGGGTTTGTCCGTGTGACGTAGTTCGTGCTCGAATCGGCGTTTCGGCAAGGTTCTCCTTCACATCAATACGTTTCCGAATAACTGCAGTGCCTTTTTATCTAAGGACGCCGATTACTAAAAAGAATAATTAAAACTAAGCCAGCGATCAGTTTGAGCTCTTCCCCGACACCTTCCCATTCTGTCTCTTTCGTCCCAGACATAAAGCGATGTAAAAAATAATGTTTCAAAAAGTATATCACCGTGATTAAACCATAAAAATAAAAGATTTATGTCAAAAAGAAGTATACGTGTAAAATATAGAATAGGGTAGTTTTGGAATATTTTTTAAAATTTTGCTTCCATCTGAAGTAAATGTAGGTCATCATCATCATGCTGCTGTCCGAAGACAGGTTTTAGCTGAATCGCTGACTCCATCTCTCTCTCTCCCTATAAGCCTCTTTTATACCTCTATAAGAAGTATATTCCTGCTTTATATTCTCTAATATTCCTATTCTTTTTCTCCCTCTTCTTCTTCTTCCACTAATTTTGCCTTCTAAGATCGTCCTTTGTCTTCTCAATATGTGCCCTATCCAATTTGCTTTTCTTTTCCTGATTGTTTTTATTAGCATCCTTTCTTCTCCCACAATTTCTAATACTTTTTCGTTTCTCTTCCTCTCTGTCCATTTCACTTTCATCACCCTTCTCCATACCCACATCTCAAAACTTTCTAAATATTTTTCCTCCTTTCTCCTTGCCGTCCACGTCTCTGCACCAAAAAGAGCTATGCTCCATATGTAGCATTTCGCTAATTTTTTCCTTGTTTCTAATTTTTTTTCTTGCTTGTGAGAATCTCCTTCTTCTCGTTAAATGCTGCTTTTTGCCATTGCAATCCTACTTCTGATGTCCTGTGTACTACTTCCATCCTCCGCTAAAATACTGCCAAGATATTTGAAACTACTTACTTGTTCCAATTTTACCATTACATTTAATGTAGGAACTGTAATTTTAAAAATATTATCTCTCAAACTATTATATACTTAATCAAAAACTATCGATCTTGGTGCTAAATTTACCTCAGTTGCATTGTAAATAATATTATTTATTCTATTACAATGCATTCAGAATTAATTTAATCTCAAACCGAGCTTATTCCAATCAATCTTCGAAAGCTTAACCAGATTAATTTTATAATCTAAAAACAGAAATGGGCTCTATATGCCAAATTCTAATGTTTCCAAAGAAAACCTTTTCATTTCAGTAATAAAATGAATAGGCAGAATATTTTTGGCCAACTTAGGCTCATGGTAGAAATCACACTGCGTGTAATTTTATCTCTATTGGCACTTCAATAGCAATCATCGATATATGCGACAATTTTTTAATTAAATGCATCATTACTCAGCAAAATTTTCTCATAAACTCTGTTTTACATCAACTGAAAGCCTTTAAAAAAGAGCCTATTTCAAAAATACGACTCGAATGCTTTCTTCATAAATGCGATTTTGCCATTAATGTTATATTTATCGCATGTACGTTGTAAAACATACATGCTTTTACTGCTTCACAGCCATATTTGCGAGTGAAAACATTTTACAGTGAATAGTACGGTATATTTTAATCCTATAAAGTCACCAAACTATTAACTGAAAGGGCAACTTGGGGCTTTAAACATATATAACTGTGCGGGTCATATAAAACCTTTCAAACGACTGATGTGCCGCGTTGTTGAGTTTCAGAGAATAAAAGTTTTTTTAGATGTGACTCACAATGTTCCATTAAGGTTATCCGCATGGGCTAAAGAAAGAGATAGCGCATTTTTCAAATTGTAGAATATAAAATTTTTATATTATGTATGTACGTAGATACACCGAATAACAAAAATATTTTATCCCTCTCTAAGTTTGCTCGTCGACTATGATAAGTAATCATACCATAAAAATTATTATAAAACTAAAAATTACTACTGTTAAAGCAATCCGGGATTAAAAGAAATTTTTGCACTCGCTAATTTGAGATTTTAAACGAAAATTTTTTCATTCAATGCGTATTAAATAAATTTATACATTTCCTTCGACTAGCTTAATCTATCCGCAAACACCGAATTTAACGTTTTTCTCAATAAGTTACAAATAAAAACCGAGTCATCCTGTTATAAAATGAATCATTTAATTAAGTAGGTTCAATTTTTCGAGTTTTATTATTTAATGATTTGGTTTAGGTATTAGCCCAGAAATGAAACAGTGATGCAACCGCATGAGAAATATTTAATTTAGAAAATAACACCATAAAACTAAATTGCGAGCTTTGCAACAAAATATCGTAAGAACCTTCGTCAAACTAACTTTGAAAATAAATGTATCAAACTTAAGTAGAGTAAAAAAAAACTGGTCCCACTAGTGATACTAATCGTCTCATAAATCCACTTCCTTCATATAAATATAAATTTCGATACTTGTCCCAATATACCTACGGTTCTACCTCGGTAGCAATCATTTTGGCCATCTTTTAAATCTCTTAATTTACCTGCCCTAAAAAAAGTCGTTACAGCGGTTCAGTAGAGGTCTTCGAACCAGTTCGGTGCGATAAGAATCTAAAAACCTACGACGTCATTCGTATAGACCATGAATTAAATTATTTTCTCGCCTTTTGCGCAAAAATTTGAATATTTTTATTAATGCCTATGGAGAGTTAAACTAGTTTTTTCATGTAAAATAAGAATAATTTAATTAAAGTGGAGTACAGTTAATTGAAACTGATTCGCTGCTCATTTTATCGTGAAAAAATAGCAGGCGGAACCCTTCAACTTAAATATTATGAAAGAATTTCACGCTACCGTAATAAAGATAAGAAAAATAGTAAATATTAACGTGAAATTAATCATAGCCAATGATGACCTCACGAAAATTGTTTTTTAAGACATTAATTTTTAAATCCAACGCACGCATGAACATGATTTAAAACTTATAAATCGTTTATTATCAATATGTTTGAAATATTTAAAGATGAGACTACCCCAGTTAAAAATTAATTTAATTATGGGAATTTTAACGTACCGGTATCCTTTTTGATTAACAAGAGGACAGCGCTTTTAGTTTTGATCATATTCACTTAAGAATGTATCCTTTAAAAATTCGAAATGTGAAGTCAGCTTAAAATTATTATTAAGCGCGTCCTTTACTTGGACCCCTCATAGAGAGAGAGAGATTGGACGAGCTATATTTTAAAAACAGGTCGCCTTGCTTAAGTGATCAGTAATTAATAGGATTTAAATGGAAAACAAACAGAGATCCCAATGGGGAAAACGTGTTTGTTTCATAATGAATGCTGCTCCTGAAAGTGAAAGCTCCGATCCATCATTTCGATAAAATATCATTCATTTGTCACATGATATCCAATTAAGAACGCCAAAACGAATATAAATTAAAACCCTCGTACCCCGAGGAGAGAAAAAAAATGCTGCCAAGTATGTCCAGGAATTTTCGAGTAAGATAAATCATTTGCTATCGCCTCGCAACGCCTTGAAAATATATTTTTTCCGTGTTTCATTGTGCATTCCGTATGGCACGAGATATGCTGTAGTGTAAACAAAAAAGTACCCTGAACCTATCATGTCGCCGATTTCAATCAGTTTAACTAATTAATGGGTTTAGAAAGTGTCCTTTAGTATCGAAGTTCGTATAGTCGAATTTCTCAAACGCACTTGATTTATTATCTGAATGACAGCCTTCCATCTCAATGGCACGTTACTAATAATGTATTAGATTTCATTAATAAATATTCTATATGCTAGCATTTATCCTAATTTTTACTTTCCCCGTAGGTAGTATAGGGGAAACTATTGTTTTCATGAAAAAATCGATTTCGAGATTTCAACGGAAATAAACGTTTTCAGGTCCCCTGAACACGTTTTGACCATTTTCTCGATGATGTGTGTGTGTATTTGTTTGTATGTGATAGGAATTTTGTGGGTACTCTAACTCAAAAACTATTAATCAAATCTTCGCGTAATTTTATATTTGACACTTTTATTAAAGGGACAAGAATCGATTAGTTTTTGGTTAAAATAAGTCAACGGTTTTTTTAATATTTGCTTTAATACATGATCAATGTAAAAAACTATTGGAATAAACGTTGTAGGCATTTTAATTTTCTACAACATTCGTTGGAAACATTTTCCATATAATGCACTTTTTTAAAAGATATTTTAAAAAGTATATTTTTTATCTGCTACCGCCACATCACCTGGAGGCAACGTTTGTAAGCACTTGATGCTTAGTTACGTCTTAGTAACGCTCCTTTTTATGCTTAATTGTTGGAGCTTCGTGGCTATATCCAATATTATAAGGCTACGGTATGAGTTTATGTTTGTTCTTTGTAAGGTCTTGGAATTTTTCTCGCAGTTTCTTAAAATACTTATCATCATTTAACCTATTTGGAATTTTTATAAATATATTGCAGGTATGGATAAAGTCATATGGGGCCACATCATATTTTTGTCCCCATTTTATTGGGTGAATATTTGATATCGAGCAAAAGTTTTTTCCATTCCCCTTTAGCAAAAACTTGATATTTATTCACCGCGACAGTGTACTTACACGCAAATCTTTATTATTATAATTATTTCCAAGTTTTATACTTTGTTTTGTTCGACTCAGATAGTTATCGAACCGGGTTATTACTAAAATGTCTTCGGATATCGCCGTACGCACTTCGCCATTTTAGGACAGCAATCAAGAAAGGGGCGCCATAGTTAGGCCGATCCAACCTATTTTCTACAACGCGAAACATAATTATGCATTTCAATCTTTAAGGCTTTTCCCTTAATAGGTTCCATTTAACGACCCCTTAACATCGCATTATTACTTCCCGGATGCCGTAAATCATATGAGGTAAAACGGGTCATTACATAGGATTTTATTACTAGCCATCTCTCCTCTTCTTTTTTACTATCCGTTCATTTTATTTTATTTATTTTTTTCCACTCGAGCGGTCTCCTCTTCGGGAAAAGTCGTGACGCAAAAATCCTCGTTCCTTCGTCTGCCGGCGTGATTGAACGCGTTATTGTGTGGGTGGGTGTGTGTGTAACCGGTGACGTCATCCGGAGGCCAATCATTGCCCATTTCGGGCGTGATCCCTTATCTGAACCGTTTCGATTTTTTTTAACACACTCTCACACACTTCTTCGGCGTGCGAACCTTTTTTTATGATTTGTTTTATCTCTCTCCTTTCCGCAAGACCACTCCCTTCGTTCAATATCTTTCGCACTTCTCGCTCTCGACGATCTCTCTCTCTCTCTCTCTCTCTCCCACTCCATTCCTCCCGATTCCCGCCTCCGACGTCACCCTATCGAATTACAACGCCCAAAATTCCATTAGCGTCAACCGGCGGCGCAAGTAATTAGGTTCTAGCCCCGGAGGATTTTTGGTCGTGATTAATTCGATTCGCTTTTGTTTCCCGCCCGCCGTCTCTCTCCCTGGCACCGGGGGTTTACCACCCTCGCCGCCCTCGGGCGACGGCGCCAACTTTTTAATGTCCTCCTCTTTTCTGCAGACGCAATATAACCGACCCTTTAATGGGTCCTTACGGGCGTCCCTGTGTTAACTCTTTTGATAATTCACCCTCTGCGCGACAAAAATGATACAAGTGCAAAAGGAGTGGAGGAGGGGGGGGGAGGGGGGTAGGAGGGGGGAGGAGGGGGTAGGAGAGTGGATAGAAGGCGGAGATGGGGATCTGTTGTTCTAAACGACGCAGTGCTCTTTACGTTTTACCCGAAGTGCCAATCGTTTAAGAAAAGTAAACGCGAAGAGAGGAATAATACCGTCAAGAGAGAAGGATTATATACCGCTTGTATTCACTTCACTTGTGGTATGAGAGAGGATTGATTTTTTCTGTAAAATGAAAAGAAGCTCGGGTAATTAAATTACGCGACAAATTCTCGAACCGAAGCTGAAAATAAAGTAACAGAACGAATGCTCACTTTGTGAGGGGATCGACAGAGAAGTATAAAGAAAATCTGTTAAAGCATTTGTTTTTTTATCTTGTGTTGAGCTATACGTGAGAAGCTACGTACGCCATAAAAAGGAGGTGAAAACCAGTTACGTATTTCGATCACAAAGCAGTAGTGATTCACGGGAAGTAAATTCTGAAAATATTCTTTTTTAATGCCTACTAGCGGCTGCGTAGTTTATCAGCTGGATTTAAGCCATAAGGCCAACAATTCTCTTCTGAATTGAGCTTTCCTTGCCTTTCACAACGGGTAATACATGCAAATCAAATACGGATGCACCAATCTCGATAACCACTCGCGTACGAAAATAATTATGTAAGTTAACTTTTAAATCAGGCTTTCTTACTCGCATGTTTTCTTTTTTCATTGTTTCTTATTCTCGTTAAATATTACCCAAATTAATGCCTTCTAGCCCAGATGCGTCCCTCATCTAATCGGAAAAACAGGTGTCAGGGCAGGATATTTTTAAGTTGTATTTTTGAAAAGAATAAAAACAGGACTCGGCACTTAACGATCAAAAGAATGACGTAGAACCGATTAGCAAATTAGAAATCTTATTTACATTGCCCTAAAAATATGTTTTGATTACATGAAGGCTGATAATTTATGCATGAAGATGCGGAAATGTATCTACCGTGACGATAAACCAGTTGGAACATATGAAATTTAGCAAATCATCGTTTGCATAAACGAAAATTTACAGTTAACTAAATAAAACTGTTCAGAATAACCTATTTTAGTTGTATATTGTTCATTTTTACGAGCTTTCGTTATTTGCTTTCGAATATGGCATGCCATTTTATTAAAAGCCTTGAGTGGAGATGTTCTTTATATCGTCGTGGAAGACTGGGGCTGTAAAGTTATCTGCCGATGCGCGAAATTTTTCATGGGCATTTTGGTTGAAGAAGGCAAACATCTCAATTCGTATCGTAGCTTAAGTTTTCGCGTATCTAGATTTAATTGCGAAAATTCGGGCACGTATGCATTTTAAATGAAATGATATATGTACATGTGATAATTTCTTTGTAGAAGTACTCGTAATTTTTTTAAAACCTTCGTTATAAATTTTAATAATGTAGCAGAGGAGACACGTTCATGACCTAACGGTTATGTTAATGACCAAGCCATAATCCACAAGAAGTTAATAGAGTTCAATATCCTTCAATGTTATCAAAAATGTCAAAAAATTATAAATAATCAATATGAAACAATTTATTTGGCCACGCCATATGGCAACCTTGGATTAAGTCTTGGCTAATTTTTATTAAAAATTTGTAAACTTCAACGGATAATTTTATGATAATTCATAATCATGCCGTTTCAATTTTAGTTGCAACAGGTATTTTTCAGCTTCATGTAAGGAGAAGCATTTAGTGACTCACTAAGATGCACCATCTTGTAGATTTGATTTCGATTAAACACGCGCAACGTAAAATACCGTGGTTTCGACAGTCATTCAAGAAAATCGAGCCCAGGAAACATAAGGTAGACCCATTAACGTAACTCATCGCCTCTCTTTTTGGTATCAACTGTTTAGCCGTTTAAATGAAATTGATCTCGGGAATGCCGATAAATTATACTAGCAGGAAGCTGTGTGACGCTTAAAAATGCAATACTTTTATGGATTAAGCACGACCAAAGAACGTATTTAATGATAAGATCGGAAAAATCCCATGCTACCCGTTACTCGGAGGTTGTTGTCGAAAGAAATAATAACTACCACTTCCTGTTTATCTTTTTGCTGGCAGAAGATATTAAAAACTATTGAAACCGTCCAGATTTTTTAGGCTGTTTTATGGGAGGGAAATATTTCAACTCGTTTCCTGATTTGTTACGCCGTTTTCGAGCTACTTAGATAAAATTATAGAAACAAATAAACGTTATTTACGTTTCACACTTTATTATCATACGCATAGATTTTATATTGATTAGAGCGATAAACGTAGACTTTCTTTCAGACAGAAAACTTCTTTAATTGTTCGATGACCCCAGGGCCGGCGTGATGGGGTATGCAGAGTATGCTACGCATAGGGCCCCCAAATTGCGGTTGTCCTATTATTCGCCGTCCTCGCAGTCTATTAAATACGGATGAGTAGGCTGAATATCAGATCTGAATACGAAAATCGGTGGCTCTGCAAGTCTCCACTTCCTACCTACCCCAGCGATCAACAATTAAAGGCGACACTTTGGTTTTCTTCTTCCCACCACACAAAAATTGGGGGTTTGACACACTTCTTTGGACTTCTTTCTCCCCACCAATCTTTACATCCTTCGCACTGGTGCAGCAAGGTGATTCCAGCCCCTGGTTCATATACAACATTGTGTAGCCTATTAAAGCGTTCGTTTAGTTGCATTAGAATTATGTAAAGCGATTTATAAAAAACAATGATCTCAAATAATTTTCCAGGATCGTTCAGTCTGCTGTCTTTTGCAAACTCGTCAAAATGTCTTACGCTTTGAAGTCCTTTCATTTTCTGAAACTCGGGTTTGAGGTACACATTTGAAGCTATTCCTATATACATCTACATCTGCATGTTATCCTGCAATTCACCAAACTGGTGGGTGGCAGGGAATGCATTGCACCGAGGCCTGCCTAACAGTTATTGCTCGCAGATTTGACTTTCCTGTTATAGTCTCGTAATGGCTTCGGAAAGAATGGGCCTCCATAATGCTCCGTCCTGCAATCGATCTCACATATCGTCATGATCGTTTCTACCTATGTACGTTGGGGCCTCAATTATTCCCAAAACATCCTCTACTAGACATTCTATCACCACACCACCTGGAGGCAACTTTTGTAAACACTTGACTTTTAGTTACGTCATAGTAACGCTCCTTTTTATGTTTAATTGTTGGAGCTTCCTAGCCATATCCAATATCAGAAATTTACTGTATGAGTTTGTCGTTTCTTTGTAAGGTCTTTGAAATTTTCTTGCAGTTCCTTAAAATATTTATTATCATTTAATCTTTTAGGAATATTTACAAATATTACAGGTATGGAGAAAGTCCTGTGGTGGCCACAATAGATTTTTTACATTTGTCCTCTATATTAAAAAACACGCTCGTGGAAAGTGGTAAGTAAATACACTTTTCATTAATTCGCCGCCTGAGGCAAAAAAAATCTTCTCACTGAATTAAACAAAGGATATTAATATCAAAATATGTCCAGAACAGAAAACGGCCGCTTCTATATAACTTTAAACAAAGTTCCGCTTAACTACGCTGCCTCACTAGCTCACGCCAGGGCGTGGCATGAACATTTTCTTGCAAAAACTGAGGGGGGCCCCAAAACTCATATAGATATCACGCCGGCCCTGCATGGCCCTGTTACATTTAAAAGTCCATCATATTGGCTTGTTTGAGCGTACATTATCAATTTGATTGTTATTACGAATCAAAAACACATATTAAAGTGTTGTTGAAGTTAGTGTGCAGATAGGCAAATGCTGGATATGAAGATTTCTGTAAAAGACGGAAAAGGCAGAATTTTCCTCCGGCTTTTTCATAAATATTCATTATGAATCATATTTAAATGGTGAATTAGTTAACGTCCCCATGTCTGCTAATGTATGTGCACTATTTACATCACTGATTTTACGTGAACAAGAATAATTACTTGAGGCGTTAAAGTCATACCGCCACATTAATAAAACATTAATTAATATTCAAATTTTTAAACGAATCGTGTATATTTTCATGCTTCTAAAATAAATAGTAAATAATGATATTGAACTCGATGAGCAGTTTGAAAGGAAAAATCGGTGTTCTTGTTTCATACATGTCATCGTCGATGAATACCGCTGCGCTGTCTAACATTAATCCATAAACTTAGCAACAAAAAGTGCCGTCAACATAAAAATGAAAACATGACAGAATGTCTATAGTGATACAACAGAAATACATTCTAAGCCTAGTGTTCGTAAATAGGAACCACATTTACTTGATTAAACAGTAATTATATTAGTTAACCGAAAGCTCGACATCAATCATCCCCAGAAGACACCTAGAACGTTCAAAATCGTGTTCTATTTTCTTTCAGAAGAAGCCGACCTAAATTCGTTTATATTCTCCGGGTTACGTCACTTAGACAACTGACGCCGAAGTTTATTCTTCCGTAAAATGAGATCGCTTTCATCTGGACGATTTCTACGTCTTTATCTCAAGCTCGAGTGGATGAATGACAGGTGCTAATGGCTTTGAAATTCGTCCCTTTGTGTTTGATTATGCGTTACCCAGTGTTCATAAACGTCGTTCGCATATGAAGTAGAATATTTATATTCTCGCACATTCAAAAAATCTTGTGTGTTACAGCACATGACTTTCATTCAGGGCATCGAACCGAAGTTTTTTTCGCTCCGGTTTTCGTTTCGGTTCACAAGAAACAAAAAAAATCGGTTCAGTTCCGGTTTCGCTCCAGCAACCACCATTGAACCGGTTCGAACCGGTTTTTTTTTCGCTTCAACATTGAATTTTTTGGGGAAAATTTCAAGAGAATTCCAAAATAATCTTTATTAATCAATGTTATTCTTTATTTAAACCAAATATATCGTCACTATTACAAGTCTATAAGATAAAAATAGATATTCGTACGTAACAACGCGCAACGCCCTCATGTAACTTACAGTAAAACATTGTATGAATTCCCTTTTTAGATTTCTAGTTAGTATTCAATTTTTAAACAGCGCCTTTTATACGACCCGTCTAATACTGTTCTATAATAATTTAAAATTTATTTTTCTCCTTTTTAGCGCGTATAAAATCTATTTAAAATGCTACTTATTTTTTAGTCTTTAATTTGATGTAAAACCATTGTTATTCTTTCGAAAGTCAACATTTAATTGACTTTACAATTCCAATATAAGCAGATACTCTCATTATCATAATCAATTTACTCTAACGGTACTCATGCATGTACCTTGAACAGTTACAATAATATTGGTTCACATTTGAATGTAAAATGTAATTCATAGAGAGTTGTTCAAAGAAGAGCCACTGAACTATTTTTAAATACAATAATTTATATGTTAATATTACAAATACCATACAATATATAATTACATATTTTCTTAAGATGACAAATATGTACACATAGTAACATTTACCTCAAGCAACCAAAATTATATCTAATCAATGAAATGTCGTCCAATTGGATATTAATTTATAGGAAGGAATGGATATAAGTGACTGTTAGGAATAACAACGGGAAAGAGACACCAAAGAAGAGCAGTAGGGAGAGACTTGAGAGGAAATGGGGGTGAAGAGAAAGAGATAAGGAGAAGACGAGGGATTGAGGAAGCATTGAGTGAGGTCTGATTTATATAGGGAATTAAATGCACCTATGTAGACAAATATATTAAAATTGATACTCGTTGCCGTACTTTTGAAAGAGTAATTGCGATATTATGTACATAATTAAGAAGATGTCCGCTGAAAATCAAAACGTAAAACGTTTCCAAGAAGGAGAAATTTAATAAATTTGAAATACACCAATCTGTATTTATTATGTACGAGCCTAGATTTGAATAACATATTATATTCTCTTTCTCATTCTGCTTTATCCCCATTCCCAATTGTACTCCCCTCCCTATTTATTCTGTCCTCCTTCGCATCTCGGGGAGATTCATCGAAGACGATTAGGACAATTAGAAAAAAAATAGTTACTTTTTAAATGCATGCATATTAAGCAGGAGAATTATGACAACAATAGAATCCAACTATACCGGTTATCAAGGACCTAAAATGATAAAATTAATAAAAACGTGAATCTTTGAAGAAACGCGACTGAGAAATAAAATTCGATGCTAAGAAAATTTACCTACAATTTTTAATCGGTATTCTTGTCGTATGCGGTCTACAGCCGAAATCAAGATGTCGTATGCGGTCTACAGGAAATGCCCTTCTCTTAAAGGGAGTGTACTGTATTGTTGCGCTGTCTATAGAAACATGAATCTGTATTGTTACTCTGTTTATAAAAATAAATAAACTAGATATAATTGATCGTACACATTCCGATCGACATGCTTGCGAAGGACTTCTACGATATTATTCGAGCCGAAGAAACGAATGTCGCGTTCCTAAAACTAAAGGGACTCATCGTAGATAATGATGAACTTCCTGCGGTCTATGGTTATCTCTATCAATGCGGGGGGTGAAGGGGGCGGCAGCCCCCTTTATGGACTGCAACAAAACCTGAATGCGTGAGCTGTAGGGGGCCTGCATCACTTAACTGATTCACTCAATATAAAACACGACGCGAAACAATTCCTCCACGTTCACATTTGCACTCTCCATCGGGTTTGGTTGGTTTAGAGGAGATAAACCGATGGAGAACGTCGATACTCATAAATTCAATGAAGGTTATACATATTCAAGAAAAAATTATGAAACGAGAATGGAAGATGGAGAGTGAAAATATGCACGTGGATGGAAAACCAAGCCCCAACCCCCAAAACAACCCAACCCGATGGACAGTGCAAATGTGAACGTGGAGGAATTGTTTCGCGTCGTGTTTTATATTGAGTAAATCAATTATCTGATGCAGGCCCACTACAATTCCCGCATTCAGATTTTGTTGCAGTTCATAAATGGGGCTGCCACCCCCTTCAACCCCCGCATTGATAGAGATAACATATGTGGAAGCAGTATATGTGACTTAATACTGGTCTCTTAAATTAAATAATCTTTATAATAACTTATTTCCTTTGTCTAGTTTTATCATTTTCATGAATAAAGTATGTCCTTCACATTGTGATTTTTATTATTTTACCTATTATAGACCGCATCTAAACGTAGACTGCATACGACAAGAATACCCTTTTATCTTTATGGCCATGCAAATATCGCGACAATATCTTAGATATTTTAATAGAATACCAAAAACAGTCTGCATGTCAGGTCATAGACTTTTACGTTTTTTCATGGGAAATAGAGACGAAACCGAATTTACATCACTGTACTAAATATCCTCTTTAAATCAAGCACACAAACAGAGAAAGAAAATAAGACTTACATATTCATGAACTGTCTTTTTTCAAGCGGAGTCTCTAATGTGTGTTTTTGCAGTCGGCAAAATACTTCACTAAAAATAACAAATTCGCGTTAATCCTTAATCCCTCTTCAGTTTTAAGCAACGAATGCTAATATGTGCGCACATTTTGTTTGAGATGCACTTTATAAATAGAAATTTATAACCTGTAACAAAGGATAACAGAAGTAAAAATACCTCAAAAGCACGATTGCGGAACGATCCTTTCTGGATAAGTTATATAGAAAGACTACCAGAATATAAGGGCTCAATGCATATGGAGAAGGGATGAAAGTTTATGAAGACAATAACCTCCAACTTTAAGAAAAGTCCAAGTTAATTAAGAGCCGTGAAACATTTTTTCCCGGAACACTCCACAAGGTAGGCTCAGGGGGAGGGTACCAAGACGATTAGCGGCTGTCTTCGAAGTACCAGTAAGTTCCTTTCCACTATCCTCGTTTAAACAGTGTTCTGGGAAACCTCAACAGGACGTATCCTTGACCCTCTCTCTATGTATTGAAATGCACATGGAAAATCCCACATTAGCCTTTGTCTTATTCGGCGTTGAAATGTGAGGCTTTCAAAAAGACTCATTAAAGCAAAAGAAAAAAATTCTTTCGCTCCCACTGTTTATGAGAACCGAAAAAATGAAACGAAATCAATAACGGTTTTTTTCGGTTTCGGTTTTCGGTTCGGTTCCGGTTCGATGCCCTGCTTTCATTATACAGAGTAATGAATATGTTAGCAATATTACTTATTGCTCTCGATATTAGCGTCCTCAAGAATTATTATCGGCAATTACATTGTGAATCATTTTTAATCACCTTGAATAAATTTCACAGTAAAAAAACAATAAGTAAGCAAAACTGTTATTTGTTGCTGTGGATAAAATAATATCAATGCGCGATTAAAATTACCGTTGGTGGCTCTGGGATCGCTGTTAATATTTACAAGAAAATTTATTTAGGAAATATGACGCTTCGGGATAAATGTGATCGCAATTAAAACTACCCTTAGCGGCGTAGGCATCGCTACCAACAATTAGGATATCTTATCACAGCAACGGAAGCAAAGGTATCACTTTGGAACGTACTAACAAATTCAGACAAATAATATATCTCTTAAAATATGTGTTTTACGAGAAAATGTTCCAAACAAAACTTGTAGAAAATCGTATTTTCTACAACTATAATAATAAAACACATTTACATAAAGTAAGTTCTTAAAGAGATATTTGAAAAACGGAAAATATGGCAAGAATAAATCTCCACTTTCAGTTGACCAATTTTAGGCAAAACATTATCAGACCTTGAATTACTAGTACAAATCTTAAGCATAATGTTTTGTGCTGATCTTATTAGTAGTTTTTGAGTTAGGGCGCTTACAAAGTTCCTATCACACAGACCGAGAAATAGCGAAAATGTACTCAGGGGAATTTAAAACGTGTATTTCCGCATTTCTACATAATTTGCATTTTTAATTGATTGTGTTTGCGGTATATCTTTCTTTATGCTGGTATGTTTGAAGTTCTTAAATAAAGGTTAGTATAGCTCATAAAAGCGCACATACTTCTGAAAAGTATTACAGAACAATCACAGTTTTTATTAATATTTGTATATTATCGAAGGATATATTCTCTTACAAAAGACATTAGGACATCAAATGGAACGAGTAGGCGGAAAATTAATTGAAAACGGAAATTTTACTCACACCAAAAATAAATTTTTATTCGATAATAGGCCGAATTCTTCCAAAAATGTGGAACACGTAGCTACTAACAGTTTGTAAAGAGACAAAAACCTAAGTTATATAAATCATGATAGTAATTAATTAACCAAGCATTATTGATTCTAAGCCAAACAGTAATAGACAGTAATTGAGGCCCACATTTATTTTTTACTTTCTCCGTACATATACAAAGTATAGAGAAAGTATTGTTTTCATGAAAAAAATCGAGTTCGAGATTTCAACGGAAATACTTTTTAAGGTCCTCTGAACACGTTTTGACTATTTTCTCCATGATGTGTGAGTGTCTGTCTGTATGTGATAAGATTTTTTGGGCGCTCTAACTTAAAAATTTTATATTTAGAAAGAGTACTATATAATGAAAAGCTGATTAGGTTTGGACCAAAATCGCTCAACCGGAAGTGGATGTTTACTGTAGTCATATTTTGGTTTTTGGCAAATAACCTTTTTAAATCTTTATAAATGTAAATGATGTATTATAAACTTCATAGATAATGTTATTTTCTATAACTTTTGTTTGAAACATTTTTTCGTAGATTGCATTGTTAAGGAGATATTCTATGTATTTAATATTTGCTTTAATATTTTAATGAATGTAGAAACAGTACTCAAATAAAAGTCGTAGGAAATTTAATTGTCTACAACCTTTGTTCGAAACGTTTTTCCATATAAGGCATTGTTGAAGAGATATTTTTAAAACTAAATTTTTAGCTGCCACAACTACACCACCTACCGGCGACTATTGTAAACACCTTACGCTCCTTTTTATTTTCTTAATTGTTAGAGCATTGGCACTATGTCCAATATCAGAAGGCTACGGTTTTAGTTTATTTCTGTTCTTTGTAAAGTCTTCAAAATTTTCTCGCAGTCCCTTAAAATATTTATTATCATTTGACCTATTTGGAATATTACAGGTATGGAGAAAGTCATGTGTTGGCGGCCGCATCAGATTTTTTTAGCGATTGTAGTTCGCATATCACACTCTTTATGAAATATAGTTTTATTTAAATGAATGTATGGACATACACGAAAACCTGTACCGTAGTATATCCTTACGTCTGCCTAAATAACCATAGGCTCATTGTGTTACTCTGCGCGTAACTATTCATTACCCTTCTGTCTCTCTCTCTCTCTCTCAACATGCGCTTGATGGGCTTCAGACCTCGTAATTTCTCTATTCACAGCGGAGACGGCTTCAGCGAGAGACGTCTCTCACGTCAGCCTTAATAGGGCGCGTGGGCGTTGCCGATCATTTTTATTCTTCCGCGCCGATTGCAGCCGACCCACCGACCAACCACCTCCTGTTTGTTTTATGCTAAAAGTGTGTGTGTGCGTGTGCCCGTGAGAGGAGCGTATGTGTGTGTATGCGTTCGTATTCAATGTTTTCCCCCATCCCACCGCACCCCTCCAAGTTAGCGCAATGGTAGATATATGCTCCCCAGGGGTGGCCAGGTGACCTAAATATTTTCGATGTGTCCGTGTGGGGAGTGAATTGAGTTTTATATATTTGTGTGTATATATATACGCGTTCATACGAGCATACCTCTGTTATTGAGACGCATGTTAGGCTCATAAACGATTCTATAGTTGTTAAGGCACCGGAGCTCGTTAATTTTCTCTGTTCCATTTCCTCTATTCCCTCCCACCAATGATGTGTTAATGGAATGTTGGAAAAGAATAGCATAGGTTTAGAACAGGTATTTGTATTATGCGTTCGAGATACAATAAATGGAAAACCTCGGCGTATAATATAGCATTCTATTTGTCGAATACTTGCTCCTACCATTATTGAGATACCATTTTATGTTATACTAGACCGGATTTTCGACACATGTAGAGTCATATCAGTAGAGTGTTTCTTTGACCGACTCTTTAAATTTGCTTATTGTGAGGTTTTTCTCTTTATCGCGAAATTAATTTCTGCTCAATCACGGATAGGAAACTTCAACAAAATCGGATTTTTTCTAGCCGATAAGAGTGTCCTGTTGCATGGAATCAAAAGTCGTGATTGCGCATATTTATCTATTATAAAATTTTAATTGTAAAACATTATGAAAAGATAATTTAAAATCGAGAGAGAAAAATGAATTGGAAATAAAAGTGAATGTCGCGATGATATTTGTAAAAGACATGTCACGCAAACATTGCATGGGCATCCGTAGAGTTTTTTAAATTTATTTTTAATTAGCTAATCAGCAGCACTGTTCATTATTTTATCTAGGTACAATTAACTCAACAACGATAACATAGACGGATGCATACGTCCATTCCCTAGCATTGGGAGCTGGATATGCTAACCACCCCTATACCAAAACAGAAAAGGCAGCAACAAAGAAGCTGACAGAAGGAAAGTCAACCTCATTATACGGGATAAAAAGATATATCAAAAGCATGATTAAACAGTTGCGTTCCAAAATACGCCTACGCTCGACGACACTGAAGGCGTCATGACAAAGAAATTTCTTAACGCAATTCAAAAAGTCTCATATGGGATATGATAAAGTACTGATGAATTTCCCTCATTACTCATGAGAGGAAATGACGTGGGGTACCCAATAAATCTCTAGATATCTGAACACCTAAAACCTCACCTCGGAATGGCACTTCGCCCAAATCCGCATTTCTAGTTAGATAATACGATAGATTCTTGGTTAGTTATCACGAAACCTCTCTATCTTTACATGGCTATCCCCTTTTTGTTAGCTATTTATTTTTTTGTCTCCTGGGTCCCATACTTCCTCCGATAGCCTTCCATTACGTTCTTTAAGCAATATATTATTTTCTTCGATTAAATGGTTCTCGCTTCAGTGTTTTACCCGCATTTAGTGTAATAAGTATTCGACCATTTCATCAGTTTTTAAATCAATTTTATTCAACTGAGTGGTTACAACTGCAATCGATTACTGTCGCAATCTTAGTCGTCAATTGCGCTTAGTTTTGACGGGAACTGGTAGTTCAAATTTCTAGCGCTAGGAACGCTTGTTCTTTAGGTACATTTAGGTATTTCGGTACATACAATGTAATTTATGATTGAAATCAAAGTAATGATAAACTAAACACCTGATTTAGTATACATTTTCTCCTCATTATTAACAAATCATTGAATTGGCAAACAATGGTCTGCTCCAGTAATGCATGTGCACCAATAAGACGATTTTATAACTTGCTGTGGCCTACGCGGAGTCTTTGATTTACGAAAAAATCTTTCCAAAACAATTAGTCTAAAAAAATATTTTGAAAAACCATGCATCGAAAAAATAAATTCTTCGTCCTTGGTCACTTTTCCTCCCCTTTCTCCAACATCAACAATGTAATTCATTTTAGTTCTTTCTTCGTACTTCCTTACATGAGTTTTTGGATTTGTTTGCTTCTTTAGGATAGCATAGGCAACGGTTGAAATACAAAATATTTAAAGCATCGTGATTATTATGTATTTAGCCATTGGTAAGAAAAGAAAGGAGTTGACGATCAGTAAGAGAAAACAAAGATTATAAAGGAAGTGGATAATAAGTGGATATAAATAGCAAAAAATACATGAGTGTAAGAAGGGAAACTTGGTGCCATGGTGGCAAGAAAAGCAAAGAAAGACTCGCAATCTAATTCTGTGCTAATTCGGATTGCACATACACAAAACCTAGACGCCTGGAAACTCTCCCATGAGGATACACTCATAAATCAAATACATAGCTAACAACAGACATATTTATTTAATTTCTAAAGGCAAAATAGAAAAATGGGAGGTTCTGCAACGATGGTTCAAATTTTTATCCACATCCATCTGATTCGTCGTTTAAATGGAATGTCAAGGTGGTGTTTTCCAGGCGAACTGTGCCAGCATGTTAAAGCCACTCGATTTGGGAATTAATTGTATGTAGATAAAGTAAAGGGCAACTTTAGCTCAGAAGGACGTATCATTAGTGGAAAGGAAGGAAACTCCAAAATTGGGTGTACTACAAGCACATCATATGTTACCTACTGCATGGAATATAGTAACTCCAGAAACAATTGCAATACGTTTTTGGTAAGTAGGATTTTTTCCGAAATCCACTGGATCCTTGAACAAACCTCGGATAAGGTTGATGAAAAGACTGGGTATTAGTTGGGCCAGATGCAACCATCAACTTTGAAACCTGCGTTGTCCTCACAACCTGTCCCCAGGAAGTGTAAGAAATATACAAGGCAATGAAGAAGAGAAAGGAAGAAGATGACAAAGAAGAACTGCCGCTACTACCCACTTTCAGAGAATTGGGTAGAATTAATCAAATGGGAAGGGAACTGCTCAGTATTCGTTTAACCTGTCAGCAAAAGGGAGCTAGATTATCTGGCCAATTAAAAAAATAACACTTCTTTCTGGGTTTGCATTCCTATGCTCTCTATTATTTTATCTTTACCTCAATTTTATTTTTTATATAGCAAACTTTATGTTTAAGTTCAGTTTTATAATGTGTTAATTTCTTCACAGATACAAGACTGCCAAAACGTGTTACATTTGTAGTAAATTTCAGACGCATCAAAAGAAGGAATAATGCGTGAGAACTTTTGATAACATAGATTGAATTGGATGTGCATAAAATGTACCGGAAAACAGAATTACAATATATACCATTAATCATGTAATTTAAGTCTAAAATTTGTAATAGTTTTATACATGAGGGATGTGACAAAAATTTTGCTGTAATAAATTTAGCAGTTACTTACTGTAATAGTATATAATCTCCAGTTAGTGCTTACCCCTAATAGTTGACAAAAAGTTATTTACCCAGATAAATGTTAAATATGTGTTTCATCTCATATACCTAGGTATATAGAGGGTGAGCATAACGTCCTTGACAACTTTTAAACTTTAGTAAAATACCAAGTAAGACAATTACATAGGAAGCGAATTTATATAGCCCAATTCTGAGTTTTGTTATCGTAATCGTTATTGCTATTTTCCAATTTTGTTATTCCATTTAATTATTATCAATCATTGTTATTAATATTAATATCTCCATAATACGGACTTCATTCACACCCTGTATAGTATATATCCTATAATCTTTTAGTAATGTCCACAAGAAAGGATTATAAAAACGACCGTTTTAGGCTAGTGATAGTCGCGGTTATCTTTGTCTAGCGGAATTATTAAACTGGCATTATACAATGTATGTACGTGTTTCAATCCTCCTGTAATATAACTTATTCGTAAACCCAATAGTTTATATGATCTATACTCCGTAATTTTTCCTACCATCTAAATTATACACTTTATTGGGACGTGCACTGCATAAGACGAAGTGATAAGCTTTCCGCAGTATTTGTAATCCCTTTACAAATCGTTATAAACAGCGCCAAAAGCGAGCGAAAACTCCCATTTCCACAAACCGATTATAGATAAAAATTTTAAAGTTACCAGCTGGTAATGATCTCAACATCGCGCGTCTCTCACATTTTCACTTTCCATATTTCCACGTCCAGAAAACAAACAAGGACGATTTATCTCAGCCTTCCTCCGTATTTACTATGCCAGTCAGAAACCCCTCTCGCTTGACTTTGACTATAAAACTTGAGGTCATGCAAATGGATGACGTATAATTACTCCCAATATAATTTCATTTTTTCTTTTCTCTCTCTCGCTCTGTATTCAAATTTTCCTGCACGCGACGGGTGACCTTGTTAACGTGATATTTTTTTGCATCCCGACGGAATTAAAAACGCTCTCTTAGTCCATACAAACAGGGAACTAATGAGAAGGCAAGGGTCAATAAAAAATACCGAAATATCGTTCTACTTTTACTTTTCGTGCCCTCCCCTCTCCTTCCTTCCCCCCTTCAAAAAAGAGACACCCCCTAGAGGGATAACGGAGGAGCCCAAGGAGGGAGGAGGGGGCAAAGCGGAGATGAGGGGGAGAGGGTGAAGTGGAGATGAGGGAGGGAGGGGGCAAAATTGAAAAGCACGATGTGAAAGGACTAAAAACCGTGTCTCAATAATTCCACAGGGTCCGTCACGAAGTTCTCGAAAGATTTTCACAGGTGTTCCTGCTCCGTAGCCGATCCAGGGTTAACGAAACAAACGACAAGCGGTCCTTTTTATGTCACGGGGGGGCACGAAAACCTCCCTCCGCTCTCACACGCAGACCCCTGTCAGCAAAAATTCATCACCTTTTTGCGGCCGTGTGTGCCGTTATAAATTTCAAAGTCCAAAACAAATTGCCCAACGATTTTCCCCGAACTGATCGAATGCGGCGTGTCTTATTGAAATCTCTCTGTTTTTTATTTTAGTGGCTGATAATCTCGCGTTAAGAGGTTGCGCTGACGAAGGGGGAGATTAATCGAGTCAGAGGTATTATCTGTTTCCTACCAAGCGTAATGGATCCGTGTTTTGATCTTTTTATTTTCGGGCCGACATCACGTCGTGAGTCTTTTGACTTCCACTTTCCCCGTAGTTTTGATCTTGGTCTCTGGGTTCGAGGCATTGAACTATTTTTCGGGTAGAAGATTTTTTATCTCGCTCTTGCACGAACATATGTTTCCATTCTGTTTGATTCGGAGATTATCATCGCATCCGTCAGAAGTAAAAACTTCTCTGAGTATAGACGTTTCTAGATCGATATACCGGCTGAATGAATTCGAGCGAAAGAAATTTTAAATGACTTCGAAAGACTTCCATTATGCAACTTTATTAAAAAATCTTTCTGATTTCACCATTGGTGAGGTTATTAATCACGAAAATATTTATTCACTGCCGCTAAACTAATCCAATGGAATTTGGCGTCATACAGCCGCTTTGAGGGCAATTGATGAAAATAATTGGTGAATTGTTCTTATACTTCTATAATCGAAGTAATTTCTTGATTTTAAAAATAATGTTGTTCAAACTATCATCATTATCATAAATGAATTGACTTTGGGAATATGTTAAGCTAAAGCATAAAATATTCAACAAGTAGAAGTAACTATTAGAGTAAACCAATTACCTAGCATAAAATTGTTTGCTATATGATGTTGTCATTGGGTAGGTAAGAGTAAATGATTTCAAGGTCATAGTTTTTTACTGAATCATCTAATCTCCTTCCGATATTATCGTGTCCCGCTGCACTCTAGCTAACAGCCGTTTGTTGAATTAAAAACTCCACTTCGTTCCATAAAAACAATAAATTATATTACCGTAATAAGTTCAGCCAGCTAAATGAAGAAAATGGATTTTTCCTATTTGATTTTATAGTTTTGTTTGCGCACCTCCGCAATAAATAGGAGTATGCTGGACTAGTACAGGTTTAATTAGTTGCAGTCGACACGAAGTCTTTGAAAATTCTGTCCATGCATTTGAAAAATAAATGCCACTCCGTTTAAGCGCACGTATATATAAAATCGAACTTAGTCTCCCTCTGTTTATTTTGTTCAATAAAATTTTAGAATATCATACTTTTCCGCAGAGTTGGAAGGAAGCGATTATTGTACCGGTTTTTAAAAACAAGGGTCTATTCTTGGCCCAATGCTTTTTAATGTTTTCATTAATGATCTGCCTAGTCGTCTGAAATGTGACTGCCTTTTGTATGCAGATGACTGTAAGATTTCTACTAGGATAAAATCATTGAATGATTGTAATATCTTACAGAATGACTTGAACATCTTTTTTAATTGGTGTTGTGAATGGAATTTATACCCTAATCTTTCTAAATGTAAAATTATCTCTTTTGCTCTGAAAAGAAATACTGTTAATTATAACTATACTATCGATGCTGTTCCTCTTGAGCGTGCAACTGTAATCACTGACTTGGGCGTCACAATTGATGCCAAGCTGAGTTTTAGCTCGCATATTCGATCCCTCTGTTCGAGAGCTTATCGTATTTTGGGATTTTTAAAGCGAAACTATGTACCCAATTTATCTGTCAACACTATTGTACGATCTTACTGTGCCATTGTTCGGCCTGTTTTGGAATATGGGTGTGTACTTTGGAACCCGCATCATGTTACTTATGACCAGGCTATTGAAAAAGTACAGATGCGCTTTGTTAAATGGCTGTGTTTAAAAAATAATGGTCCTGTTTTTAACAATAATGACTACCCCAACTTATGTAAGATGTTTAAACTTACACCTCTTAGTGTCCGACAAAAAGTTGCCGATATCACCTTTCTCCGTAATATAGTAATAGGAGTCATTGACTCTAAGCATTTACTTGGCTTAGTTAATATTAATGTCCCGACTCGAAGAACTAGGCATACCTTACTCTTTCGGGATCACTTCGGAAGGGTGGAGGTTAGCCGGTTCGAGCCTATGTCGCGAATAATGAGATCGGCAAATGTTTTTTTAACATTAGTTGTTGACTGTGACATTTTCCAAGATTCCTTGGCATTATTTAAGAGGAAATTGTATAAAACTCTTGGAAATGTTTAATGATTTTCTCTGCTTTCCCTTTCTTTTATTATAACGCATGTAATTGGGGTTACCTGTTTGCGTTCAATAAATTATTATTATTATTATTAAATTACAAATATACACACCCGAAAGCACACACACACACATATAATGGCACATACTTAAGGATAGCGGCTCAAAGGAAAAAGAATGTGGCTAAAAGGTGGCGCGTGTGCTTTTCAAGTACTAACCCATGGTTTAAGGTATATAACGTGGTTATTGATATAATTTACCCCGGCATTCCGCTACGTCCGTCGCCCGAGGAAACTGGCATGCCCTTAACAGGATTAACGGACCTGGCGCGAAAATCCTTAGGACTTGGAGGGACTTGATTCTCGATCCACAGAACAAAACTCTTCTTAACTCGCTTAATAAATTGGATTGGAGAGAGAGGGAAGCGGAAACTTCCGCGGATGAGCGTCGGCAGAAATAATAATAAAAACAACACGATTCCATTTTCCCGGAACGCAGTGGTCTTGACGGTAACACATCCACCTCCAACCCCACTCTCTCCTTTCCAAAAAATTTTACGGCATTTTGTTACCGGCGAAGTGCCGTTTCGCTTTTAGCACAGGCCTTCACGAAAACAAATGAGAGTGCGGAGGCGAAGAAAGGCGACGTAAAACACTTAAGCAGTCCATTCGGGTTTTTATTTCCTTCAACAACCTCAACGCCAAAATATACGTGCGATTATTAATGAGCCATCCTACCGCAATCGTGCCGTTTCATTATGTGCGTTGTAACTTGTGTCAATTTTTTCCGTTTGAATCGCAGATAAAAAGAAACTGAGTAATGACCATTACGTTCCGCCATTTGAACGAACAACACCGGGTAAACGATTCTAGATCCCTATCTTTAAAAAAAACTCTCAGAAAAAATACACCGAGAAAAGTATTTTGACACTAGGAAGGACCCATTACTCTCTGCAGTAGTCGTTGCAGTCGAGGGCGGATTAAAGTCAGCGTAGGACGAAATAATGAGCGAAGGAACGGGTTTTTAACTGGCTCTACAAATCCCGTCAATTATTCCATTCTCGAAAAATCTCACGACCCCCAACGTTAATTGTATGCATGATCGCACCCTGTCGGCATTTAAAGTTCAGATTATATGCATCGAAAGAATTCAAGACTCGTCACGTTCTCGCTTTCGGGTGAGCTGTTAAAAAAACCGGTTGGCTTATCAAGGTTGAGGCTCCTTCAACCGAGACCGGAAAATGCATTTTATTTCGGAATTAGGTATTAACAAAATAAAATCATTCACTCGCTTATAATTTAAATTGATAATTAAGTAGCATTTTGGCTGGTCCGTTTCGTGGGAGGCAGAAAGACAAAATGCCGCCCCAGTTCATGACACAAGGGGCAGACGGGAAGGCGCTATAAAGCCGCCCTCAGAAAAGTGCCGCCTGAGGCGGTCGCCTCTCAAGTTCATCTCACGCGACGGACTTGCACTTTGCCATCCCATCTTGCGACCGTGTGCGATTAAAAGATATTTTCACAGTATAGTGTAAAATATTTTCCTCATGCGATATTTATGGATTTACATTACCCTTAAAGCAAGCATTGCTCGCAAAATGGAACTAAAAAACAGATTTGACTGCCCTAAATATCCACATACCTTTTCAAGATGGAAAATGTTAAATTAGAACGCAAAACATTTCGTCTCACCCATCACCGCATGAGTTCAAGTATTACAGTTTAATATATTTCTCTGATGATAATGAAGGAAATTTAGATTGCGAAAAAAAGAAACAAAGGCTTAAAATTATCCGAAGAAATTTTTAGCTCTTGAAGATTGGCATTGGCCACCTTGGAGATACAAAATAAGATGAAATTAACTACCCTGAAATTATACGCCTCGTCGCGTTTCTCATTTTGTAACATTTGAATGCCGCAATTAGTTCTTGCGCCGCCGTCAACTTCCTCCTAGCTCTTTATATGAATTTATGCACAAATTTATAAGTTGATGCTTATCCCCGAGAAGAAAAGATCTGGCAGCGATCGAATTTCACGCACGCACGGAGAGATAATGCGCAAAAAGCCCTCACATCCTCTCATCTCATCGTAATGCGAGTTGGCAAAACATTATTAACTGCGAATCTTTTCCTCTCCCCCCCTCTCCCATTCTCGGATGAATAAGCTCGCCAATCTTTATTTCGTTCCGGGCAAAGGCCTTGGTCGAGCAAATGAACGGAAGGTTGCAGAATAGAGACCGCGAAAGAGGAAGAGAGTAAGGTAGATGGAGAAAAATAGAGGGATACTAATAAAAATGAAGTGCTGAAGAAGAAGGCAGATCAGCATCGAGAAATGACAGCGGAAAAATAAGAACGGTAAGAGCGAAGGAAAAAGTAACGCAGAAAATATAGTTAAACAAGGCAGCTATCACCGTGATAATTGGATGGAAACAAGAGGTAATGTAGATGAAGAGAGGAGATAAAAATTAAGAGAATATAACGAGTAACCGTCCAGGAAAGGCAAGAGGAAAGACGGACGTCATTCTTGAAATGGCAGCTTCTAAGAAAAGGAAGAAGAGGAAGAATTAATAAGAAAATAATAAACCTAAGGATAAGGAGAGACAAGTGTGAGAAAGGAAGACGAAAAAAGAACGGGAAAAACGGAGAGGAAAGAGGGATACATAAAATACAAAAAAAAGATCTGACAGGAAGGAAAAGCAAAGGAAACATAAATCAACGGGAAATAAATAAGCGGTTAAAGAGAGAGAGAAAGAAATGAAAAGAAGGAAAATGAAAGAGAAAAAGATAAACGCGGACGCCAGGAGGAAGCTCCGACGGTAAAAGTGAACACAGAATAAAAACAAAAAACGAGAGTATAAGTGAATTATTTGAAAGCGAGAATGGAAAGAGCGAAAGACGGAGAGAGAGAGAGAGAGAGAGAGAGAGGGAGAAGAGAACGAAACAAGAATATGAATAATATCCGAAATGCAATTCGCGTGCGCCACCTTTGGTGCAGCTATAACGGGTTTAATGGTAGTTAGGGGATCCGGAGTGCAACAGGAGAGGGCGCGGAGAGAGAGAGAGAGCCAAAGAGGAGAGGGAGAGGGAGGGAAGACGGATGGAAGTGGGGGAGAGAGAGAGAGGGAGGGAGGAAGGAGGGAACGAGCGTCTTAGGGTTGGGGAGGATATCTTTTCGAGGCGTAAGTCGTCACGTCTCGAGAGAGGTCTGTGGGTCGAGGACGGGGCAAATCGTGAACGCCACCCTCCTTCGCTCGCCTCCACCTCCCTATTCGTCCCATCCCCTTCCACATGGTTCCCTCCGCCCTTCCCTCTCCCTCCATTCTCCTCCTACTCCACTTCCCTATAATCCCGAGACTCCCCACCCACGCCTCCCTCGCGCCAATTTTATGCCGGTGAGAAGTAATGTTGCAGCGTATCGCGCCACCCAACACACACACACACACACACAAACGCGATTACGCACGCGCGCACACACACACGCTATTGCACACATGTACACACGCACTCGCAGACCTTGCAGTATAGAAGGCTCCTCCCTTCTCCATAGGAAGCATAGGAAGAGATTCGTTATCTATTGAGATATAAAAAACTACAGAAACGAACCCCGCAGCTTATATTGCCGCTATTCGGATCTTTATCTCCTATCCCGCGCAGATATTTCCTCACGGGCGAAAAACGTGTTGTTGTTGCATTGCCTGGCCAAGGGAGTTTTATTCGAATTTTCGATTTGCAAAGTTAGGATTAATTCGGTTATGACAGACAATTTTTCGCTTGCCGATTTTAAACTGATCGATATAACATGAAATGTCTCTCTCTATGCGACGATTCTAGCAAAAAAATGCGATTTTTTGGGAAAATAATTGAAAACATTTTGTTTACCTTTGCCCTCATATACCTAGCAGTATATCGTACCCTACACATATCCAGTAACCGGCCTTTATCTACCACCTTTTATTGTATTTGACGCATTGAAATAATGATCGATTATAACGTTAGGTATAGGCAACGATTAATACATCTTTGCAGATATCGTTTTTTTATAACACATCTCGCCGACACGTTAGTTCTGAGCTTCAGGTGTAACTCTCACGCTTTACCACACTCGGTTGTTTTTCACGCCATCTGATGACACGCATGAGGTTCTTCACGAAGCCTAATTAAATACGTCAGTTTTCGGTTGATTTACACGTCCTTCGCGTGGCGAAATTAATGCCTCTTAGGGAAGTTCTCAAGGTCAAGAATGACGAAAAAGAATGTCATCTACGCGCATAAAAGCATGATCGATAATTAATGAATGTGTTTAAATTTTTTTCTTGGCCTATTGGATAAACGAAGTTATCCAATTGGAGCGACTTTCCATCCTTCGGACGTTTTTGTGCCGTTTAAATTGACTCTGCGGGAGAAAAAATGCTAACATTCCATAAGCAATTATTCAGCCATACGTTTATATTACGTCTGAATAGCTTTAATAAACACATCGACAATAAAACTCACGGATAATGTTCTGCCCGAATTCGCACGTTTTGAATTAAAAAACAGTTGGAACAAAAAAAGACAATGTAGAACATTAAGTGGCAATTACTTTTTTTCTCGCACATTTAAAGGCAATAATGCAAACTAAAATTTCCTCTCTTTATAAAAGTATCTTTTTAAATTTCGATCTATTTTGCAAATTGCTTGGTGTATATATAATTTTCTTCCGCTGGAAATCACGCTGAATTACCACTTCATTCTGCCTGAAATAATGTTATAAACAAAAAATCTATTTCTTTGGATATTTTCCGAGCATTCCTAAAATTAAGAAATACTTTTATTCGGTATTATCGGTAAAATGAGAGTGTATGCTGCGAATGAAACGTGCTATTCGAAATCAAACTGATTTGGCTTTGCAGGTACAATCTGAAATTTGAACATATTTTGAGCTGATGTAATTGTGAGTTAGCTGCATCAAAGCTATACAGAGCCAATTAAATTAATTTAATTTAATTTATTCCCTTCACACCCAAATTTAATTTGTCATTCAAACGTAAAACGAATCATATATCAAGGAGACAACATGCTAGCAATAAACAGAATTCAAAAGTTACGCGAGAGCGTTTTGATGAATAAAGGAATGATACACTAGCGACCCTATTTTCTCCAGCACCTCCGCGTTAAGTTAGCAGTTCATATTCAGCGCACGCGTGAAAATCGCTATTGTACCAACTTTGAATGTGTTTTCTTTGCAATATTAAGAAGTAAAATTATCCAGTATCTGCCCGAAGGGCTCTCAACCGTTCCGTTATGCCTATTATATAAAATAAAACTACTTCGATTCGGAAAATACACGGGAAATAAAAGCAATTTAATGAGCCTCCCGGGATCAGTCTGACAGATTTTTTTGCAAAGATGGCGAAGGTGAAAGATTTTTTGGAGGCGGGGGCGTGAGCGAAGCCGAGGCGAGAACACCTTTAAGGAAATACATGAGAACGAATCACTAACGCAATTTCTCAAGAAAACAACTGTTCATGAATTGCCGAAAAAGTAATGCATGAGGGGCGGTTAAAAATCTTTTCTTTCAAAGTGCCGCCAAAGGTCAAGGCGAGAGATCTTGACGACCTACTGGCATTTTGAAGAGTTGGGATATTACAAAGAAAACAAAGCGCGTGTGTCATCTGGAAACAAATTGCACGGCCGCACGATGATCGGCGCTGATTAAAAAGACATAAAGCCCGCGTTCGGGGAAACGCTAGAGAAGAAGATGAAGAAGGCATTTGGCGTGGGATAAGTCATCGGCGCGTGAGGGGAAATGTCTGATGGGCGTTATTCCTGGAAAAATTTTCCGATTGTAAATTGGCGGCATTCAGAGGATTTTTCGAACAGATAAGTAACTGTTAATATACCTAAAGGTCGAAGAAGACATTTCCTAGTGTAATATAAATCGAGCGCGTCGCCTCTGAAGCAGGGGCGGATCTAGGTGCATAGACTAAGGAGGTAGTAAGGAAGCAAATATATTTACTGACACCTATTTATGGAAAATAATACCGTCTTATTATAATAAGTATACAACGTATATTATACACTGCTTAGATAATTGCAAAAGATTTCTAGGTCTATAATAAAAAAAATTAATTGAGATAATATTTCAATGACTAACTTTCTTAGATAGGGGTGTAATTACCCTATTAACCCACCCCCCTCTTTGTATCCGCCATTGCTCTGATGTGATGTACGATGTAGTGGAAGTATACGCGAATTACTAGAAAATAAAAATCTCTCCTCAAATTTACTGTTATTTATTTCGAGAATTTTAATTCAACTTAACGTAGGCTGAATTCATTTTGTTGGTGATAGTGCTCATATTTTGTCTAATGTAAACTTTATTCATATCACCGTCGTTATTATGCTACCTGCCGTAAAATATTGCTTGTCTATCGAAAGTCTTCTTAGCTACATTTCACTTATCTACAACCCGAAGTCCTGGACATAGAGGTGATTATAACCTTGATTGAGATGGGAGCCATGATCGGTGCCTAGCTTCTGACATAAAACAAGAAGTCCAAACCAGGACTAATGATGGCTGGTTTCCCAAAGTTGTCGTCCCAAATTCATTACTTATATTGACAGGAAATGTTTCAGTATGTGTTAGTCATTCCAAGGAATTCTCATACCATAAACACCACTTGTAGTTCATAGTTTATCAATGATAGAGAAAAACTGAAAACAAATTAATAGAGCTTTATCAGATTTAAAATACTAAAAACAATGTCAAAATCTTTCTGACATATTTTACATGTATTTTTAAATAGACGAATTTAATAAATGATACAGTTTATACGGTAATATGTGTAATGTGTAATATGTGTAATTATATGCACTGGTGGTGTAGTGGTTAGCGTGTCGGCTTTCTATTGCAAAGTTCGGGGGTTCAAACCCCTCGAATGGAGGTTTTATTAAAAAAAAAAAACTATCATCAGTGCCTGGCAGTAGGCAGCAGTACTGTCAGTATGGTATAGAGCCGAAAACAAATGATGTTGGTTGGGTCTATATCCAATGCAGCTGTAGACGTGATCAGGACGATTTGAACGGCTACAGTACTGCGATGTGGAAAGCAAGAGGGAAACTACCACATTACAATCCCTAGTAAAGATTATATATGGTTGGACAATATGAGTTCTCTCGAGGTAAAACAATCCGGAGGTAAAATAGTCCCCCAATCGGATCTCCGGGCGGGGAATGCCTTGAGGAAAACATTTGTCGAAAGTAAATTACGAATAGGGACTTGGAACGTAAGAACTATGAGAAAGGCAGGAAAGCTAGAGAACTTGAAAGAAGAAATGAGAAGAAATAGAGTTGACATTATAGGGCTAAGCGAAACTAGATGGGAGGGAGAAGGACAGTTCGACTCGGAAGAATTCACGGTAGTTTATTCTGGAGGAAATAGTAGGGAAAGGGGAGTAGCTCTGGTACTTAGGAAAGATATGATGAAAAGCGTGACAAAGATAATAGCAACGAACGATAGACTGATGGCAATAAAGCTAAAAGCAGTCCCAGTGGACATGCTGATAATCCAGGTATATATGCCAACGTCAGCTCATGACGATGAAGAAATAGATGAGATCTATGAGCAAATTAATGAAATTTACGAAGAAGACGGAAGAGGAAAGGAAAACTGCATAATAATGGGAGATTGGAACAGCATAGTCGGAGAAGGACAGGAAGAAAATGTTGTCGGGCAATACGGACTTGGGAAGAGAAATCGAGGAGGGGAGAAACTCGTAGAATTCTGCATCAATAATGACCTTGTAGTGACTAATACATGGTTCAAAAACCATAAACGAAGGTTATACACATGGAAAAGCCCAGGAGATAGAATGAGATGCCAAATAGATTACATCCTTGTAAAACAAAGATTCAGGAACAGCATAAAGAACGCCAAGGCATTGCAAGGAGCAGACATTGATTCAGATCACAGCCTTCTAATAATTGACGTGAATACAAAGCTCAAACAAATAAGAAAGACGAGAAGAGAAAGACAGACCTGGGACCTAGAAAAACTGAAAGGAAGGCAGGATGTAGTCAGCATGAAGTTGGAAGAAAACCTAAGAAAGTTGGAAAACAAACCGAAGACCGTTGATATAGAATGGGATGAAATTAAAACCAGTATCAAGGATACCTTGGATAAAGAGATTGGAAAACAAGAGAAGAAAATCAGAAAACCATGGATCACGAAGGAAATGCTGGAGAAAATGAATGAGAGACGAAAATGGAAAAACGTTAACAGTGAAGAAGGTAGAGCCAACTATAGGCGTATAAACAATGAGTTGAGAAGGGTAACAGATAAAGCTAGAGAAAATTGGATAAAAGGAAAATGTGATGAAATAGAACAAATGGAGAAGTTAGGACGGTACGATATGATGTACGCTAGGGCACTGGAATTAGTAGATAAGAAGTCTAATGGAATTTGTGGTAAAGGAATTATGAATACGGATGGGAAGATAGTCTCAGAAACAAAGGATGTAGCACAGGTATGGGAAGAATACATTAAGGAATTATACAGCAAACAGGCAGGAGCGGCAAAAATAGAACTAGAAAATGAGGAAAACATTGAAGAAGACAACTTAGGACCAAGTATTATGGAGAGCGAAGTAGAAAAAGCGATAGTGGAACTAAAGAAGGGGAAAGCCACGGGCAGCGATGGAATACCGGCTGAGATACTTAAAGTCATAGGATCAGAAGGACTAAAAGCGATCACGAAATTAATTAATAAGATTTACGACACGGGAGAGTGGCCTCAGGATTTCCTAGAAGTAACAATGATCCCTCTAAAGAAGAAGCCAAAGGCAATGCAGTGTAAAGATTACAGAACGATAAGCCTTCTGTCACACACATCGAAGATCATCACGAGGATTCTTAATAAAAGGCTGGAGAAAAAGGCAGAAGAAATAATAGGGGAAGATCAATTCGGTTTCAGAAAAGGACGAGGAACTAGAGATGCTATAGGAGTAGTTAGAATCATATCAGAAAGGGCAATAGAATACAGTCAAGATATCTGCGCATGTTTCGTAGACTGGCAGAAGGCCTTTGATAGAGTAAATTGGGTAAAGTTGATGAAGATACTAAAGGATATAGGTGTAGACTGGAAAGACAGGAGACTGATTAGGAATCTATATGAGAATCAAGTTGTAAAGGTCAGGTTTGAGAATGTGGACACCTGCGGAATAAATATCGGTAGAGGAGTAAGACAAGGCTGCTGCCTATCGCCAACCCTATTCAATATATATGGAGAAAGTCTAATGCAAGAAGCTTTAGAAGGCACAGGGGATTTCAAAATTGGAGGAAGGATTATAAGAACAGTGAAATACGCAGATGATCAAGTACTTCTAGCAAGAAAGGAAGAGGAGCTACAAAAAATGATAAATGGACTAGTGATAACAGGTAGAAAATACGGTATGGAAATAAATACAGAAAAATCCAAGGTCATTCGAATATCGGGTAAAGAAGAGAATCTGAACATAACTATTGGGGGAAAGCCATTAGAACAAGTTTCAGAATATAAATACCTTGGAAGTATCATAACACGAGAGGCAAAATGTACGGATGAGATCAAAACTAGAATAGGAAAAGCAAAAGCGGCTTTCAGGAGAAAGAAACTACTACTTACAGGGAATATAAGGGAAGATATCCGCAAGAAGTTGATAAAATGCTACGTATGGAGTATAGCATTGTATGGGGCAGAAACATGGACGCTAAGGAAAAATGACATCAAATACTTGGAAAGCTTTGAAATGTGGACTTGGAGGAGAATGCTGAAGATAAAATGGACAGATAGGATGAAAAACGATGAAGTGCTACGAAGAATAGGAGAGAAGCGAATGATTATACAGACTATCAGAAAGAGGAAGGCTAACTGGGTTGGACATTACCTGAGGAGAGAGAGTATGATTAAAGACGTGTTAGAAGGAAAACTAGATGGGAAAAGGGAAAGAGGTAGGAAAAGGTTTCAGCTGATAGACGATTTGAAAGGGAAAGAGAGTTATCAAGATATAAAGAGGACAGCGGAAAATAGGTGTATATGGAGAACCAGGTTTAACCAAGAATAATCACGGACCTGTCTACGGACAGACTACCTATGATGATGATGTGTAATCGAGTGGAAAAGAAAATAACCCATTTGTTCACTCGTATATTCTCAAGCCGCTTTCGGTAATAACAAGGTTTTGGTAACATGAATGAAAGTTAACTTTTTACATTAATTCTGACATACTCATTCTAGATCTGGACTTAAATTTTTTGTAAAAATAAGCATCTCGTACTAAATGTTGCCAGAACTGGTGGGTATAATAACGTGAGTGTTGGCAGAACTGAAGGATAGAGGAGTGTGATATCATAACAAACACATGCATTTTAGACATCAGTCGCGTTGTTTTTCTGTGAATTTGTGTTCTGCAGATGGAGAAAGGACACGGTATTTTGGTTGTCATTTGGGAGATCAAGATATAAGTTGCCGCATATGTATATGTATGCCGCATAACGTGCTACGAAAACCTGACAGAATGGATGAAAGGAAAGAAGAGCATGCCATTTGTCGTTCCAATGTCTGGTATGAAACAACCAGCCGCCTTGAAGACTGCTATTTCTGTCTTACAAAAATTGATGGTTTTTCGATAAAAAAAAATAAAACATTATCCAAACATCCCATCTCCAATGAAGCCATGGAGCCGAATGGAGATCTTCCTACTCCTGTTCCACCATCTAAGCTTTGGACAAAAATAGTGATGGTTTTGCCTACTTAAAAGGAAAGTTTCCAAAACTAAGTGACGCAAAACTCAAAGAAGGTATTTTTGTTGGTCCGCAAATTAGAAAGCTTTTGCATGATAACAATTTCGAATGCAAACTAATCTCCATTGAATTAGCTGCAAAGGGAAGATGATACTGTTCATAAGAGGAAAAAATAACTTTCTCAGTAATAAAGTCAGTCAGAGTAACATGTTTTTCCTCACTTTTATATTTTTCTGAGTGTGTTTGTTATATTTGTCAACCATAATGTGAGACTCTGATGTTTAATTAGTGGATTTCTCACTTAAATTATGTGCATCTTTTAAGAGGAAAAATAACTTTCTGTGATTTGAATCAAAACAGCGCATTTTTCTTCATTTGTGTATTTTTTCTTGGTGTTTTTTCTATTTGCAACGATAGTATGAGTCTATGATGTTTTAATGGTGATTCCAAGTTTAATCTCATTTAAATAAGTCAATCTTTCAAACTGCATAATAGTTGATATTAATTTCATATATTTTTAATGCAAATAGAAAAGAGGAGATAACAAACAAAAACTGCGTGCTAAAAATTTTTTACTGTCATTTTCATGATCAGCGTATTCGATTTAGTAAAAAACAGCTTATTTTGCTCATGTTATCGACAAAAAGTGAAAATTTGTTGTCCTGTGTAATCGTCTCCATGGCAACAACCCGATAAAATGTGATTTAAAACGCAAAAACGTTATTTTTAGTAGAAATTCAGGAAAATACGATAAATTATCAAAATTCTGTAATAAGAAATAAAAATCTACATTCTTTTCCCCTTAGAACAGTACAAATCTCGCTCCAATATTAAGATACTTTAAAATATTAAATAAAACATCTCTGCACGATGGATTTAGACTTCCTATGAAAACAAATAGAGGAAAACCGTTCCTGGAATCGAACCAGGGACTTAAATCTTCGCCAAATAAAATACAGCCCGGAGGTGGACCCTGGCAGCACGAGCCTCATACCAAGTTTCTTGAAAATCGGTCCATTGATGCAAAAGTTGTTAGTGGGGGGGGCACATACATACACACAGACAGGGCCATTTCATATGGCTATGATTTTTTAAACTAGCCTAAAAATCTATTTCCTTAATTTTTAAAACACTCCTATTTATTAAATATGTGATGTGTGGCAACAGGAATCGGAAGTAATTTCAAGAACACTAATCACAAGATATTGATCAACTGTCGTCAGAGGAGATGAAAATTTTTAGCGCTTTTTTTTAAATCGTTTATATATTCGGTTTGTCTGTCACTCCGTCAGTCCGTTCATCTGTTTGTCCCTGGAATTCTGCTACTTAGAGAAGCCATTTCAGAATAGGGCGGCCTACTTGGTCCAAATCTGGTGAATCTATAATCAGCTGGTGTCTTTTTCCGATCCCTTTGTTTCATTTCATGATGCTAGTGCAGGGAATTACGAATTTTCACTTTTAAATTAGTTAAAATTAGTGAAAAAGCCCGTCAATATGACGGGAAGGAATAAATTACTTGTTATTTAAATTAAATTTTCGCACTTATTATTCTTTGTAATCATTTATTCGTATCTTTAAAATGTAATGATTTGATTCCAATTAGAAACATAAAGTAACTGAATCCTTATTTATTTTACAAATATAACAATAATCAATGACGTTATATATTAGAAACCATTTTATCATTAAAAATAAATGTTCATTCTTTCATTTGTTCTTCCGTTCAAGTCCCTAATTCGTGCTGTGACTCTCAAATGTAAATGAAACGTATACCATGCCATCCTTGTATTGTCTACATATCGAAAATTGTTATGTAATCATGCTTATTTCACGTCTTCATTGATTTACTTCCTTTTTGGAAACGAATGACAATTAAACATTATAAAATTTCCGTCATTTCAGCTTTGTTACAAATTTTGTCCGAAAATTTCGCAGTATAAACATTTGAAAAAATCCATTCTGAATACAATGAGATATGTAGCATTTTACATGCCCAATAGACACGGCGCAACAATCAATCTTATCAATTTCACTAAATTAATTTTAACGTATTTATATTTTAAGAACATTATATTTGTAATAATAAAAAATATATTATAACAACTACTTTTTTGTTACGCAAACGGAGTGCAATATATCCCTCTCTCAAAATAGCGTCACAAACGGACATTTATTTCTTAAATTACCATTTCATCCTTAAATAAACAAATTCTGATTACAAGTGTTTCGAATTAAAATTTTTTATATTCGCTCGTTAAAAATTATATTTTCGTTTTGGCGAGGTTTTTTTCTATAGAACAACACAACCCAACCCAATTTAACATCAAGACGTTGTAATTGAATAGAATTAAACTCGTAGAAACGGAAATATAAAAATGAAATAAATAAACAACAGCAGAGTTAACTTTGCTAAAAGTATTTCTTTCCAAAGGGAAGATATATGTATTGCACTTTGACCACGCGAAAAAATCGAAACAAAATTACAACCGAGTGTTTTTCCTCTAAGCAGTTAAGGGAAAATTAGAATAATCAACAAGTAAACAACTTTGGGAATTACTTTGAAACAGAAAAATTACAGCTTATGCCTTTCTGCATAGTTTCTATTATTCCATCAATTTCAAGTAAACAACTTATTCGTTGTTATGTAAACAATACAAAAACAAAATCATGAAGGATATTTATTGTTCCACGAAGTAATTAATGGGATAAAATGTGTCAACTTACGTCTAGATTTAAATGAAACAAAGACAAAGGAGAAAATAAACACACGCAGTTAACAAAAAACGGCAAATGAATACGGAAGAAGAAATTGTTTCAACGAACCAGTAACGCTAGGATTTATTAAGCCAGTAAACAAAATTGTTTGTGCCAAAGGGTGGAAATTTATCACTGCTGTTGAAGCTGTTGAAAAGATCATTTATTTGTTTAAGATATATTCGCGAATGGCATTTTAAGGTAATATTTTTATTTTGTCTAATAAGTCGACCGTAATTCTTTTCGTCGTCAGTTTTTATTAAATATGTTGTTTCAGGATTTTTCCAACAGGTGACGTTACGAATAAACTAAATATCTCCAAAATTAGAGGTTTTACGAAAATTTGTGTCAAACAAAAGTCGTAGAGAATATTATTTTCTACAACACTGTTATTACAAACATTACTTATAATGAAGTCTTAAAGGAGATATTTGAGAAAAGCAGAATAAATGGAAAAAATTCCTAACCGATATATTCTAGGAAAAAACATTTTAAACAAAAGTTGTACAGAATAATCTACAATTTTCAAATTTAATATTATTATTAATTATGATATTTTAATGGAGGAAATCGGCAAAAAAGAGACCAAAGGTAAAGTGTCACTTCCGTTTGACCAATGTTAACCAATGATGGCTTCTTCGTAGCCAAAATGTGAATCTGATTTTTCTAACTATTTTATAGCTATTTGATAGACTTAGTTTATCGATTTAATTCCAGCCATAGGGAGTGTTCTATAATTCCGTATTTGCATTAACTATGCTAACCATCGTCATCCCATGATTAGATAACAGCGATGCCAAATTAAATTATATCGTTTTTTAGTTCTTCGTCATTGAATTATTTTCTCTTTTGACAAACGTGAAAGATGGTTTAACACACCACTGAAACCACTCTCAATTTTCAGTTCAATATGTTATTAATTCAACCAATGAAGGCGTGATGTGGTAGAATAATTCCATATTGATTACTAAATAAAAATCTTGTAAAATAGTGGAAAATTACAAGATTTTTATTTAGTAATCAATATGTTATGTTAGAAGGAGGTACTGTCATAAGGCCACGTGACAAGAATCGAATGAGATGCAAAAAACTATTAGTACGCAACACAAGGTCATTATAAGGAAATAATTAACGTGCGTTGAATACCCATTTCCGGCCTCAAGAAGGTGAAAAATAGAATCTCTCAAGCCCTTCTGTTTCTTTAGCTTTTCTGCGTGGTTTTTTCCTAATAAGGTCGACTTTTTCAGCGAGCAATCAATGCCTTACGTTCTGGACAGCAAATTGAAATTTATTACAGTAATATAGATATATTTCTCATGATAAAAACTAACAGGCATCTAATCTTATTTCGCAATATTTATCCTATAGGTATATTCACTTAATAGACACAGTTGGTTCCAGTTTATATTGAAACGTATTAATTAAAAATTCTTCCAGGCGTTATTCAACACATATCACGTAAATAACTTTACCATCTTGTGCTCGATGATTAAACATAACAGGAAGGTTATCAGGAAATTTCCATCACAATTAAAAGTATAATTATGGAATATAAAATTCGTGCAAACATATCTATGCTGAGATTGCAAATTTTTCATCACAATTGTAATTTTTTTCAAAGTGAATAATATCATAATAGGCCTAAAGTTGACGCTAAATATTTGTTTATAACAATACTAGTGTATTGACCGTCATATGACGGGTGTCAATTACTATATGATTTGAAAAATCCCTCGTAAGACTTGTAATTCTACTGAAACCATACATCTTAAGTAATCGTAACTCATTATTATGGATAATCACAAAATTAGTTTATTTTTCTAGTGTCATTGCCCGTTGAAATTCAACGGAAAACTTAGAAATTAATAAAAACAGCTGTAATTATTGAGTAAGATCCGGTATAAAATTTGCCAAAATAGAGATTCGGGAGAATTTTTTTCTCGTTCCACTTGTCAAAAATGAAGTAAAAATAATAATAAATAAATAACTAGCAATTACCCGTCAAAAATGACGGGTTAAAATTAATAAAAAACGAAATTAAAATTTTTAACTTTAAATAAATTATTTTAACATTCATTATTTATAATGATTTTGTTTCTCACAGCAGTCGGTTGTCAAGATAAACAATTGAGCTATTTCGGAAAAAGAAGAATAAAATAAGAGGCTTTATTAATTTTTCTTTAAGATAGTTCAAATCGGATGACCGTAGGTCAGGTTTTTCCAATTCTAATTTCCAAAAGAAGAAAATCCTGAACCACAAAAAGTCGATTTTTGAGTGCTATCTTAAGAAGAATGGAAATATTGCCCTGGAGTCGAACTCTGGAATTTTTTCGAAAATTTACTTTCGGCAAAGCATTTTTACATTTGAATAGATTATTTCTGCCAATTTCCAATTTTCTATCTACATCCTTGATAGAGTTATTCGCGTTTTAATAGCTTGGCATTCAGACCAACGGACAGACAACATAGCCTTTTATTGTTATTTTTGTGATTCTTTTAAACCTCTCTTTCTCTCCTAATTTCCAAAACCGCCCTCAAGTCCGGCATTCTTCTACCTAACTCCCGTAACCTATCGCACAATCCTTCACCCCATAAAATGTTTACATGCTCGGTTTGTTTATTAAAACGTCCAGCACGTTCCTCAGATTTTCATTCCATTTCAATTTCAATAATATTGAATTTAGCTCATTACCACGATTTTTAATCTCATTGAATAGTATTTCAGATTTTTACGTATTCCTTCTCGTAAATAACGCAACGAATTTTGTTTACATTGATTGCTATGAAAATCATTTTATTTTAATAAAAGCCTTCAAATCACGCTTAAACCTATTAGATTGAAGTAACAATAGTGTTTCGAGATTTAACAATGTAGTTGGTAGGCAAGGCAACATCCCGTTAAAATGCCAATATTTTTCCAAAATATACCATGCAAACAATTATCATGAGCGATTTCGAGCTGAAGGCGAAAAAAGACGAAGAGAATAGGATGTTTTCTTTAGAATAGTCCAGATCCGAGGATCGAAGATCAAATTTTTCTAATTTTAATTTCCAAAAGAAGAAAAGCCGGCACGTCGACAAGTCCATTTTTACGTGTTACCTTATGAGAAAGATAAACAATTCCCTGGAGTCGAACCCGGGTCGTTTTTCCAAATATTGTTTCGTCGATCACTTTTTATATGTGAATCAAGGAAGCCTGGAAAATTTCGAACCATTTCTTACCGTTTTTGAGATAAACGAAATTAACAGCGACATGGGTGCTTCAATGGCGCGGTCTGGTGGCGCGTGGTGGAATTTGTCGCAGACGGAGTAAGAGAAATATATATAAGATAATATTACCTTCTTCCCTCTCGCCGTCCCTCTCTCCCTCCCTTCCTCTCGTTTTCCTTCTCTCTCTCTCTCTCTCCCTCCCTCTCTCTGCCTCTCCTTTCTACCGCCTCCCCCCTCTCTCATTCCCTCCTGTCCCAATCCATAGCTCTCCCTTTTTTTCTCTCCGTCTCCTCCCGTCCTTTTCAAATTCTATACCTCCTTTACTCTCTAACATAAGTACCTTCCATTCTATATCCCTTCCTTCCTATCTCCCTCCCCACATCCCCCTCTTACTCTACATCTATATAGTTTAATAAAGGTAAAGTACTCCTTTAGCCAAACAATTAGAGGGTTACAACAAGGTTGTAACCCTCTAATTGTTTGGCTAAAGGAGTACTTTACCTTTCTTTATTAATCTCAGCCAAAGTTATTGAGCTACTAACGACATATCTATATAGTTTGTTAAAAACGCGTTAAAAAGTGCCATTGATGAAGTCAGCGTTATACACAAACACACCTAGGCTTTTATTATTAGAATATGCATGCATTGATAATAACTGTTAACTAATTCTTTAAGGAGCAAGAATAAATGTAATATGTTATTTCCGACAAATATCAAAAGTTTATATTCTCCTAACAAATTAAAAATGGCTATTAACGAAAACAATTTTAAAGCCTCTTGTGCTAAAATTATGAAACTGATGGAGGTTTTTTCCACTTAGACATGTGATAATTACATATTTTACCAGATAAAATTTTCTAAGATAACTTTAACTCATTTAAGTAGTTATAATATGTTCAGTAGCTATAACATTTAAATTTTAATTTATTTTTCATGCATGAGTTACTTCTTCAGGATTCTTTTGATAGTTCATTTGAATATAATCAAGCTTAAGAGATGGTATACGCAGCGTCATTGTCATGTTTACATGAAAATGAACTTCGTAAATGATAGCCAGTTTATCATTATAACACGCAAATTGAAAAGGAATTGTTCGATGACACATGGATTCTGTGCATGCAGTTCCGACTCCATTGTTCGCCCTCACAATTGGCTCCCTAATGAAATCTTATATAATATCTCGTGACTAGCCGCGTCATTTATAGCATCAGAACCTCGACAAAACTTCCGACATTTTCATCGAGCCAGCAAGTTACATTGGCCGCGCTACATGTACCATCTATAATGATGTGTACGCAATCTTCAACTAGCCGATGGCAACTTCTCCACTCCTCACTCCCAGACTACGCCTCGCCCCGCCCCCTTTCTCCTCCTTTAACTCCTATCCCCTCCCCCCTCTCCCATTCTCCTCATCCTCCGCCTCGTAACATGCAACCCTACGAATGCTCTTCCATTAATCTCCTACTCAATGCGTGACCCGAAGGCCAGCTGATAGAATGGCATACACGCATTTACCTTCCCAGAGGTTCAAAAGCATTCCTTCAATGCCTCCGTGGGAATATATTTCCCCCCTGGATGCTCCTTTATCGTCTCGTGGGCGGGAATTCCTTCGCTACCCCTAGGTCGTCCGTTTTATGACACGCCGAGTTGCAAATTTCTTACCACCACTTGACGGCGTGCTTTTCGCGTCAGAAAAGGGATAATTCAGTCCTGCGACCTTCTTACGCGATACAAGAACATGGATTTCTCACTTTGAGTAGCGTTTTTTTCCGGTCTCTGGGGGCAGATTCCACCTCGCACCTTAAGACCACAAGAGGAAGGAAGCAGGTGAGCGCTTCTAATGGAGTTTTCTCAAGATAAACAGACATTGGACTATCTTTCATTATTACCAAAAGGGATCTGAAGGAATCTCACTAGAAGGAAAAGTATACTCCATAAATGGAGTACGGAGTGATTCCAAAGGCGTTCTTTGTGGGAAATGCGTATAAAACGGTTTGGAAAAGGTTGGGCGGTTCTTACATTTTTATCTCCGATACCATAAGTAGTAATTATATGGTCCTGCTGACTTTTTTGTGGTAAATGTTTTCCTCGATTCGAATATTTTTTTAAATCTATGCCTCATAGATCATATAAGAGCTTGAGAGAGGAAATATGAATGTTTAATTGTCGTTTACCCATAGAATTGTCGTATCGGCCGATGTAAACAAAATATGCGATGTTTTGCTTAGGACTACTTATTTAGAATTTTATCTCCGAAAATACAAGTCGTAACTATGTCTTCACGCGAACTTTTTTATGATAAATTATGTTCTATATCCGAATAAAGTTTTTAATCGATAGCTTAAATATAATATAAGAGCTAGAGAGAGAAAAATATGGTATCTAATTGTTTCTTGACAGAAGCCATTTTACGAGATAGGTACAAGTATACGTTTATTTAATTGCCTATATAAATTGGAAGTTCTAATTGACGGATGCAGTTGAAAATCAGAATTTGTCGATAAATTTTAATAAGAATCGGTAATATTTAATTTAATTAAAATCCACCCAGTAGTTTTGATGATTAAACATGCGGACGGACGGACTGAGGCGACGTGCCCATAAGGCGTTCCGCTACTACCGCGTCGCTGGTAAAGAAAGCCTAAACCTGGTAATGGTAATAATATTCAGTATTATTAAATTGCCAATCTAGGGATTTATTTTAATTTAGGTATTTAAAATGCCAATTTTAATAAAATTTGCAGTCCTTTGAATAGGGCATAAACTATTTCCAGATAGAATCGGTGAAAGCAAATTTCTGAATTCCAAATCCCTTTAATCGTCCCAGTGACAAATTACTATTCTATTAAATAGAACCACGCGCATTATAATAATTTTCGTGCTGATGATAAGTATAGCTAATGCATTGAAATTGCGCGCTCCAAACTACGTGACGAATCAAGTGAATGGAGGGAGAATGGGCGCACATCTTTCACAACTTCGTTTCAGAATTTTTTCACCATATTCCATCGTAGTTAAGAAATATTTTTATTAAAGGTTTCATAGCATTAGTATAATTTTATGCTACCCAGAAGCTTCAGCCTACGTCTCTTGATGTTTCTCTACGATACTTCCAACAGCTCTCCTATCGGTAAGGGTCCACTGGGCTTCCCACAACACTTACGTCAGTTGCCACCGATATAATAATTCACACAATATATTAATTTACCTTTCCCTTCCTTAAGCATACATAACTCATTCCGTATATTTTATGGTAATAACATTAATACATGCAGAGGCGGATACAGGGCTAGGCGACCGCCTAGGGCCTCGCGTCTCATATAGGTCTTGCGTTTATCCCCTGAAAACAAATGAGGAAAGATACGCGTTGATGGCGATGCTTAAGCATTCGCGCTCAAAACATCTTCTAGAAAACTTTCGCGGATGTTTATTTGGAGAATAGGGACGAGCGATTAAATGAAACAGATGTGGAGAGAAGAAGAGAGAAACACTGAGCGTGCGCAGTCACGCGCGGAATGCCGTCGAGAAGAGAGTAAAGAGAAATTGAAAGCCTCTTGTGTCAAGGTTAAAAGGTTTTGCTGATGCGTTAGAGATCAAGTCGAACGATGAAAAGAAATAGATCTCAAATAGCCCCATCTCTCGCTTGGAAATTCTAAATGAAAATAGAAATTTAATTCCACCGCTCTTTTATGGACTTAAATTGTACGTCGGACGGCGGGATTTGAAGTTCTCGCCAGATTTATCGTACAATATACGTCGGACGGCATTGCGTTAATAAGTCAGCAGATTAATATTAGAAGTGAAAGAAATGTTCACAGAGTTTGGAAAGTTCCGCACAAAGAACTAGTGATGTATTTTAGATGATGAAGACGGTCGTTGCAAAAGAGAACTGGCGTGTTCGAGGACTTGATCATTCGGACTTCACTGGTCCTCATAGTTGGTTCGTAGTTCCCGTGAATCGTCAATAGCTAAGTGACGTAATCGCAGGGCGTTTTTACTTTCTCCATATACGAAGTATAGAGAAAATACAGTTTTCATGAAAAAAATCGAATTCGAGATTTCAACGGAAATACATGTTTTAAGGTCCCCTGAACACGTTTTGACTATTTTCTCGATGATGTCTGTGTGTCTGTCTGTATGTGACAGATTTTTGTGGGCGCTCTAACTCAAAAACTATTAATCAGGTCAACGCAAAATTTAATATTTAACATTTTTATAAATGTTAGAAGATCTGATTAGTTTTTAGTAAAAATCGGTCGACCGGAAGTGGGTGTTTACTCTTGTCACTTATCCGTTATTTTGAAATATTTGCTTTTATATTTGATAAATGTAAAAATATAATGGAATAAAAGCTGTAGGAAATTTTATTTTCTACAACCTTTGTTTGATACATTTTTCTATATAATGCATTGTTTAAGAGATATCTTATATTTTTAGTTGCCACCACCACGCCACCTACCGAAGACTATTGTTAACAATTGACGCTTAGTTACGTCTTAGTAACGCTCCTTTTTCTTTTCATAATTGTCAACCGGAAGTAAATATTGACAACGATCCCAGAGCTAACAACATGTAATTTGCCATATAAATATGGAGAAAGTCATGTATTGCCCGCATAAGTTTATTTTGTATTCGTGAATCATTATCACAATTAACATCGTTATTTTAATCTAACCAATATATTTAGTTTGGCGTTATTACATTAAGAAGGATAATTAACCCCATTTAAGTATTAAAATATCAGGGAGAGATCGGGATAAAGATAGAAATTTTGAACCAAGAGCATATAAAAGGAAAAAGCGTGCTCTTTTGAAAGAATCACACGAAAGTGTAAAGGATCTTTGAAGAATTTTTTCAAGGCGTGCAGTGAAAAAACTGATTCTGTGTAATTTTAGTGTTGGTGAGAAAAATGAAAACCTTATTGATGTTAGCTGTGAAATTAGAAATAAAAATCTTGAAGACCCCAACATAACTGTGGAAACTGGGGCTGAAACAGGCGTAATTATTCAAAAAAGCCCAAAATAGTGTGATGACTAAGATAGTAGCGCTCCGTCAATTTCTAAATCAGCAGAATTGGTTGCTGTTGGAGAATAGCCTATTGTATTCGCCAATTTTAGTGATCGTGGTGAGTAGATTTTCCCTTTGGCCCATAAGCAATTGAGCAATATTATTCGGAAAGGTTCGACCCGAATCTTTAGAGAAAATGACGACTTTCCGTTAGATGATAAAAACCGACATTTTAGTTCATTTTACTGTAATCGTGTATTAAGCAACGGTGAAAAGCATCTCCCAACACATAAGAGTAGAAAACCGCTGTTGTAAAACAAGTGAAGATTTTCTAGACGGATTCGATGTGAAATTGCCAGTTATAGATTTAAGAGCCATGGCCCAATGTTGTTACTAGAGTGAATCAACTGTCGCTAATCCATTTGAAGACTGGTCCACGGTCGACATCAGAAGCTGTAAGTATATATATATATATATATATATATATATATATATATATATATATATATATATATATATATATATATATATAACAGCTTACGGAAAAACGGAAAAGGAAAGGTAAAATGGATATATGGATATATATATATATATATATATATATATATAATTCAAAATTTGTCTGCATGCTTTCTTCATTAAAATATAAACTCGTATTCAGATATCGTAAGTCGTGGGCTTCGCCAACTCCAATCGCCTAGGGGCCTCGCACCCTCTAAGTCCGCCTCTGAATACAACTTGAGGCACAGGCTCGGGACGCCGAATTTTAGGGGTGCCAAAATAAAAAAAGTAAGCTGCAATTAATTCTTAAAAAATCTAACACGCCAGTTCAAAAGGGCGCAGTATATGTAAAAACATCACATCAGTATTGAAATGAGTTGCCGGATTTATATTTTTATTCTTTTCAAAATCTTCATCCCAATTTTCAGCTTGTTTTCCCATTAAAACTTCAAAAATTATCATATTGTCATTTATAGCTAGAAAGACCTTTAGAAAGTAATAAAATTGATCACGAACAACCTGACGGTACAGATTGTACCCGGTAGCATTCCGTAAGGAATATCGATCTTTTTAGTTATCGCTACGTATGTATCGTTATGGAAGTGATTTGGTGAAGCAATTTATCTTGATGTGGCAATAATAATCTGATTAGGATAATTTCAATACAATAATGTGCAAAAATTTCAATAAAGATTATTAAAAATTCAAATTTTGAGACGATAATTGGCAAGCCTTCAGCTTGTGTTAATTTCAGTTTTTAGTTCCGGCTATGTAAGGTGTATACCGCTCGGACAGCTTACGAGCCCCTCGCAATCCCCAAGACAAAGTATTCCTCACCATGTGTGCATTGATTGGGTGGGTAAATGTTGATAAAGGAAGTAATATATCGCATGTGACAATGCGCTGGGTAAGGCGGATAGCCTTGGCGGGAAAACAGAAGATCGCAATTTACTAGCTAACTCGGTGACCGTGCACGATCGAATCAGAGCCAATCTAACTAACTATAGTAGCCTGTGTCGTACCCGAGAACCTCGATCCCAGGGCTTCCCAACGTGGTGCCTGCGGGCGCCCATCAAGGTTCGCTGTGGCGCTCGCCGAGGTTTGTTCAGGTGTCCTTAAAACTTTCAGCTCTTGCAACTAATAGTGTTGATGCAATCTAAAAAGACTTTATGACTTTGTCATATAAAATTTACGTACAAATTCATACAATGATTCTACTCGCAATTTTTTCACCAACCTCTCGGAAGTGGCACACTGTATCATTTTGGCTTTAATCTTTATCGTAATGTACCGTATTTTGGTGAATGGTGAACAGTTTAAAAATTAATTAAAAATTAATAACAATTATATTGTGAATTGAGGATTAAACTCCCACCGTCTACAAAAGGAATTAAGCGTGAAGAACAGAGAGTCAACCGACACACCTCACTCGACAGCACATCTTTCACAAGATGGAAGAAGTACAAAAGAGATCACGGCGATCAAAAGAGGCATTTATGAGACGGCGAGGATTGTTTACCAGCAGTTTGAATAAAGATATTAAAGCGAGGTTAGTGAAAACCCTGATATGAAGTGTAGCATTATATGGGTGCGAGACATGGGCAATGAGAAAGGAAGATGAGAGCAAATTAGAGGCGAAGATTCTGCCAGTGGTACGCGAGTTTGATGTCAGCATTCACCCATGGCACTGCACAACGTCTGACCACAGAGAGGGACGGACTATTGCCCGCAGCGTCCGGACGCGTCCCGCTCATGGCTCACAGTCAATTTCCGGCGTATCGTTACTCGTCTGTTGGCATTTTCATGCTGCTGTTTTAAACAACATCATTCTGAACTGAATTAGGCGAGAAACTCGTGTTTAAATTAATTCCATTCCTGAAAATATGAACGTGAGGAAAAAAGACCAGCTGATTGATTTGGCTTGTGATGGAGGACTACAATTTGGATTTAGCATCTACAAACTCGAAGAATTTTGGTTAAGAAGATAAGCTAAATATCCCACTCTTTCTGACATAGCGTTGAAAATTCTAATCCCATTCTGCACGACTTACCTATGTGAAACGGGGTTTTCTACTATATTGGTAATTAAAAAAAATCGAACAAGAATGAACCTCGAACCGGACATTCGCTGAAAGTTAACTAACATTGAACCATATATTAAAATGCTATCTACATATATCCAAGCTCATCCATCACATTGACTGATTTTCTTTGTATTTTAAGTAGGATAAATGCGAGAAAATAAATAATTTTTCAGTACTACTTATTTTATCTGCCTACCTTATATTATTTTGAAAATGCCTCTTTCGTTAGTAAAGAAAATTTTGGTATGAAGAGATTTTGCCACGTTTTCGGAGGTACGCGAAAAGAAAAGTTTGGGAACCGCTGGACTAGATAAAATTAGTTGGACTGAGAGAAAATAAAATGAGGAAGGGGAAGAGAGAAGCTATATTAGAGCAATAAGGGAAATACAGAAGAAATGGGTGGGTAAATATTTGAAAGCAAAAGGTCAGCTGAAAGAAACCATGGAAGGTAGAGAGGCAAAGATGTAGGAAGAGGAAAGGTATATTAGATGAATTAAAAGAGGGGTTTGAGAAGATAAGGAGAAAGACCTTGGAAAACACAGATTTAGTTGGATATTTCTAAAACTAAATTACAATGATTGGATGATTTTAAACGGAATCAAATCCTTTAAGCATTAGACAACAAGAACAAAAATTTCAAACTATTTAAGTAAAATCAGATTGTTTTAGCGTGAGTAGTTTTTTGAGACATTGCTACCCAGATAACTTTTTAAACGAGATCGACCATTCCGAAAATTATAATTTAAACTTTAATTCTTGTTCGTATATAATGCGCTAATTTAAATGAAAATTATAAATATGGAACAAGACCGTCAATAGGCTATCTGAAAAAATGCTTTTATAGAAATTATGAGAACTTCATCAGTAAAACATAAAGTAGCTTTTATACCATTTACATATGTAAATGCTTCGGCGGGCCACGTTAGTGTTCACATCGGATATTATTTGAGATAATGCGAGGGAACCTGTTAATAAAAGTCAATAATAAATAATATTTTATCCCCAAAACATCACTAGAAAAGTTTTTCCAGCCAAAATTTTAAGCTACAAATTTGGAATTATCTGTATTTCATATTACGGTTCAATTGCATAATGGCATCGCGGGCCACATGTGGCCCGCGGGCCGTATTTTGCCCACCTCTGCTTTATACTGACCATGCCTGCAATGCATCTGAGAACGTAAGTTTTTGCAAGAGCCTGCGAAGTTATGAGTTGAAATTGTATTCCTGTGGAAGTACATGGTTTATTATTACAATTGTTGAAACCAGCTAGCGCGTCGCGTAGTTTATTCACTTTTATGCGATTTTTGCCTTATGCGTAAATTGTGCGTAGAAAAACACTCGTTTGAGAGTACTCACGACCTGCGATCACGCCAACACGCCCACGCTCTGACGAAAGGAAACAGCCGTGATCATCTCTCGTTATAAACTTATCACGGTCTCGATTTATCCAGTCATTGTCACGGATGAGGCCGTCGCCTAGTGCGTGATGTCAACCAAGGTCGCGGTCGTAAATATCCAGGAAGGCAGAAACAACACTCTTGTCTCGAAGGAGGCAAACCCTTCTCGCCCAGCGTTATAATCGAGAAAATGGCTGATCACTCCTCGAGGTTAAAAATGATTTCATGAATTCTTTTTGCTCTCCCTTCCCATCGCTCTATAGTCTAAATATGGGGTGAAAGGGGAGTACCCTCTGATGACTTGACCCGTGTTGTTTTTTTTATTGTAATACACAGAAGATGAACGAGGTCGCCCATGTGTGACCTCCGTAGGGATATAAAAGGTGGTATATCTGACCTTTTAGGATGGATGCCTTCATCCCCGTAATATGAACCCCGGAAAATTATTTTAATTCTTTCGCGAGAATAGCAATTTGCTTCTGTTTGAACGTATTAAGTATTCTGCCATATCACGATATAACCTAAATGCCGGAAACGGGGAAACGTGGGGAAAAATGTAGTTTTTTAAAAAGAATTATATCAGGCGGATCTTTCGAAAACTTTGGTAAGATTTTGCATTTAACCTTTACGAAATTACTTCTTTTAGCACGCTAAGGGATCGATTTGCCGCTTTATGAAATCTTATTTGTGACTAGTGAAGCGGCTATAAAAAAATACACTCGCTGAAACATTTTTGTAAAGTAAATATTTCCCTTTTAGCAATTTTAAAAACTGAAATCAATTATGCTCTCACTCTTCCTTCCTCTCTTCCTGTCTATGCGCCTCCAACTTTTTATGTTTTACGTCGCTTCAAACACTATTTGATGGATATTTTGTTTTCTTTATTTACTCGCAATAACTTGCATCCGCATGCACGTTGCAAGTAAAATCTCAAGGAATGAAGTTCAATTCTTCCGTTCTTTCCTTCACATAAGCAATCATACAACGAGTCGGATTTGCGTGGGAACTTAATTCGTACACCCATTAAAATTAATCTTTTAATATAAAACGCTTCTTCTATCACCCTGCTTAACGTCTTTTTAACGTGTTTAAACATACCGACTAGGTAGAAGATCAAAATTTGGCAGGAATGCCTCAGTCACGCGTTAAAAGTCGAGGACGAAAAAAAACCTCGGGAAAAAGACTCGGATTCGACTCCAAGATATAATTTCTTTTTCCCGTAAGATAATACGTAAAAAGTGGTTTTCGATGGGCAGACTTCCATTCGTTTGCAAATTAAAAAAAAATGACTGTCGATCATCAGACCGGAACTGTTTGAAGGAACAATTAATATAGTCCCTTATTATCATAGTCTAATTTTGCCATCAATTTTAAATAGTTTAAATGGCATACTTTAGGAAAGATTTGCCTTTTAACTGTTTGTTGCCTTGGCAACCGCTTTTTTATCGAAACTCGAGCTTCTATTGTTGTCTCAATCTTAATATGAGTAGGAAAGATTACATTATGATTTAACTCGAGAATTTTTTAATTTGTCCCGTCATTTTTGACGGGCTTTTTCTCTAGTTTTGATTAGATTTATCTACAATAGGAGGTATTTTCTTATCAAAAGCGATACAAAAATCGTTTTTAAAGATGTTCCGTCTATTTAAGGATTCGTTGAAAAACAACAGTAGACAGCTAAAAAAACGAAAAAACCTCGCAGGAGAAACAGAAAGATTTTGCGCTACTAGGTCGTCTCTAAATAATTGGTAGAAACAGTTAGGAATAAGCGAATGGCAGAAAGGGACAAGGCCTCGATTGATTCGGTGAAAGGTTGATTGAGTCGCAATTAAAGTACGAGAAAGGAACCCATAAATTTAAGATTTCTGTTCCAAAACCACTATCGCGAAAATCAACGACGGCTCTAATTAAATAGCGCGAAAAAAAGCCAAGTGTGTTTGTCCCACGATACTCATCGCAAGAAACCTTCGGCTCACGGTTCAATGAGAACAATGGAAGAAGCGAAACTTTTCTTGCGTGTCCATTCCAAAGGGAAAATGAATGAACCGACAGAGCAGGTCACTCGATTATTGATTGTTTCCCGTTCACTCTATCTCATCTTCATTTAACCTCCGCTAAGCGAAACACAGATCGCCTTAAGTCCTTAAATCCGCCGTTTATCGAGTACACTTTTCTCATATCACATTTCGACTAAATTCATCGCGGATCGTCTTCTGCGGAGTGTGCGAAAAACTCTGTAATCTATCCCAAGAATCAGTTTTTAATTAGCGGCTGATGACTAGTCCTGTGCAATCTTAGATCCATTTTCACGAAGGTGTTGAATACATGGGATGAGTTAGGGTTATCTGGTGAATCATTCGTAGTTATTAATTCATCGCTATATTAAATTTGTGTTAAGGTTATCAGAATCGGACAAAACAGAGAACCGGGGAATAAATTTATCGAAATATTGGTTTAATAATGATAGGTTGAGGTAGTTATAATTTGAGTGGAAGAAAATGTGGGAGGAGGCTTTCAAATGAGAAATTACAAGATACAGGAAGGAATAGGAGACGTTTCGAAAAAGCTGAAAGAAGAAGATGAAAATGTTTTAAATAGAAATAATCGAAGCCAACGATGTATAAATCTAACAAGGATACCGAAATATTTTCATTCGTATCGCAACTTGAAAGTTTTACAAATAGCATTTTTCATGTTTGCACAGATTCTATGGCACCAATATCAGAACTTGAATAATTAGATAAACACCATTATACTTAGACTTAAATGTAAAAACCGAACTGAGAAACCAATAAAAAACAATAAATGAACGAATCCCACAAGAATATGACGAATGTAAATTAATCATTCCATTAAACAGGTAAAATAAGGTAATTTAATACAATTTAACGATAATTACTCCCGCAATATCCGATTACATTCCACCGAGTGTGAAATTATTAATTTACATCTATGTCCAGGACAAATGCGCAATATTTTTAGTTTCAAAGTTCGCAAAATTTACGTTCCTGCAGTGAAAAGGTCATAAGGAAAGCGTGCAGGAGCTGTGACTGCATCCAATCAGACGCTGCCTCACAATACCGCAACAACTCATCACCTGAAAGCCGTGACCATGCTTAAATTTCTAATGAGACTGCAGTAATAGGTTTTCCCTCCATTGAATCGATACAAGAATTAATTCAGTTACAGTATAACACGTGTACTTTAAAATTACATTCACATTGTTATAATTGCTTAGAAAATTACAAATTTGTACAATTCAAACAATCCCCATTGGATTAATTTCTTAATATTTGGGTAGGAAACATGAATATATTCCTTCCAATGCTAAGGCCGCAGTTTCTAATTATGCCGTGAGCAATGAAATTACGTTCCCATGTCGACAACATCGTTATATACGGTCAATTAACCTTTGGACTGATTGAATTTGATGGCCAACAACAGTAATTTCTTAGACCGCTCTCTTATTTTGTTAATGTTAATGTAAGAGCAGTCGGATATAACACAGAGATATTTACATTAAATGCTAAAGACTTATCGAATTCGTAAATTTGATTCCAAAATTATTCGGCTTCGCAAATTAGGCAAGCTGAATATCCAAGAGGGGAAATATATTCTTAATAATAGCAAAGATGGTATCGGGTGATCGAAAAGGGTCGAGACAAAGATCTTTCCGCAGTGGGAAAGGTGGCGGGCGAAGGTGATCCTCTTTTCCGCAATCAATCGTGGCGGAGATGGCATTGGAGAAAGGAGGAAGAGAAGCGGCGGCAGCTGCCCGGGGCGAGAGAGCGTGATTGCGAGCCCCCCGTACTATTCGAGGGGAGTGCTCGATGCCGTGGACTGTATCTCGAGGAAAAACGAAAATGATTGCTAATTCTATCTCTCTCTCTCTCTTAAGCCAGACATAACCCAGATATTGCCATTGAACTTTCGAGTTTCAGTAACGCCTTGTCTTTTTAGATACACATTATGAAAGATTTTTTTTAAAACTACACGTGAGATCTTTGACATGTGTAAATCTTCTCGCTTGTCGTAAATTGCAATTGCAAACAAGAATTTGTGAACTTCGAAGCCTTTCGCGCACAAAATATTCTCAAGTTTGAAGTCACCCGCGTTGAAAATTGTATTCAAAAACGTACTTATATGTATACTTTTAACATGCTAGATCGGATTAATAACTTTCTAAATACCACCTTATGCTTTACGAACAACTTGTTGACGTTAATTTATTTGTATAATGATAAATGTATGGACTTATGAAAGAATATCACATGAGCAAATATTTGCTATTAAGAAATAATAAATGAATGAACATTGATGTTTTTTCCGAGTTCGGCTACGTCTAGAGCAATTAAAATCCAAGACGACCATCAATGCAACTTTGGTGAAACATTTTTCACTTCTCTCTTACTTATCTTCATTATTCTTTTTATTTTTGTTTAAATCTATTTAAAATTAACTTATTTCTTTATTGTTTAAACCTACTGGTAGTTTATATTTCTTTGTTTTTTTCCATTATTTTATTGTCCATTTTATTTCTTTTTAGGGATTGGTCGTCTCCACGCATTCCACCAATCGTACCTTCGTTGGACGGAAATGCTCATCACGTCCTATGTAAGTCGCAGGCACTCGGTTCGCCTTCGAAGAATGTGGAGTCGTTCATGGAATGATTTATAACAAAAGCCTGGCGACTATTAAATTGGCGGCGTTACCTTCTCTGAACTCAAAACTCCTACACCTCGCATGCGGCGTTGAATGATTTAAAATCTACCGCTACGATTATCGATCGTCCGCGGCAAAAAAAAATGATCCCCTAACACAGAGACTGGGCGTTTTATGACGAGCATGAAACACTCCTTCCCATCTAGGTACTGACATTGAAGCAACTTTCATGGACGATCGTCTTCGAAGGTTAATAATGACTCTCGCTTTATTATTAACACGGCGATAGTAAAACGTCACTGTCTTATCAATTCAAATAGGGCATCGAAGATTCATTGGGTGAAGTGTTTCGAAGGAGTTGCCGAAGCGAGATCGAAAGCATCAATGTTAAATCTTTTTCAAGGCGTGCCCCAAATCGTAAATATATTAAGTTCCGCTTTTGAAGCCACAAACTTTTACGACGAACCCAATGCGGAAGAAGGATTACTCCTCTGACTGGAGATTCTGGTTTAAACTTCCATCTGGCCGCATGCATCATCTCGCTTCAACCGAGAAGCACAGGCGTCAAAACTCTTGTGTTTGCTAGAAACCGCGGGGTACCCATCCAGGAAACCGGTAACTAAGGGTTACAGGGATCACATCACGTCGCCGGAACAATAAATGCAGCGCACGGACGTCAAATCGCGACGGATGGCCAGCCGAACTGCGCGCTGAGGATCATCTGACCCAAATCATCGGGAAAATCAAACAGCGACTCGGATGGGCGAGAAGGTATTTTCATTCCCTAGAGCGGAAGAGGAAAGAAAATGGGATCTTTTCCTCTAGTTTTGAGTTTTTCTCCGAGAACTACATGCACACGGAGGGATATCTGTCATTGCACCCCGCACGAGGGTTCGTTAAAAGTGGGAAGCGTGGAGAAAATCGCTTCGATCTATCGAAATGGGAGCGTAGCGGGATATCGCGAATAATCTATCCGTCTCCCTCCTCCCATTACTCCTTTCTTTCGAACCCTTCCCAAGAGGTCAAATCGAACGCTCTTTTTTTTTTAATGCGGTCCCCTTCGCTTGGAAATTATCAGGTTCTCCAAAGTGGGACGGTCGATTTGGTCTTCCATTGAGGTTTCCAGTTCCATTCCACTTGTTTCTTTAGCGGGTTTGTTGCCTAGGTGGGCGAGATAGAGACTTAAAAAGAGACAATGAACTATCCGCCTTTCTTACTTTCATCTCCCCGTGGCAACCTGCTAGTCGATTTTTAGACCCCTTCCCCTCCTTTCTCCCCAAACTAACCCCGGCTATAAATAAAAAAAGACATATATGACCTCTTTAGTCGGAATTTTCGATTTTATTTCCATTCCCATGTTCCGTCGAGATGCCGCGTACAATAAAAAATGAGAAGTCATATCCTCTCGTCTGTTGTCAACATATCGATTCATCGGGAAAGATTCTTTGAAAGGAGTATGATGGATTGCTGCTAAAAGAATCATCGAGAAATCGAGCGGCGTTCACGTAAATGTCTACCGAATTTGATGAATGTGCTAAATTACGTTTCATCAACTAAAGATGGATCATTTAAAATGTAGGTGTTCTAAATAAAGTATATGTTTTGTAAAGTTATATCGATAATACGTTCTCTAGTAATATTTTATTATATAAATAAAGCTAAAATCAACGGCTTAATTTAGCACTGAAATGTGTTTGAATATTTCGAGCATGAAAACTTGTTTTCCTACTTCACTTTTTTTGCAAATTTCCATTGCTGCAATTAAGCTACAGCCAAATGAAACTTTACGAGCATCTGCGTCATTAATTCAGGAAGTTATTTTGAAATCCAGTTTGATCGAGTATGGAGATAAAGATAACCTTCCTTTTAAGATTTTTTAAATCGATTCTACACTTTCCAATTAACTTGTTCGTCAGAAATTCCACTCGGATTAAAAAATCAAGCGAAATTGCAAAAGATTGGACATACGCTAAGGAACGTAAAACAACTTGGCGTATTAAAATACGAGCAATAAATTAAAGCCTTCCTTAAAAAGCGCATTCTAAAGTTAATTTACCGTGCTCTTACAACCATTTAATTCTTATCGCCGGCGTCTTAACCAATTCCTAGAGGTCGAGGCTATTTTCAGTGTAACGGTTTCGTTACTAATTCTCGCATCCTGCGCGCAAATCACGCTGACGTTTGAATTATTCTCAACTTATCGCCAAATCGGTCGTTTTCGAATCAAACCACGCATTTTACTCCCACCAGTTTTTATCAAAATTTATTTATTGCTCACTTTACGCTCAACCTCTGGAATGCATTTTCCCTTGTATTACTCCAACATTATTCGTGCACGTTCGTTAGAAGCCATCGTAAAGGTCAAAATGTCGACGCGTGCCAACGTTTTGAAAAATCGAACATTTTCTCCGCCCGGCGCACAAATTTTGCGCAGTCATCCACAGATTTTATCCCGAATTTTTGTTGCGTTAGATATCGGCCGATACTCGATGTAAATCTTCCTAAAGAAGGGGATTATTCTACGTGGCAGTTTCGCTTCAACTCCTAGAACAGGGGTGGGCAAACTTTTTACGTGGTGGGCCGCATTAACAGTTGCAGCTTCTTAAGCGGGCCGCATAAACAGATGAAAATGCTTCGGCGGGCCACGTTAGGGTTCACATCGTAAGTAATGTGAGGTAGTGCGAGGGATCCTGTTAGTGAAAATCAATAATAAATAATATGTTATCCCCATAACATCACGGGAGAAGGTTTTCCGGCATTAATTTAAACTACAAATATGAAATTATCTCTATTTTATATTACGGTTCACTTTCATAATGGCATCGCGAGCCACACTAAATGCCCTCGCTGGCCGCATGTGGCCCGCGGGCCGAAGTTTGCCCACCCCTGTCCTAGAAGGATAGTTATCGTTTCTCTGCATATATCATACTAAACAAAAAGTAGAAAAAGTGTTAACCTAAACCGACAAATGCAAAGTTCATATAATATAGATTAAATTGTTTAGGTTTTTGGATGTTTATTTTAAAATACCTAAGATAAGTAATTATGCAGTTTTTTCACAACTCTGAAATGCCTTTTTAATTAAAGGAAAGTGCGATATACGAACTTAGATTTAGTTAATTTACTTCTGTTCGAGCAAGAGTCCAAGGTCGGTGATTTTATATCAATTTGCTCTCACGGAAGATAAAACAGAACATAACCACGGACCACTTACCATAATAGAATATAACCACAAACCACAATCAACTGTATTTCTGTAGATGAAATCTGTTGTCAGATTCCAATTACTGACCCTTTTGGAGCTCGCATTCATTCCCACCTTCCTTGCAATACCTACTAGCCATTAATTTCATTTATTAATCATTAACGTGGGGCTCATACAATAAGTCCACGGACCACTGGTTGAGTACCCCCCTTTCCTAGAAGATTCAAGTCTCTCTGTGTTCCTATAAAGAATCTCTCTTCCTATTAACTTTATTCCTCTCATTTCGTATAATTTTTCTTCATCCGAGTTTGCACAAAATAGTGTTATTTCACCTCCGATTTATCGGCACATCAGTTTTAGCAAATATAAAAACTTTTAAGGCAACTAACACTTGAATCGAAGGAACAATAGATTTAGACTTATTCATCCGGATTGATGGATAACGAACACAATCCGGGTAAGTGAAAGTCCGGAACATCCGGGGTGACAAAAAGTAGACTTTAAGATGAGAAATCATTTCACATAAAATGCAGTTGAGCTGTAGATTGTATCTAATGAAATCCGTTTAGTTTTGTTAAATTACAAAATATCAGCAACCAAATATTTGTAAATTATTTTTATTAAAAAACACGCTAAGTTTCCATTGATTCTTCAGGGGAAATCATTATCTTACTGTCCTATCTTGCAGACATCTGAGACCAATGACACGGTAATTTTTTTATTTAAGAACCGTGAAAAATAACAATACCTCAAGATATAAATTTTATAAATTTTTTGTGATTAAAGTTTGATGATACTCAAAAATGTTTATTTTAAAAAATTTCGAATAAAATTATGAAAGTGACCGACATCATACGTGAATTTGCTCTCCGTAGTATGTTTTCAGACACACTCCGGCATTTCCTAAAAGATGTTCTCAATGGCATACCGAATCCTTGCAATTAGTTCATCGCGAGCATGGGGGATTTGTAATGCGTACTTTTATATTGCTTACTTTTTGAATGTATCACCAAAGGAAATAATCAAGGGATGTCAGATCTGGGGATCGAGGTGGCTATAATGACTCGGAAACAATATGGTCGCAGAGAGTAGGAAAAGTTCCTCAATGTTGTAGCGTGTTGAGTGGCTCGTGGCTTTATCTTGTTTAATGCAACCGCGGTGAATTTCATCCTCTGTTAGATACACATTTCTTTATTTTCTAACGATTTCACAAATGTTACATTTCAGGCAGAAGAGAGGGAGGTAAGAGGAGGGAAAGCTGGGGATGGGAGGTTAGGCGGAAGGGATGAGAATGTGGAGTGGAAGAGGTATAGTGGAAGCGAGCGAGGGGAGATGGTAGTGTTGGCGGATCCCCATACTGTTGATGAACTGAAGTAATAAGTAACAAAGGATGTCACTGCAACTATCTTTTAAGAAATGCCGCAGTGTGTCGGAAAACATTCTGTGGAAAGCGCGTTTATGTACTCAGCATGGTGTCGCTCACTTACATAATTTCATTCGAGATTTTTATAAATAAAAATATTTGAATGTCATCCAACTTTAATCACAATAATTTTCAAGTTTCTATCTAACTTATATTTTGAGATATTGTTATTTTTCATGGTTCTTGAATAATAAAATTACCCTTTATCCATCTGTATCCTTTCGTTTTTTAATTTCTAATACTTTTAATGCATTGTACTTTCCTGATCTCATATTGTACTTCTCCATCAAAAGTTCTAAGTTGTCGGGCCTCAGTGTCTCTTCTTATGACGCAAGTACAGTAAGGTGCAACCACTTCTTGTCTTTATCCCCAAACCCCTCAAATCCGAGTTTCTTGAAAGCATTATCAAATTGTTTAAATACTACTACAGTACATTATTATGAGATCCTCCTTCTATACACCACTCTAGTAAATTTCAGGATAATATTCATATTTACGTGAATTAAAAAAACTTAAACTGCGAACTGTTCAGTTAAACCAGAGATCCACATTAGTTATGGTCGTATAAACAAGATAATACGGCACTTAATTTTGCAAACAGTACATGTTAGCATAAAAATGTTTCTGTATTTATAGCACCAACTACGGTGGAAATTTTATCTTTCTCTGCTCAATTCCGGAATTTCAAAGTGATAATTCTTTTGTTAGTGCCTCCAAGGAAGGGGTGGGCAAACTACGATCCGTGAGAGATATACATGTATGCAATATGTGAAATTTAATACAGACAATTTCAAACTATAACTAGTGGCAAACATGGTCGGAACAATTATTTTCAAGTGAAATGATATAGCTAATAATTCATTGTATTTGAGTACCACTAATTGAACCCTACAATATCTCTCAAGTAACTCATGATATGAACTCGAATCCAGTCCGCCAAAGCACTAATAACTTCTATTACGGCCCAGCAAATCACTCGCAACTGCCCACCATTGCTCCGAGAGAAATTTTTGATAGATAATCAGAAAGAAAAAAAGAATTATGTTGATGTTCTTTCAAGTGGATTATTTCATCACACCCTCAAAAGAAACGCGAGATAATGCTGGAACCAGAAGTTTTCGTGTCGTGATAAGGTCAACGAAAGGAAAGGGACGATATCTCTCTTAGCATTCGAATCCCTCAAAGAAGGCTCCACACAAAACTTCGTCGAATTGCTCCTTTCCAAGCACCAAACGCCCCGGGACAACATAAAACGAAGTCGCTCTGAAAAAAATCGAGAGACGCCACATTCTCAACCCGAGTCGCCAGAGCGGGCACGAGAAGGGTGGATAGGAAAGGGATGGAGAGGGAGAGGATGGGGAGAGGGAGGGTAGGGCAAAGAAGCTGGCAGAAAAGAGAGTACTTTTTAACGAACCGAAAGGAATCGGAGTGACTAATCAACCGTAAAAGCATTTAAAAGTTTTTTTTTACGACGCCACTCCTATTTTGTCCATTGCTACTCCTTACCATGACGACTCACGCCGCGACAACTTCGCGCACTTTAAACTTCCACCATGCCATCCTTCCTACCATTCAACCCCTCCCTTTCTCCTTCCTCGCCGATGCAGAGTTGCATCCTAAATAATATGCGACTGCCATAACGCCACGGTATTAATGCATCCAGATAGGTAGCTAGTCCGCAGGGGAAGGAGAGAGTAATGGGAATAGGTAGGAAGGAACGGAGAGAGAAATCGGAAGAAAAGGAGAATGATGGGAGGAAGGAGAGAGCGAGCGGGAGCGAGTGGAGGGGAAAAAAGGCAATAACGAGAGTCGAATGTTTTACGACAAAAGTTGATGGTCGAGGGAACTATCAATAACATCCCCCACCCCTCGCCCTACTCCTCCCCACTCACCCCCTCGTATCCTGTCATCAGCGATGCTGACTTTCTGGTTTCCATCTCTCTCTCTCTCTCTTTCTCTCTCTCTCTCCCTCTCTCTCTCTCTCTTTCTCTCTCTCTCTCCCTCTCTCTCTCTCCCCTCTTCCATTCGGGCCACACTCTCCCTCGCCAACTTTTCATCCTGGCTCACGCACACATTCACTTGCATCTCGTCTTGATCGATTAATGACCTCGTAAAAAAACAAGATGTCAACAATTCGTCAGATTTCGAAGCGTCTTTGAGTGATCGGAAAAAGTTTTTCGTTCTACCCTTCCGACAGCTCAGCCCAATACTCGTCTCCGTTCTGAGAATTTGGAGGACATTTTTTCTTTCCTTTTTATCCGATGCTACGCCCGAGTATTTCACTCCTATTTTCGAAATTGCGCCAGGTTTCGTCCGGGTAAGGAAAAAAGTTGCTCCTTTTGAGTTGGCAAAAACTTTCGCGCGTTCGCTCCATGTTTTTTACGCCGATCCTAACGGAGTTTTTCTATTGAGAAGTTCGACGTCAGCAGTTTTTTGTATTCTTTTACGCGGAATTTATGCGATTGATTCGAACGATTCGCCAATAGTTAAGAGCTGTAGTAAAAATAAAATATGTGCGTGTGAATGTGGTTAGATTTCTATTTGCATGTCTGTGTAAATATCTACCTTGAGACGAAAAAGCCTATAAAACTAATTTTGTCAGGCTCAAATCTTGTGAAATTGGCCCAGAGATGAAATCAGATATAAAAAACATTGTTAACAATTTCCTAATAAAAGTTTCCATTCACGACAGGTTTTAGTGTAACTTCACCGCATCAGAACTTATGTTAGCGCTTTACAAAACAAATATGATTTTTTTCGTATATTAAAGAAAGAAAAAAATGTAATTTTCAATAAATGACATTTTCTAACCGGTATGTTTAGTCATACTGAAATTCCAAATCGCAACAAACGGCTTGGCACCCATCAGTGGATATCACAACTAAAATAATCTGAGAAGAATTTGTTATTTATACAGGTATATTTTTTCTGAAAGTGTAGGACTTTCATTTAAAATTATGGCTGTGCAACAAGAGAATTCCGCTGAATATTTTGCAACTCTAATCCTCGAGTATGATACAGACATAAATTACAATAAAAAATTTCTCATCGCCTAAACTATAATACAATCAATAAAAATGTCAAAAGAAAACCCTACCCTTTATAACCTAATGACGGTCGATTTATTTTGGCCTGTAAATGGAACGCTGACGGATTGTTCACTAATGCTGCGAAATAACTGGAGACAGGCACAGTTGAACCTCTCTAATCCAGAATTCTGCGGTCCGGTCCGGTCCTGGTTCAGAATGGTTCCGAAATTTTCGTCTAATCCGAAAAAAATATCCTTAGTCTGGAAATAAGGGGTGGATGGCGTTTCTATTTCTCTGTTCTCTATGTTCCCACACCTTAAGAAAGAATTTAAAATATGTTAAAACGTAAAAAAAAGTGCCTTGCATCTATGATTGCATACAAAGCGGGTAAACTAAACTCTTTGCATGGGAAGCCACATACACTGACATCCATTTTTTACATAATTTTGTTTTCCCATGCTTTATTTATTCATATCATCGTCTTGAAGACATACAGTTATGAATTAGGTAGTGTGTACAGTAAAATAAGTCATTATATACCAACCACCCATTTTTTTCCAAAATTCTACATTTTACCTTACTTCTCCTCTCCCGAGCTCTCTCGATTAAAGATATTCAACTGCATATATAAATACAAACATATATATATACACGAAAAAATTTCAATTCATTTGACCTATCAAAATACATATATGATTTTGTGGGTGTCTATCCCTTTTCTTAAAATTAATGTTTTCAAAGAGGAGCTGGGGAAACTACTACATACATTTTTGAAAGATACTTTTTTCCAAGCCACTTGTCCCCTTTGTTGCGATGTTTTTCAAATTCATCCTATACTCCCCAAACGTTCGATCAAAGATTCCAACTTAAGTGCTGGTTATATGCTCCTCGTTCGACTCGCTCTCCTTTTTCGTTTCTTTTTCATAGGCAAACAATCACCAACCGCTGGGCAGAAAGTCACGAACCAATTCCATTTACCCGCAAACACAAGCCAATGAATGAGAAATAGGAGGAGAAAAGAGCGACAGGTATCTGCATGAAGAGAGAATATAATCGGGAGGAATAGAGGGAGTAGAAAAAGTAACGAAAGGAAAAAGGAGGAGACGATGATAAAAGAGTGGAAGATGAGAGAGTGAGATTGAGGAGAGATGGATGGAGATAAAAAGGAAATACGGAGATAAAAATGAGGATAAGAGGCTGCAAGATGGAAGATGGTAAAGGGAGGAGAATGGGTGAGAATTCATGGGCATGAGAGTGAGTGATAAAGATGGAGAGATAAAAAGATAAAGATATAAAGAGAGAGAGAGAGATTGGAAGTCACGTGTGAACGGTTCTCGCTCTGAAAGTTCCCTTGCTGGGTATGTCTTACTCTCGTGGTTCTTTCGTCCCTATGGATGGATTTATGCCCATCGGTGGAGGATATTTCGAGTTGAATGCGTGCCAAAAAAAAGAGAGGATTTGAAAAATTTTAATTTACTGCCCGCCTCATTATTTTATTTCCTCTTCTATAGATTAATGGAAATCTTTCCGGGATAACTGTCTGAGCGGACAAGTTTATTCGTACTTTTCCGAAGCATTAAAATATCTGGGAAATATTTACCTCGAATAAAAATTAATATATCTTAGTGATTTTCACACGAAAAGGGCATTGTCTTCTTACGAGATTTGATTAAAAACAATTATGCTTCACTTAGAACTAAAAGCTATTTCTAAAGTGATCTCTGAGAATAAAAACACGGATCTTTCTTAGTCATTCGATAATAAAACCACGGTAATACCTCGATTAACGAAGTGTACATGCGTCCCATGACGCTATTTCGTTACCAGAGATGGAAATAACATAAAGAGGTATAAGGATGCGTTCCAGGACTTCAGTGAAGAGGAGATATGGTGTAATATTATTAATTACTAATACTACTAGTACCAAAATAATTTCAAATGTGCCTAAAAATGAAATATGATAATTAATTTTAAAATATAGTAAATTAGATAATAAATCAACAGATCCTACAGGAGTGGCAGCGGTGAGAGTCGAGGTGGTAGGAACTATAATGATAATAATCCGTCTTTATGGAGGGCTATATTTAGACAATAATGTCCATTCTTGCATATAACCCTGATATAAGAAGCACAAACATCAATGTCCTAGGCGGAATTCTAACCCGCGACCTTAGCATCCGTTGGTAGAAACTCGAACCACTCGTCTACCAAGGCCGACAACGGGGGGCAGGCTAGTTAATACCATTCGTAGTTAACCAATAAGTATTGCACGTCGTCGACTTTCTCGCTATCCTCTTCCTGGGCCATTTGTAAGACGTTAGTGATAATAAAATTTGGTTCGTGTTAAGTAGTTGGGACCACGTCCGAAACTGACCACTGTACAGACCTCACAACCGTCATTAACTCGGATTAGGACTGCGGAACTTGAGGGTTCGAGCCTAAACCGAGCTCGCATACCTGCCCCCTTGCAGCAGGGAGTCTCTAGCCGACCAAATCATCTAATATATAAAACTGAATGTCTGTTCCCTATACATTCCCACACCCTTTGACCTATCGGGACCAAACTTTGCAAAGTGACTTCCTGTGACCCTACATAGGGTACCCAGTAACCCCGACATCCACCCCGCACAGACAGACAGAAGGATATACAGCGAGTCCTCATATATCGATTTGTTTTCTTTAACTCGTGTGAATTAAAAGAATAAACAATATGAATTAATCATAATATCGTAGTTTTATTTTTAAATTTTCAGAAATCACGGAGCTATACGCTGTTATTAGAAGCCCGAGCAACGCCGGGTACTTGAAGCTAGTTTTCAATAAAATTTAAACTTTTTATTTTGTTAAATTAGTGATAAAGTAGCTCAAGCGTCGAATCAGGGTAAATGCGCTGATTAAGATCGTCTTTTAAACGTAATTCTACGATAAATAATAAGATACTAACGCTCACATATAATCTTCTTACTATATTTTACAGTAATAATAAATGATAACTAGTAGTAAATCGACTGGTTTGTTAGATTAAATATTGTTGTTGTAGTTAGCCTTCTGTCACACTACAATTTTTTTGCATTAATATCGCCGAATCCGTTGTTAGAAAACTTCTTTCTCAACGGATTTTATTAACCGAAGTATTGCTGTATCTGAATTACATTCACCTAGGCAAAGCCGCATTTTCGAAACTAATTAGGTTTCAATACTTACGCATCTAAAAGAATAGAAAAACTTAATAACAAAGGAGTCGAGTTTAAACCCTATAACTTGAAAATTTTTTTATCTGACAGCCATAAAAAGGTTAGGAAAACCATATGCGTATTTTGGCAACAAGGCAGCTGTCATCAGTGTTGATTTACCGATAGTAAATTCATTCTTAATAATCTACTATTGGTGAATCACTACTGATGGCAATAGTAACCCAAATGCCCATCTGGTTGTACCAATCTTTTTATGAATCTTGGATAAACATAGAGTGCGAATCAGATTTCAGCAATAAGTTTACTTTGATAATTTTTGCTCTAATCCCACACTTTGTTGACTAGGTGTAGATAAAACATTTATGGCCGCATTTCTAACATCGAGTGCTGGATAACAGTTTAAATGAAAATTTACTTAATAGTTACTTTTCCCATTAGTGAAAAATCAAACCTAAGCATTTTTTAAGCGCTAATTCTTCACCAGAAATTTTTATGACTATTAATTAAAATAAATAAATAAATAAATTTCACAGTTCGCTCATCATCATAGTTTCGCAAGCCGCATAAAATTCTAGCGATTCGCGTGCAGCTCGCGTGTCGTAATTTATCCATATTAGTTGCACAGGAACGGAAGCAGTGCCTCCCATAAAACTGTCAAGCCATGTTCGTCTTTTTTAAATTGGATCATTTAACATGTAATTTTACGCAAAAACAACACTTTTCTAGCAGATTCCTACAAATTTCAAACTAAAAACAACATCTTTTAAAACATACCCATCACCAGGAAATTTTCGTAAAATCTAAATAACGAACATTTAGCGTGGAAGCAGAGAGGCTGACGGTGAGCGGAAAAACAGATGATACATAAGCGAGTTTTCGTTTCTTAGGGAAGTTATAAAACGACGGCTTCATAAGACCGTTACATCTACATCTGCATCTACATTATACCCTGCAAGTCACCTTTTCGGTGGATGGCAGGGGGTGCAGTGCACCAAGGGTCCATAGTTTTCCTACGATATCTTTTACTATTATGGTCTCTTATCGTCCTAGGGAAAAACGATCCTCTATATCGCTCCGTTCTACAGTCGATCTCGCGAATCTTATCCTCACTGGCCTGCCTTCCGAGATACGTCGGGCTTCTGATAAGTCCTACTATCTCATTCGCTAGTCCCTCCGACATAAATTTTTCCAGTAGTTTAATTCTAGCCTGCAACCTACGTTCCTCTAACGATGTCCATTTCAGATTTTCTATTAATGATGTTACGCTTTGTTTACTATCGTAATTCCTCTTTACAAATCTAGCTGCCCTGCGCTGAACCTTTTCTATCTCGTCTCAAAAGTAATGAAATGCTGGTATTGTATAATTTTTGGACTATCTATTCATCTTGTTGCTATCAAACTTATGCTTCTTTTCTAAAAGATAAACCGCACCGGGAACGGAACATGGGCAAGTGCCAACTTAAAGCGTGATATGACTTGATTCGTGCCTTTACAATAACCCTAATGTATCCAAGGGAGAAATCAATAATTTATGACTACAGGTTAACGGCTCCAAGTTTTTTTTCCCTCCTCGCATTTCTTATTTCCCTCCTTAAATGGCGGGCGTGGTCTTAAGAATAATTACGCGTTTTATTTTTATTTCCCATCCCTGCCGTTGAGCGGCACAAGTATTCGACTCGCGAGATCTCGAATTGAATCGCTTTGATAACATATTTTTCGGTCATCTTGATTAATCATCTGCCTCCATATTAAGTCGTACGCGGACAAAAAATAATAACAATATCCTTAATTTATTATTCGACAATTTTCTCAGATTGGGTTGAATATTTTTTATGCGATCCGCCCTCTACCTCTCATTTAACTATCCAAGATTCATCCTATTACTAGAGGAAAGTTCGGAAGTAAGGAGGCTGGCAAAAGCGGGTTCTTCCTCTGAATAGGGATACGAAAAAAGTATCGATACTTTACTCATATCGATAATTTCCTTTCGATACCAAGCACTTTTGTACTCGATTCTTTTCTTTCGATTTTCTAGTGATATCGGTACTTTCAGGCCGATACTTTTGTGGTATCGATACTTTTTATTCGATATATCATATGAGTAAGGTATCGATACTTTCGTTTCGATTTCGTATCCCTACCTCTGAAGGACAGCGAATATAAAATTATCAGAGGACTTTCACCTTTTGGAGCATAGGTGCTCAAGACGTCGATCACGATGGACCGGTAGATCGCTAACCCGTTTTCTGAAATTTAGTTATCCCGCTCGAAAGAATATTCAGAGGTGAAAATGGATGGTCGATCGCCACGTAAGTGGAAAATGAGAAGTAGCTCCAAGGTTTAACTCCTCAAGCCCGAAGGGCATTTAATTGATTACTGCTAGTGAGGTCCAAGGCAGGGTCGGCGTGATGGGATATGCAGTGTATGCTAAAAGTAAGGTTATTATACGACAGCATTTTTCGGGTTCCATTTATCTTTGCGAGTCTGCATTCTTCAGCACGAAAATAGTAAAATTCAAGCATCGGTCCACTTTAACAGATAATCACTTGGGCGACTGTATGCGGCTAGCCATAAGCAGTTGTAATAACCCAATCTTTTACAGCGCAAATTATCTATGTCTACTTATTACTATGTAATGAATTTATTTAAATAATTTATATTATACATAAGTCCTACATTCTTTTACATATTTTGTTATATAAGTAAAGAATATTTAAATTGTTCTTCGATAGTTTGTTGCCGATAAATCACGTTAAGAAAAGAGATAAAATAAAATGAATTATATAAATAAATAAAACCACCGTCGTCGTTCAACTCTAGCTCCAATCTATTACATCCCCCCCTCTCCCCTTCCTACCCGCTCGAAAGAATTTTTAACAGTGAAGATGGACGGTCGATCGCTACGCAAGTGGAGAGTGATAAGTAGATCCCTAGCTTCTAAGGTCTGAGCACCCCTGTTCTGGAGGTATGATTAAGCTTCAGTCATCGAAGACAACGGTTAACTTTATTTTTTGCCTTTTATAATACAGCGATTTAAATTTACAGTGAATTTTATGTTAAGAAAACACACTGCCTGAAGCTAATAAACTAAGATATCAAACAGAGCAAATTGAAGCAGGAACAGAAACGTTAATTTCAATTTACCTATGTTCACTGATAAAAACATTTTAAATTCTTACTATATTTTACAGTAATAATAAATAATAATGACTCGAAAAATATAAATTGAATAACTGCTATCTGATGAGTTACATATCTACATTACCTTAAGGAATGTTTTTTAAAATATCCAACACGTTCGTTTAAATGGCTGCATTAATTTTACCTATAGCCAATCTATACAAACTTCATGTAATTTGTTGAAAACGTCGAATTATCCTGTCAAACTTCAAACCATAGATGTAGAAGATATGCATTTGTTTGCAAAACAGAAAATCATTAATCATGGAAATGACCCAAGTACTTTCTGTAACTATTTCCGAATATTTTTAATACCAAATACTAAAATTGATAATGTGAAAGTTAAGGATACAAAGAAATATTAATTACAGATGGGCCTATTCTGAAATGTAAGAGTGTCGATAGGAATACATCCACACAATTACATTATAGTTGAACGACACAATCGACGGACAGATACTAACCCCGCTTCCAGAAAGAAAACGGCCATCTTCGTATCGTCGGGTGTTAATGAAACCTCGAGATGTGACAGGTGTTTTCCTCATCGCAATTGGTTCCGAACGGCAAACTCATATCTTTTATTTGGGCTCGACATGAAGCCTGGTCTCGGTCTCGGCGATATATCGAAAAGACTGGAGATATTATCGAATCGATTTCAAATCACTAAGATTGAGCGATCCTCGTTTTGTCTTGTCAAATGGGAACCGGTCCGTAATTCGGTGCGCTATATATCAACTGAAAACATTCAATTTGGATCCCAACTGCCGGCCGTAATGATCCCGAAAATAAGAGGAACCGGTTCAATTTATTTTCTTTTTGCCTAATTTTGAGCGCCCCATGATCTGCTTCCGTGACGGCACTCGCATCGTCCACTTTATGATTCCTCTACTTAAGATTTTCTTTATTTTTAAACGTGTGTATTAAAAAACCCACGGCAAAAGTTTTTCTCTTTTTTTCCAGTTCCTCCTTTCTGCCTCTTTTTGCTGGGGACATTCTTCCCCGAAAAAACTGGTGTCATTCGCGCGATACTTAAAACGGCTGCAGCAGCAAATTACGTCCGTGATGGACAGATTCAATCACACAAAGTAATGAAAGCGTGATATAAATTACACCCGGAGGAGGATTAACGTCTGCGCTTGTGGGAGAGCTGCGAAAATATTGAGCTCGTCGATCCGCGGGAGGGAAAAATCTCTTCTGTGGCTTCTCTCTCTACTTTTCTCCCCCTCTCTTCTTTTTCTCTCCCTCTCTCTCCAAATAAAACTTCTCGCTCATCCATCCGCAACGAGCAAAAACTATAATAATTATTGTTCCTCGTGAGATTCCAGAACTGTGCGTCGTCGCAATTGTCTTGTGTGACGTTTATTAGGTTGCTCAAAATAATCGTCATCATGTTCTTGATAAGTTTAAATTATTCTTTATGCATTAAATATTTTCGTATATCATCATTTTCCCACCGTTTGTCCATCTTGGTAAGTTTTTCATCGAGAATATTTGAGCTAGGATGGTAGACTCGGCAGAACTATTCCCTTAATCGATGACTCGGTTCCGGAAGTATCGGATAATTTTTCAATATTAACAGGTTTTGCACAAACTATAGTTTGGTCTTCCCAAATACCATAAGGAAATTCATAACTGTGTGTATTTTTGGATAATTAACCTCTTGGATTATTATAGGCATAGCTCCTTCCAAACCGAGCACACTTCACAAGGGAGGAGGAAAACCCGGTGCCAGCATTAACCTGCCCTTAACGAAGAGCACCAAGGGAGCCAACGACTTAACGTCCCTTCCGAAGGACGGAACGCTGACTTTGCGCGGTCTCCTCGACCACACAAACGGGGTCGGGCGACCTTGGAAAAAATCCTACTCGCGCAGGATACGAGAAATTCATAACGTATTTTAAAATACTTGTTCTATCCGAGAAAGCGGTAGATTGTTTTCTTGCCTTATTTTTATTTATCTTATTTTTAACGTAACATTTTGTACGACTCTCATTTCAGATGTTAAGGGAGTAAAAAACCAGATGAAATGTGAGAAGTCGTAAATATACTCCATATAATGTGGCCTCCTTTTTATAAAATGGAGATTATTCTTTCCAATCAAGTGCGATATGTAAGGTAAAATAAGTTATTGTTCGTAAATTGCGAATGTAATGTGTGTAACTCCCATTTTTTATATCTCTCCATGAATACGTTCGCACGAGTTCCGACACACCTGTGCACTACTGTCGTAGATGTCTTCGGGATTCACGTATTCCACTCTAAACCAGGAGATACGGACACGATATTAAATTCTACTCAGAAATTATTTGAGTCTGAATATAAACCTGTTTTTAATAATACATTTAAAATTCATGTAGTGCTTGCAAAGTAAGTGCAAAACCATAATTTTATTTTAAACTAATGGCAGAAGATGCACCTACAAAGTAAAATATTTTTGCTAATAATCACTAAGACAATCACTCATTAAGATTCTTTTATATAAAACAGCCGCTAGAGACTTAAAAATTTGCTGGTTTATGTAGAGCTTTCTAATAATGTATAGATGAGATCAGATCGCTTTACTTGACTTATGCGAAAATTGTCTCTTTCTATTAATTTATTTTTACACGAAACATGTTTCTAGTATGTTCTCGATATATCCTATAATATGGTAGAATGAATGATATATAGCAATCTTTCGAACTTTTCAAGTCGAATTCACTAATGCACGGCAGTCAACTTCATAATAACTCTAACAATAAATTCCGTTTACCTCAGCCGATAAATTTCCATAATGCATTGAATACTGGAGTATACATCACAGTATTTTACAATGCTCTTTTTAAAATACATACCGAAGATTATATTTGTTCTCAAGATATATGTCATCCAATCCACCTCTCGGCCGTTAAATAAAATAATTTCCCCGCAGAAAGCCATGAATAATTGTCTCTTGTCACTAAAATATTCATAAACGTAGGTTGCCAGACTTTTGACGCCCAAGATAATGTCACGATATCTACGGAAAAAATCTGATCGCTGAAAACTGCCAAGATAAGGACTGCATTGTTCGCGGCATCCGGGAAGGTTGGCTGTTCTTGCTGGCGAGCGTCGAACCCGATGCCACTTACGAAACGTTAAGGTTCGACTCTGGCAGAACGCCACGCACAAGTGCCTCAACTGTTTATCTCCGAACTCGCAATTTTGTGAATTTCGCAACTGTCGGGATTCTTACCGGGCGACAAAGTAACGCAGATAAATTGGCAACACGTGAGGCCATTAGGAAAACAACGTGACTTTGATAAATTAATAAGACCGTCGATGATAATATAGCATAGCCTAGAGCGAGCGTGACGTTGAAATATTAATAACGCGGGCAACAATACAGTAGTCTTTGCCGGGTAATGATTTAAAATTGACGCTCTTTAAAAAATAACGTTAGCGAAATTGCGAAATTCTCCTGCGAGGCAAAAGTTGCGACATTAAAATATTAACACTCCCAATATCGAGGCATGCGCGATGCGCGACGTTTTTTACGGCGACGTTTACAATAAGCTCGACGGAACGGAAGTTCATTAAAAGCCTTCGGAGCTGCAATCGATAACATCGAAATCGGAGTCAAGGCGCGTTGCGTGATTAATATTTTTTGCGAAACTAAAATAAAAATGACCCGTCCGCGAGACTCGTTCCTCCTGAGGTCGTCTGTAAAATGTCTTCTCCTTGGAAGTTTTAAGTACGAGCGAGGATCAATGCGGCTCGAGATTGATCAATCAATCACGGTCACAAAGGCGACGTGGGTGGCAATCTCCCCACCCTCCCTCCCTCCTCAATCATCTCCCTCGTATCTTCCCCCCACCACATTCCCTTGCGCCTACTCCAGCCCCGATTCGACCCCAAGGGTCTTTCGTGTCCCGTTCCTTCCATTACCACACGGAGTCATCTGCTGAAAGGGGGTGGAAATAAGTGTGGACATCTGGATTGCCTTCCAATAGGAACGCCCCCGCTCCTAAAGCGACGAGACACGGAACGGGTCGAAGGATGGAGGGAGGGAGGATTGCGAGAGGGAATGAGGGGGTTGGGTGGTGGGTGGATGTGTGGGGGAGGGTAATCCGCGGGGGATTATGGGGTTGGAGGAAGGGGCAGGAGGACTCGGAACCGGAGTGTTTCTTTTTTTCGTCTTTATCTTTTTTTCGCACCAGAGGGCTCAATAAGAAGAATAAGAGCAAAGGAGGAAGAAGAACGGAGAGCACAATCGGACGAATGAGGTGTTGCCCGAGTTGGAAACACGTATTGAAAAGGCATTGTCCCGTCACGCGACGCTGGGTCCCGGTAATTATATCGGCGTCCATATCTCCCCCCCCCCTCCTTCCCCACTTCCCCCCACCATCTCCCACCTCTCCGACGTGGAAGATACCAAGAGATTTTTCACGAAGGTGCAGATACTTCAAGGTGCCAGCCATTTCCCGTCCGTTCCCTTTCCTATTGAAGATACGATGTCTAGATTGCCGCGCCATGTGTTTGGCGTGACCGTTATGTGGCATGGCGGTCGAAAGTTTTCGAAAAATCCCCGATTTGGTCATATTTTTCCTCTCACTTTCGTGATCCTTGTATTCTGTAATTTATCATTACCATTTTTTACGAAACTCTCGCACTAATTTCTTTCTCGTTTATTAATATCCCTTTACGTATTCAAAAAGATTTGTTATGCCTACTTAAGATGAAGAATTTTAACGAGACGATTTTTTGCTTCTTCAAATAATTGTAATGAAACGCTCTTTATTTTAAATTTTCAACTAACTTAACACTGCATCCCTATATTTTACGGTATATTCTGGGTAATCGTCAAAAGATGAAAATAGCATGGAGCCGTATCCAAAATTGCACTAAGACGCAAAGGGACTCATTTTCCTGAGAGATGCTAAATTCCAATTTTAGTAAAAGAATATTGGTAAGTCCATTTCTCACTCTGCACAAGATTCACGTTCTGCATCCAGAACTGCACAGCAATGCCATCTCCAGGGAGTTATAGGCGCCCGATCAAAGATGTACGACATTCGCGAGCGACTCTGCCGATGGCGCGATCCGCAACGTCTAATCCCACAATGACTGTTTCCAATATAATAATGGTATAGATAAATCGCATGGCTATATTTTTTTGATAGTCCTTAGACTCATCGCAACTGCAAAGTAGTCTTTAGCAGTTATAATTCAACGATCAGCAGTTAAAATATTAGCAATCCCACTTAGGATGACAACATTTTAGTAGAAACACGCATGTGGTTTCCTCAAACTTATAATGCTTGCAGCAGTTATCTTCATCTTTTGTTTGATATATGCTATAACATGAACTCACTAATTTAATTCTGAATCGTTTCCTTCCGCGAAACCCTGCGTTAGACATCGTTAATTTTTAAGGCCGGCTGTCTTCCTCCCGGAACCTGAATAAAGAGTTTGGAAATTTACGACGATGATGATTCGATGTGTAATTCATACCTCTTTCACGCGAAACGTAGTGTTAAATTCGCGTGCGCATGTGCCCACAGAGTGTTGAGCGCGTGGTGAGCATTTCGTGACCAGGAGGTGTCGTATCGGAGGATCTCTTGTACCAGGGGTACTAATTATATTTGACATTTATCATAAGCGAATGATTGAGTGCTAATAAAAAGGCATCTCTCATCTTTTGTTTCGCGGTGCGCCAGCATGTAAACGGGAAATTTACGATGAGAAGAGGGGCGGAGGAGGACAAGAGATTTAGTTATTGGATGGGATAGATGGAGAACGACTCACTTTAGATATTAGCGAAGCTATGTATGAGTGTAAATGCACGTACATTTATGTATGGAGAGAAACTTTAATGACTCGAACGTTTATAACTCGAAAATTTGTCTTTGATGTAAATATTTTCCTCCACAATATTCGTATGTGTTAATATGAAGTTCTATGACTTGAAGTTTTTTGCCTTCCATTGAGATTCGAATTATCGAGTTCCGACTGCATGTGTATGTACGCGCGTGTCCATGTGTGTGCTCACGCGCGCGCATAAAATCTGTAAATAAAGAATATGCATTAACCTCAGGTTAGCATTTCGGAATTCTTAATGATGGAGGTTAGTAGACGAATGTTGCATTTTTTGGAAATTCTTATACATAATTTATAACTAAGAAAAGTGTACGTAACCGTGCGCCCATACTATAATTTCCTGTACTACTAAAATTTTCCTCCGTTGGATACTCGAATGGTCAGTGCGATTATGGATATTCATGAACGAAGGATTCGTGAGTGATTAATGCTTCGCTTTTCAATTTTCGACACCTCAATTACTTGATATACCGGTCGTGATGGCACTTTGAACTTCAATGTCGAGAAGTCGTACCTTAGAACCTGTAGGAGGTCATCATTGTACATACCATCTCCCGTCAAGTTTTTTCAGCAACACTTTAAGTTTAAGTGTTTATTTATAGACCTGGTCTTAAGAATCATCCCACGCTCGAAAAATGAATTAAAAATTGAAAATAAAATACGTCAGGCTGGATCCAAAAATTTTTGTTTTAAAAGATTTCCATTGATCATTTTTTCGACGTTCCCTTTATTTTGATTCGATTTGATGAATTTTTCCCCTAATATAGTTCTATGTTGAGAAAAGGTGATTTTTAAGTTTAGAAAGTTATTTGTTCGTTCTGAAATAAGCAGAAGTGCACAAGAGGAGGCACGGTGCATGTGAATGCTTCGAGCGTGAGGTCAACGCCCTCTTATCGATTCGAATCCCTACGTACCAGACATTTTTCGCATCGCTAAAGCCGGGTGAAATTGAAGAGGTTCAAGGATGCGAAAAACGAATGCCTCTAGCTTTTCCCGGGAAATGCTATCTTTCTATAAAGTTCTTTGAATTTCCAATATAGCAGATATGTCGTGCATTTTCACCCCTTCGATTCTAATAAAAATTGTTGCATAAAATTTGAAAATTAGAAAAATTATGGGAAGTGTTATTTTTGTAATTTATTGCTCCAAAAATTCACGGAAGAATTGCCGCACTCCTCTAAACAATTAAAGGAGTGTTACCGTGAGTTACAAAAAAATTAACTTAAAGATGAGAGTCCTATACATCCTTTAAGGCAAAAGATGCGATATTCGGAATTCTGTTTTTAAATTGAATACAAATTATTCAACCGCTGCTTTGGAATGGGTCTAAAACTGCAATTCGACATTTAACGCGAAGCCGATAACGATTTATTTCTATAAAATTATTCATTTGACGAAGCAAGACACTTGAGGTGCCTCATATAAGGAAAGGGACGACGCGAAATGTATTTTTAACAGCTCGTTAAATGATTGCGCAAGGCATTTGGCCTTTTAAATATATATATATATATATATATATATATATATATATATATATATATATATATATATATATATATATAACTCATGCCTTTCTATCATCTTGCCTCCTCAGAGAAACTCTCTGCACAAAGCTTTCTCAGAGGAAATTTAATATCGGAATGGGTTAACTTCAAATTTGAATTTCGGGATGAGGAGAATAAAATAAACGCACTCTCTCAGCTGGCGGATTACTCATCTCGCGGAGAATGTTGCGATTTTTTAAGCCGACGGCTTAAGAGTAGCATTTTCTCCCGCTAAAGGTTGGAAAAAATTAGCATGTCTTACCTCTTTCGTTCCGCATATCAGTCATAACCGCGAGCGTAAAAATATACCATTTGCATAAAGGAATTTTCCCTTCGTCCGCATAGAAGCAATGAAGGATTCATATTAGAGAAATTTACTTAAGTCGTAATACGTGAAATATGAAAATGTTCGAATTGAAATACGCAAAAAATAATTACTGTATCTATTTCAAAATTATGATGACAACAATTTCGTTTCCAACGCTTAGGTTTCCTTAAGAATTTGTTGAGAAGAGAGATTGAGAATATCTCATGGTTAGAAAACCACTTTGTGACTTGGATATAATGCCATGAGCAATGTATTTTAAAGCACCTATAGGCTCTTTTATGGGTATTAAAACAAATGAGGAAGTTACGGTCCATAAAAGAGGAACTAACCCTGAAATCATTTATATTTGCAACATTTTCGACCTACTTCCTCTATAGTGCCTCAGCCCCATACTGCACTAAAACAAGGTACATTTACAACTCAAACATAAATTTAGAAAGGCTAAAAGGGTTTATGAGTGGGACGCTCGGCAGTTTTCTTTTACTTCCTGCAAGATTGTCTCAGTAAAGATTAGAGAATTTTCCCATAGCTTTCTTCTAGATAAACGAAGTGAGAAAACACCTACGTGTAAATACATACGACATGGAATCTAAACGTTCACTTCGAGCGATCAAAATCGCTGAATTTGTCAGAACTGAACAGAATGAACGCCGAATTTCACCGTTGAATTCGTTTCCCGATTTTCCTCTCTCTTTTAGTTCAGGACTATCAAGATCTGATTCATCTTTCCCGCTCTTTAAATTTTATGGCTCTTGACAATCCGTATCGATCCACTGAGCCTGTTCTCCCCATTCTTAACTGTAGCTAAGCGAAAAATCGTCTAAACAATCAACGAACTAATTCAAATGAGTTTCTTTTCAGCAACAACTTGACTCTGCCAATCATTAATCGTTTTTCAGGTGAATTTATTGTCAACGATGCCCTTTCATTTCCGATTATCGATCGTGTATGGGTGGTTGTAATCAAATCTTACGAATAATACATTACAATTACTTTTCTATTATTATAAAATTTTTAACATGAACACTTTCGATAAATAATTCTTAAAAAGCTTTTTCGTTGTTAGAACGCTCGTAAAATAGATGTTTCTGCTTGGGTCAGTTTAATTAACGTCATTCTCCAATGTATCATATTGGGTGACTTATAACAAAATACTCCATCATAAAAGTCTGTCCATCACTAATTGCATCTTTAAAAATCTCGCAAACGTCATTTGCTTAACTCCCTCTCACATTTCAATATTTTGAAATTTCATGCTCACTTAAATTTTCGTGCCGACACATTCCCTTAGCCCATCATTCCTTAGAACCCCATCAGATGGCCAACAGAAACGTTGAACCGAGTAAAAAATCTTAATTTCCTCCCTTCTCGTCTTCCCTTTTTTTCAATAACGGTTTCCTCGGTTATTTTTTGCTCGTTTTCATTTTTTTCGAATAATTTCTTCGTTTCCCGACCCGTCTGCCCCTTCCAGCTCTTTTGAAAATACCTCACCCCTTTTCTCCCAACTCGGACTCTTGAGATGATGTGATCTCTCATTGGCCAAGCACCTGCAGCCGAGTGTGAAACTACACACGGGATATAGGGGTGTGAGAGGGATGGAGCGATAGCTCACGTTTCGTGCAGGCCAATGCATTTCTACTACTCTCAGCCGTACCTCTATCTCTCGTTTTGCTATTTTACTTAACTCGTTCGTTCTTCGACTTTTCCCTTTCATCGTTTTCCTCCCACGACATGCACCCCTCGCTGTTTGCCTTCCCTTTTCTGCTTCTTCCTCTCCTCTCCTTTTAGCGAGTTTTTAATGCGCTTATTGTTTCACTTTGGTGTCTGTTTGCCTGCGCACTTGCTTAAATTGAAATTGAGACGAAACCGTAAAGGATAGAGAGCTGAAGCTTTGCAGCGTAGATTTTTGTACTGTACTACCATTTGTTTTTCTTTAGAATTAAGTTTTGAAAAAATAAAAGATCGGATTGGGACCCGTTTCAAATTTGGTTTTTCAATATACATTAATGGCACTCATGCTTTTGAGAAAAACCTGATGTGGACACCATATGACTTCCTCCATACAAGCGTTTATAAAAGTCGCCCCTAGTTGGTTTGGTGGTGGTAGATAAAAATATGGTTTTTAAAATATATCTTAAACAATTAATTATATGGGAAAATGTATTTAACAAAAGTTGTAGAAAATTAAATTTTCTACAACTTTTATTCCAGTAAATTTTTACCGTTAATCATGTATTAAATCAAATAGTTGAAACGGATGTGACAAGAGTAAACATCCACTTCCGTTTGACCTATTTGTCAACGAAAACGATCTTCGAATCAACTGAAGTAAACAAGATGCACTAAAAATACGTAAATACTATTAACTTCCTTTCGTGTGCACACAGAACATAGCAATGGATTATCTACGATAAAGAAACGTAAACACGTTAAGTTTTTCTTTCGTGTGCACATAGAGCTCTGTTAGAGAAAAGGAATGAATAATTTACGACGAAGGAATGAACTTGAACATAGAGATTATGTTAAATTTACTCAAGTAGGGTACGTTTTAAATAATTTTCGCTTGTTTTGCTTATTTCTCCGAAGGTATAAAAGATAGAAATCTGAAACTTTGAGTGTCCATTTCCACATTTATGGTACTTATTCTTGAAGAGTTTACGTTTTGAAAACTTTTATGGGGCGGATATGGAACTGTTCAAAATTTAATTTACTGCACTCTAAATTTAAATGTCATTTTGGAAGTACTAAGTGTTCAAAAAAGGATATTTTGATGTAAAATATGTTTATGTAGAATGGTGATACGCAATGCAACGCTAAGTTAGCTATTAAGCCTCTCATTTAAACGCTAACCTCACCTTCACGTAGTACCTGCCGTTATAAAACAAACATGGCTGTAGTTACAGAGTATGTGGCGTTATAACCACATGAAAAATAAAAAACGCGCTAATTTTATCCATGTTCATGGACAACACTCTATTAGTTCTCCTATACTGTCACCTCCCCCTCCTCATGTCCTCTCTTTACCACGCTTCGATCTCCTCCCTTCTCCTTCATTCTCTGTCAATTATCCTTTCCTTACCTTTTCTCTTCCCCCCTCTATCTCCTACTTTCTCCTCTCTCTCTCTCATCCCTATATCTTTCCTTGCCTTTATAATTTTCTCGACTCGCCATTAAATTTCTCTTCTCTCATCATCTTCCGCTTCATTGTACTGTATTCTTTATCTCCTATTACATCACCTTCCAATTACTGTTGTTTTCATTCCAATCATGCAAATTTTTGCAAGTAAAACTTGCTGGTTAAATGTTTGAGTTTCAAGACTATCGAAGGCATCGATAATGAGAGAGGTAGAATTCTGAATTTCGATTTTTTTGTCGTCAGTATAATATTTTTACAGTTGAAGACGGGAATCGCGCAGTGAAAGGTTTTTTTCGTCCTAACTAAAGACGTGATCTTATTCAGGACAAGGATTGGGTGTTTTCTCGCGGGACGAGAATCATTACATTGTTTGAGATCCTATTCGGAAAGTAGCAGCAGATATCTTGAAATGAGCGGTTTTATGTCTATCTCGAGAACTACTTTTTAAAAGTCCTAGAAATCGAATCCAATTTTTTTATAATTCTGGTATTGCAGCGTATGAATCATGTTAATAAATTATTATCCAGAAGTATCTCGACCATGTCACGGAGAATGTAATCGACCTTAATTATCAGTTTAATTCTTGCATTTATAAGGCTCATGACTATCAATTATCGTTATATATATTGTTTTAATGGCAATATTTGTTATTATTAATCATCCATTCAAAATGTGCTATTAAATTTTACACTTATTCATTACTCTTATTATTTTAACTATTGTAATATCTATGCGATAACTGAATATCTTTCTGATTCGACATGCTTAGGACTAGTAAGTTTTTGTCATTTCCCGGGTTTCAGAATATAACACAGACTGCATAGATAATCTTTGGAATGCGTAGAACTGTATCTTACTAAGAGAATACAGTAAATTAGTAAAATCTGAAAAATATATGTATAATAAGGTGATATGAATTATCGAAAGCGAGATAAAGTATAATGCAGTTTTATCATTTACTACACTTATCAAACTATCATCTCCTTATCGTCTTCTACATTGACGATCTTTGGGCAGAACGGTAGAGTAACTATAAATTCGTGGAGCTTGAGTGAGGGTGAGATGGTTTTTCTGGGATGGCGGAGGTGGAAGGCAGAAGATTTTTTGTAGATCGATACATGGTTTCGGGCAATATTATTCAAGCAAGTAATTATCCCAACCGGTTTTTGGAATACTGGATTGGAGATGCTATAGTGTCTGTAGAATTTTATTATGCATGTTTATGTAGTTTTATATAAATCCTGTATTTACCATGTAAGGCGAAGGAAAATCTCCGAAGCCAGTCAATTAGAATATTTTATATCAGGGCTTTTTATTCTATTTGATTGGCTTCGGGTATTTTCCTTCGCCTTACATTTTAACATTAGCCAGTGTAGCATTTTCTTTTTCACTATATTTACCAATTTTATGAAAAAACTATAGGCGCATTTGTGCATTCAAATTTAAACCGTTAAGTGGATTTATGTGTTTGCGTGTACATAAACTTTGACATACCCAAATAAGTCCAACAAAAGCAAATGGATTATAAGTTTAAAATGTCATTAACTGAGCTTAAAAATAGAATTTGCAAATGTATGTGAAATGCTCATTAGGTATCCCATGGCAGGAAAATGAAATTCCCACGAATTTAAAAAAATTACAACATTTATAACGCATTCATTCGGATTTTTCTATTAATTGCGCCCGTTTTTTTTTAATTCGCCGGAATAATGAATGCCTCATTTCATCAGAACGAACATTATAGCGTGCCCCTTGCTCCTGTAAGAGCCTACTTACCCTCTGGGTTCGCATGTCGGAAACTCCTTGCACCTGCTATCGATCACGTCTTTCCCTCCCCTCACCCTCTTCCCTCCCCTTACAGCCCAAGTGCCTCATCTGCATATAATACCGTGGATCGAATAGGAGAATGGGTCTCTAGCGTTCACAGAGGTCGGGAATGCGCGCGCGCAGCTTAGGTGCGTTTGAGCACTTAAGATCAAAAGGAGCTACGATGGCTATCAATGCCTTGAATATGCGGTTAGCTATGCCAACCCTGTCAATGGAAAAAACGGAGGATATCGCTTCTTCGCGAGTTATGGTTGTAAATTACGTTATGGTCGAGCTGATGTTTTTCTAAGTCAGCCCTTTAATACTCTTTTGAGGTTTCATTGTTTAATTATGCGGGTGGAGGCATTCGTTGCGGAAGACCAGAAGACTGGTCTCAGCGGTGAAGGTCTGAATATATAAGTGAGAGAGAGGGAATTTCAATTGCACGTTGTGAAATGATCGTTCATTTCCTCGAATTTATCGAAAAATGTCTTGCCAGAGGTCTTTGCCCGAACTCTATTGATGCATGAGGGCCTATCTGAGAACATGCGATAATTCTAATCGATTAATCGATAAACTTATTAATCGCCAAAAATTTTGTCGTTCCAAAAATCAGTTACAAATTTGCCGGTTACTAGCGACGCTCAAACCGTAATTATTACATAATATTTTAATTAACACAATGTCCAATCGTCTTTCTTTTATGTGTATTGGAAAATATTGTTTATGTATTCTAACAAGGTCTGACCTCTCTCTGCGAGAACTCTTAGTGTTTCCAACGATAAAATGTTACGGCCGTGAAGAAACAGTTACCATTTATATTTCAGACATAAATCACGATGAGCCGACTATCAACCTCGAAAGTGACGTTCAGAAACCTATTTTTCACGGCACGCACAGCAAAATGCAGATTCTAGTCATAGACCATAACGATCTTAAGTCTACAGCTTGCTCTTGTCATCTAATGTCGTCGAAAGGGGAATTTCTTAAACAAATACTTGACTGGAAACAAGTTTCTGGTCTTTTCTGGATTTTATAATAGTTTGTCGATTATTAGAAGTGATAAATTATTAGCAGATATTTTACGTGTGACATTAATGAATTTAGTCGTTTAAGATGGCTTTGGACGAGCCATTTCCTTTTTATAACTTATTATTATCTCTGAAATTACAGTTTTTGAATCTACTTTTAAAGTCATTGATCGGGAAATTATAAAAAGTTGACGTAGTTAAATTTAAAATGAGAAAGGAGTTATTTTACCTGCATGGATATAATCGTTATATATAGTGAGTTAAGGATACGTAATCTACTCATTAAAAAGCAGGCATATTTTGGTTAAATGGGGCTGGGTAGAGTATTTCGAAGTAGTACTTGTTTATCTCCCGAAATGGTAGCTAAACGCGAATTTAAGCATGAAATGAACGACGATAATGATAATTTTATTAAAAAGTTGAATAAAATCACGTAAATGCGAAGATATCCTTTAAAAATTTAAGGTGACAGGCATTAATTAATAATTATGAGTGAATATACATGGTTCCTTTTAAAAAGTAACTGTGCCTACAGAATTGTAAGGAGAATGGATAACGGATAACCTTTGAAAATGAATTTGAATGAACACCTACACAAATAATTACGAAAAATGTAGAATATCACTAATTAAACCTCTATTTTAAAAATATTCTGGTCTAAGATCTCTTAAAGAGGGCTGCGTCTAATTCCAAGAAAATATAAGCATTTTCAAAAGTACTTAAAGCTTGGTAAAAAGCAGGTTGCCCGTAGCTCGAAAAGCGCACGTTTTTTATGATAAATTGTAATTGGTTCGAATCTACCCTACCGAATCTTGATACAAGTACCTTCGTGGGTTGTTGTGCTGGAGCTGTTCGTTATTTTTGTATGCTTCGTAAAAAAGTCACACATCTTACGACGGAAACATACATCTCTTTCAGGCTGACGAGTCTGCAAGGGGAACAAATAACTTTCTTTTAAATTATAAATCGACTGCCCGCAAAAATTTCTTTCAAATCAGTAATTAAGCGAATATCTCATGAAAATACGGACATTTCTTTTACTGTCGCGTTATCGCCAATTAAGATTAAATTTAAATGATCCGCGACTTGTAGATCGAGATAATATTAGAAATTTCGCGGAGAAACCCTCGCAGTGGATAGCCATTGCGACACACCATTCGACTGAATCCATCCATCGCCGTCAGATGACTCCTTTATATCGAGTTCGGGCACGACATTTTTCGTAAGTACGTGGACACGTGTCACGACCCGCTAAAAAGAGTATAACTTAGACGCGTTATCTATTCCTAAAAATCGAGGGTCGGTCGGATTTGAAGCGTGCACTTATCCACTCATTAATTTCGTGTCCGTATCAGATGACATTCTTCTTGTGCCTGAGAAAGAGAGAGAGTAGAAAGTTGTCCTGAAATTACAGCGATTTTCTTCGCCTTCGAAATAAAAGAAAAATATATGTCCCTTCTAAGAGTCGCTGAGTAAAAATACGACAATTTCTTACGACGCAGTAATTGAAATAAATTCAATCGTTATCTTTGTTTAAATTATTTTTAAGAACCGTTTTCGAAAATCAGGTAGCATTCTTACCCAGCAACAGATTTGTTTCGTTTCACGGCCAATCGTAAATAATTGCCCAGAAAACATTTCCGATTTAGTATTTTTCGTAAAATATTGGGTGTGGATACGAAATCGCAACTTACAACTACATCTGGCAATGATTCTCTTTCATAGGTGAAGAATATTACTGATTCTCTCGTGTCACCAAATATTTTGAAATTAAGCCTGAGATTCTAATATGTCATTATATAATCATCAAAATTTCACCCCCCCCCCCCATTATAATGACACCAATCACTCCTTATTTTTGCATTGAAATCGTCTTTTTTATTAGTAATAAAATTTTTATGTAAAATTCTCGGGAGCCTAAATTGCATTTCTAATTTTAGTCGCCTTTCTTCTACCTTGATCTTAATGAATTACAGTACAATGCACCATACGCCAAAATACCTGCCAGTACATAAAATATTATGAATTATTATAGTGAAAAATAGAATAAGATGTATCAACTACCTTCTCAATCTGATTTAATCTTACGGAAACCTTTTAAGGTTCTAAAACGTGTTGCATGTTACAATTTGCTGGTGTTTATCATTAAAGATCCCGTCGTCCTCAATGCTTGCCGCCATCGCATTGACGATGATGAATGCATTAAATGGCCTATTTTCAGACTAAACTGTTTCGCCACCTGTGTGATCTCCTGCCGCACAATCACTAACTTTCCATCTCTTTTCACCTTGTCTCAATGTTGCTTTATCTGCAACTTTCGGGTGTTTACCGTCTCCGATTTTTATCAATTTCATATCGGAAAAATGATGCTATTTAATTATGCTTTCCAGGATTATGATACAGTGCACATGTGATGAGGTTTTGAGCCTGTGTGCCATATAAATTAAGTAGGAATTGGGCAATGCAATGCAATGCAAATCGTGTTATAAAATTGTTCATCGTTAATAACTCTCTTTTAATTATGTTGTTTGCGGGGAAAACGATGTTCCCAGGATAAATCGCTTTAGTTATCTTTATTTTAGCGAAATTCTCTTAAAAGTGGCAGTAATATAGATATATATCGATGCTCAGAGTGATGCGTCATCCAATGCAAAAATCTAAAATGTGAAATGTCTAAAAAAAGTTGCGTAATGCAATAAATACTCATTCAATTGATAATCTATACACTTAAAGCATATTCTGTTTTATAACTTTTAAGTAAACACTGAGATGAATCATAGGGTATAAAATTCCTTAAAAAATGTTACAGCATTGAAAATGCATCACACAGGCCGTCGGATTCCTTATTCAATATTAATTAGTGTTGTGTCGATACAAAAAGCTTATTGGAGCAATAATTCCGCCCGCCTCAAAAATCAATTATATCGGCGACTCAAAGTAAAAATATATCAGCGAGACAGGCGGTGTTTTTTCCCTCTGTCATCGTGTTCCATTGTTTTCCTGTCCATTGTCTCAAAAAAAATTGGAGCGCCGGTCCAGTATGGACTCCCTTTCGTACAATCAGACCGAATTGCAACCGCAACGTCCAGCCTCCGAGGCAAAACTCACTTCGCATATCATACAAAAGAAATAATACGTCGTCTGTCTTTTATTTGTCCATCGGTCGGATCGTTCCTTTTTTTCTCTCCCAGACTCGCTTTCGTCCGCAATAACGCACGCTTTGTCACGCATGCGTACACGCAGACACACACCCCACGCGCACGTACCAGTCTCCTCGTTTTATTTTCTCCGCCCTCCCCCCTCCATCCACACACCCCCACACCGCTCCGTATGCACCGAAAATACATCATCATCGCCAGAAACCGCCTCAAGGATAACGCGATAGCATCTTTAAACAACGTCGCGCGCGACTTTTAAGGCCTCGTGACTAACTCCGATATTTTCGTTTTGTTTTCACGTCCCTTTTTTACCTTCTCCAAAGTCCGGCGTTTAATCACTCCACGGATCCCTTTTACTCCGATATTTTTCGTGTTGTTTGCAGCCGTGTCCGACACCCACGCCGCTGTGAGATCGCAGCCTTTCCAAGGACGGTTTCGAGAACGGAGGAGGCGCCCGAGCCGCACGCTCTCGTCTCCCCCTTCTCTCTCTATCCCCCCCTCCTTCCATTCTCTAACCCTCTCCACCCTTCCCCACCAAGATCCGTTTCATTTCTTCCAGAAGATAAACCGATTGCATTATTCTCACAGTCAACCCCCACTAACACCACTCCTTCTCCCCTAACGCGCCGCACCCTACTCATTCCAACCTACAATTCTTTATTTTAAAAACGTATTACTCACCCTCACCCTTACCTGAATTTCTAGCAAACTACTCTCCTCCTCCCCCGCCTCTCTCTCTCTCTCTCTCTCTCTCTCTCATATTTATCCCTATCCGGTGCAATGAAGTCCAGCGCAAAGTGTGTCTATACCCTCGGTCGAGTTATCCAGGCCAATGGGGAAAATTCGTGACTTTTGATTGAAGCCGCGGGCATGTCTCGAGGTGGCGGTTTAGGAGGAGGGGAGGACTGCGAGTTGGTGTGAGGGTGGGGGGGGGGGTGGGAAGGGAGCGGATGACTAAACGGGGTTGCGAAGGGAAGGCGTTTAGTTCGGGAATGGAGGCGGTCCAGATGGACTGTTAGCGGGCTGTAATTTTGGAGGTTGACGTTCGAAAAACTATCTTGAATAATTTTCGTTTGTGGAAGTATCAAAAGCTATTAGTTTTCTAAGAAGAAGTCCAAGCCAGGACTAATGCAGGCTGGTTTCCCAAAGTTGACTTACCGAATTGATTACTTATATTGACAGTAAATGTTTCAGTATGTGTTGGTAATTCCAATGAACTCTAATACCATAAATACCATTTGTAATTCAAAGTTTATCAATGATAAATAAAAATTGGAAAAACAAATTAATAGAGCATTATCAGGTTTAAAATATTAAAAGCAATGTCAAAATCTCTTTCTGGCATATTTTACATGTATTTTTTAAATAAACGAATTTAATATATGTTACTGTTTATACGCTAATATGCATGGATCAACTGTCCATTGCTGAAGTGTAGTCTAGTGGAAAAGAAAATAGCCCATTTGTTCACTCGTCTATGCTCAAGCCGAGTTCGACATAACAGACAGGACCATTTCATAAGGCTATGTTTCCGTTGGAAACCAGCCTAAAAATGGACGGTCATGAAAAAATATGCCCGCACTCCCCGTTACTAGCTCTGTTTTGTATTGCATTGTATGAATTTTCGTGAACCCAACTATGGCCGGATTAAGGTGGGAGCACAGGAGGCACGCGAACCAGGGAGCCCCATTTCCATGGGGCTTCCTGTTCCCCATAGATAAAATTATATGTGTTTAAATAAATCATATAGATGTAAACCGTATCTGTATATATAAATTCTCAAGTGTCCGTCTGTCTGTCACGGCACTTTGGACATTTCACGATGAAATTAAGAGCTGAAAATTTCAAAACCGTTAAACCTTCATGAGATGGTGCCTAGAAAAATCAAATATCCTGGGAAAAGTCCTGGGTTCGACTCCAGGAGACCATTATATTTTCCTATAAGTTAACAGGTAATTTTCGATTTTCAATGCGCAAGATTCATTCATCTAAATATATACATATAAACCGATCTTTTTTGTTTTTGCTTTATCCGACGGAAAAACTTTAAACTATTATATTCTTGCGATGTTAAGATGTTATACGATCGAAATTCTCAGAAATACGCATTCATTTTTGAAATTTTATGGATTTTTCGTACTCTTTCCAAGCGTAGCAAACGCGACCTGCATTGCTTGTTCTTGAATAGAATTTGAATGATTCAAGTAGTTATAGATTTGGTCAGACTGCCTTTTTAATAATATTTTTACCACCTAGAAATATCACACAAAAGATATTTATGACCATGCTCTTCATTGTATGTGTTTGCTATGTGGACAATACTATAAGGGCCCCCTTGTCTTAAGTGCCCCGGGCCTCCCAAAGCCTTAATCTGGCCCTGGACTCAACGCCAGACTTAGTTTTTCGATCAGAAAAATCTGAATTTTTGTCAATGAAAGCCGTCTAACTCTTCATTTAACTAGTACAGACTTCTATATATGATAACTAAACATAATATACTGTAAATGGCTCCGAATCAGACTGACTTTCATCCGACTTTTTTGGCTTCGTCAAAACATGCATACATTCGCAGACACACCTGCACCAGGTTGGAAGATGATAAAGAAAGCGAAGGAACTTAACAACAAGATGGCTATTGGGGAATTATGTAATTTTTCGGATGAGTGGCTGGGAAACTTTTAAAAGAAAGACGGAATTAGAAAAATGACTTGGTGAGAAAAACTCAGCTGATGAAATTGGTGCCATAGAGCTACTTCCTCAATTAATGATTTAACTGGCATACCTGAGTTCTCTTTGATTCATTTAACGAGACCAATCATCCGTCTTCTATGTAAGTAGGGATACGGGAAAAGTATCGATACTTTACTCATATCGGTAATTTCCTTTCGATACCAAGTACTTCTGTAGTCGATTCTTTTCTTTCGTTTTTCTAGTGACATCGGTACTTTCGGCCCGATACTTTTGTGGTATCGATACTTTTCATCCGATACATCATATGATTACGGTATCGATACTTTCGTTTCGATATCGTATCCCTATATGTAAGAATGACGACACCACCAGAATACCTACACCTCGTTTCCTATCAACCTTGAGCAAAATCTGAACCACTCAAACTCCATACAAGAAACAAACGTCGTCCGTCCCCTAAATTTATAATGATTTTTATCATTATGTAACAAAAGTAGAAAATCCTGCCTTCGATTAATTTCATTTTAAAATATATAATGTAAAATTTAAATTCGTAAACAAAATGAAATTCAAACCAAGCATTTTAAAGACAAACAAGTAGGGGTGTACACGGGTTTCCGGTAGTACAGAAGTGCTTTTCGTCAAATTCGCCGTAGTATTATTGTATACTAATGTATTTGCTTTAAAATCAGGAAATTATTTTTTTCATATTGTGGTACCCTGCTTTTTGATCCGTTTTAAACACATTTATTTCGTTTTTCCATTCTATATTCCACTACAAACGAAATTTCTTTTAAATCAGTACCGGCAATACCTTCCAAATTCATAGTAACAAAAAAATACTAACCTTGATATTTTGGTAGCCCTGTTTAGTCGATCCGGTTTAAATATGCTATTTTGATTATCTATTGATATGAAGATTATATATACCATATTTGTTTAAAATCCATGGTATCAATTCTCTAGAAATTCGTTTAAAAGAAATGTTATTTTACTTTTCATTGTGGTAGCCCTGCTCTTTAACGCCACATTAAGCATCTTGATTTCATTTGGTATGTCGTACGAATCTTATAAAAAAATTTAATTGAAATTCGTTTAGCCAATTCCTTCCAAATCCTTAATACAATACAATATTTGTCCAAAAGACACTACATAGTATATAATGCATAGGACACGTCACAAAAAAAATAATAATAATAATAAGTTACATAAATTCATCAATTCTATAATAACATTTTGTTATAAGGAAGTCAAGAACAGTTTTTTTAAATTCAGGCAGCCTCCTGATTATCTTAATTTCAGCTGGTAATCTATTATATAGTTTTATACACATTGCTTTAGGACCTTTGCTGCAAACTTTCAGTTTGTTGCGATAAACATGTAGGTCACTACCTCTCCGAGTATCATAATTGTGAAATGAACAGTTTTTATTGAATTCAGCCATATTTTGCTTAACATATAATACTACATGGTAAATATGCATACAAGTTACGGTCAACAGACCTAGTTTTTTAAAGATCGGTCTACAAGAAGCTCTAAAAGGAGCATTACTCATTAAGCGTATTATCCTTTTTTGGATTTTTAAGACCTCGATAACATGTGAAGAGGACCCCCAGAGGATTATACCATATGAGACTTGAGTAAAAATGCCCATAATACAGGATTTTTAAAATTTCAAGGCTTACTGTATGTTTCAGTACTGAAAATAAATAGAAAACTGAGTTTAATTTTTTGCATATGTTATCTATATTTACTTGCCATCTTAAAGTCGGGTCTATGTGTAGCCCTAGAAATTTCAATTCCTCTGAGGATTTAATGTGATTTTGATCATGACACAGGTAGAAGTCACTAGATTGCTGTAGACAAGAAGAGAAAAACATGACCTGTGTTTTTTCATTATTTAGAATCTGCTTGTTTTGCTTACACCATGCAGACATTCTATGCATTACTTCAACACTTGAGTCCGATATGAGTTTATCATTAGGTTTAGTTAACAAAACATTAATATCATCAGCATACATGATTACTTTTTTTGTTGATTAATCATAAGGCTACTGGGTAAATCATTTATAAAGATTAGGAAAAGAATAGGGCCCAAGATAGATCCTTGGGGCACACCAGAGTGTGTAGGTCTAGGCTCAGATAAATATTTTCTACCCTCCTTATGTATGGAAACCACTTGATGCCTACCAGTGAGGTATGTTACCAGCCAATTATTTGCCACACCCCTAATACCAAGATATGCACATTTACTTAGCAACTTCTTATGGTCTACAGTGTCAAAAGCTTTACTTAAGTCGAAAAATATTCCCAGAGTTCTGTTGCTTAAATTGAGTTCCTCAACAATAAAATTTAATGCTGAGAAAAGAGCTTTCTCTGTTGATTTCCCCTTTCTAAAACCAAATTGAGAACTAGACAATAAATTATATCTCTCAAGAAATTGTAGTAGCCTTTTGCTGAAAGCATACTCAAAAACTTTTGAGAATTGAGACAAAAGTGATATAGGCCTGTAGTTACTAAGTTGGCTTCTACTGCCTTTGTTTTTGAAAATTACTGAAAGATTTTTATTTGTAATTGTGGCACCCTTGTTTAGCTGATTCGGTCTAGATATAATAACATGGTTTTTATATATGTGTGTATTTTAAGTATTAAATTTGGTTAAAATTGAGGCAGAAAGTTCAACACAAATACGTGTTAAAATAATTATTTTAATTCTTGTAATGTGGCAGCCCTGCTTTTTATACCTATATTATAAATCTTGATTTTTCTTTTTTATGTTGTACGCCTCCTTTGTACAAAATTTCGTTGAAATCGGTTAAAACCAATTCCTTCCAAATTCATAATTACCGAAAAGTTTAACTTTGCAATTGCTGAATGGATCTGGTCGAAATATGCCATTTTGGTGATTAATTTATGTGAGCATTCTATGTACCAAATTTTGTTGAAATCGGTTCAGCGAATTTTCCCCTGATATATGCGTATCAAGATATGAAGAGGACAGCGGAAAATAGGAGTATATGGAGAACCAGGTTTAACCATGAATAATCACGGACCTGTCTACGGACAGACTACCTATGATGATGATGATATGCGTACGGATGGATGGGCATCACGAAAATAATAGTGCTTTTCAACGTTGACGAAAAGGACTAAAAAATTGACTTGTACAAAACCAATCCAAAGCGTCTACATTGTGAATATTTATCGTATTTATCAACCATATTTCCTTCTTCATTAAATTTAATATTATTATTTTGGAGCCTAGTTTGTTTGCAATAAGTTACACCTATTTAAAATTATTTATGTTGATTAATATTATCAACTTGCTAGGTAATAACAAATTTTTCATCATCTGCGTAATGAATATCAATTAATTTATATGACGAGAAAAATTTTATCGGCGATAACATCGTTTTAAAATTGTAAATGAAAAGATAATGCCTACAGAAAAAAATTCCACCTAATCAGTTATGCTAAAATGTAGTTGAAGAACATCATATATTACATAATCTAATATTTAAAAATTTTAATGCCTTAAGAATTTTTTCGAAGTTCTTTCTTTTCTTTAAAAGCATTTAATTTAATATTATTAACAAATACTACTTTTGGCGCACGAAGATAGACATCCTCACGAATAAACCGCGAACGAAATTGCATATGTCTCTTCCTGTCTTTTCTGCGTGCCCTTCAAATCTCTCTTCAACATTCGATTATGAATGAACAAATCGTGGCTTTCTGTTTCGAACTCGGTAACGGCAACGAAGGGTTCGGAATTTATTAAGCTTTCGGGGTCTTTCCCCTTTAGGTAATGGTCAGTTCCACTCCACCTCCTTTACGCTGCGGATAGGGGGAGATATTTCCGCGGCCGGGCCAAGAACTAAGGTCAACTCCCTTGCGGTCGGTTGAACTCGGCGGCATAAAAAGAAAGCCCCTCACGACGCCGTTGCAATCTCGGGCCGAAGATCGCATTTGGCCTACATGATCCATAGGTATAACCGATGAATTATTTCTTTCCTAAACGATAATTCCTGGAGTGGTGCGATTAAAGGCCGTTGCACATAATGGGGCGCTGGCATCGTTTCATTTTTCCCCCTCCCGACTCCATTCTAACCCCGCACCGTGTTGTCGTGCGAACCCTTGCCGTGACCCTCCACAGACGATCGTAGATGACCTGAAAGATAATTTCTTACGCGCAAGTTCAAGACTTCCAATTTGCATGGGCCAATTAGATCCTCTATTCCCCTCTATTTTCGTCTCGCAAAAATAGTCGATTCAGAATCTTGGGATCGCTTAATTGTATGTGGCGCCTGTGTTTGTTTTGAAAATTGTGGAGCGGGTTATTCGATGATTGGGCCGCTTGAACCTGTTCTCGGAAATTCAGGCCGTAAAAATAAACAAAGCTGCTACTTTGATATCTTCTCCGCCGTCTTGTTTTTTTCGAAAATTATGGAGCATCGATGCATCGTACGCGCGCCAAAATTTTAAACCGATTTATGCAATTCATGAGTTTCTTGCGCCGGCATATGTAAAAGGAGGCTATATTGCACTCATTAATTAACCTTTATGGGTAAATAATCTCTTCATCCGCGTATGAGAAGGGACCAGTTAAATTCGCTGGACGGATGGCGAACAATATTTTGGCTCATTTCTCGTGTTTTACGAGAATTTCAGTGACCTTGGATTGATTCTATCCGCATCATGACCTTCCACATTTTCCGCAGACATTTTTTATCCGTCTCAAGGTGCTCTACTCCTTTCTTTGTCGTTTACTTTTCGGCGATCATCTTTATTTATCTGCTTTAATACGTTTTCTTTTCTCCCTCGTCATTCTCTCCTCAAGTTATTTGCCGTCCAATGCCAATGAAATAATAGTATAGCGAATATACAGTTAAAACTGTGAAAGATGGAGCGTCAAGAGACAAAATTTATTGCTTGCTTCGGCAAGTTAAACGAGCTATTTAATTTTGACGAGGAAAATAGATGTTTTTTAGTATCCATATATAGAAAAGTCCATATCCATGTAGAGAAAATTATGTATCTGGGCACAGATATGAAGTATATAAAAGTGTATTTAAGTACAGAAATAACCATCATTAGCATGTCGTTCCTTCTGTTAAAATATAAAAACTTTCGAAAGATATGGAAAGTTTATGCTATAAAATGTTGAGCAACTCTAAAAAACAATATTGTTATCAATTCTGAAATATTTTTTAACTGTTTTGATTTTGGCATAGTTAGTGATTTTAAAAAAGTGTCTAGTGATTAGGACCTTGTCGAAATTGATCGATTGTTTGTATGAAATTGAGAGAATAAACACAAGTGCAATGGGTTTCGTAGATATTGATGAAAGTGTTTTTACAGAGACAGATGAAATTGACTTTTAAAATGTGGTAGAAAAACAATATTGTTATTATTATTATTATTGTTGTCTTTACATAATCGAAAATTAGAAGAAAAAACACCAAGTTTACTGAGGAAGTGGTTTGGAAAAAAAACTATCCAATTTTAGTTGTTTCGTTTTCTTTTAGTTTTCCTACAACTTTATCAAAATTTTAACAAAATTTAGCAATTTAGCAAAATTAAATTTTTTTAAAATGTTTAAAGCTTGTGATGATTTTGGCATTTATAGAACGCCAGTGTTCTTCACTCCCTTCACTATCAGAATTGATAACAATATTGTTTTTCTGCACTTCTGCCACATTTTAAAAGTCAATTTCATCTGTCTCTGTAAAAACACTTTCATCAATATCTACTAAGCCCATTGCACTTGTGTTTATTCTCTCAATTTCATCCAAACAATCGATCAATTTCGACAAGGTCCTAATCACTAGACACTTTTTAAAAATCACTAACTATGCCAAAATCAAACCAGTTAAAAAATATTTTTGGTTACACGCTTCTTGAACGCGCTGCAATCAGTGAGCTAGAAAATGTTGCCTACAAAACATAATTTTAACTGTCAAATCTTATGCTCTATTGCATGTGTCCATAAATTTTATGAGGTGCCTCAACAACAATTTTCCACAATTTTTAGCGTGTTGTATTCTACCATTATCTAACGGTTGTGATTCTGACGTTGTGCATGATGCAGAAAAATAGTCGAACACTAGATAACCGAATTCTTAGATGACATGTTGCACTAGCCAAGAATAGTAAGGTTTTTATTTTCATTTTCATTCCTTGAATGCGATAATTGCCTTTCAAGCTCTTTTATTTTATTTTATTATCACAGCAAGTGATACTTCAAACTTTTAAAATATATGGGATTTTGACTTTAACCTATAACTGATGATTTTTCTAGTTTGTCATTGGCAAATACCAAAAAAAATATAATGAAACGTTTCTTTGAATGCCTACCTCGACAAAATTTTTCTCCTTCCTTCTGAAAATTTTTATAGGAGAGAGCTCTAAAGATAATGCAGTTTCATCAGGAATGTCTTTGGTGTGTAATTTCCTTTAGTTTATCATACCAACTTTCAACAACATCACTGTTCATATCATTTGATTCCAACAAGAAACATTGAAAGTGATCTTTGTCTGAAGCTATATAGCAATTTATTTTAAGCAGAAAACCATCGATTTTTTATAGTTATGATTTTTTTTTACCTTTTGTAGCAGAATTGGACCATATGCCGGGAAATCTCTGGCTCTAATTGCTGAACACCAGTCAAATATAATATTATTTAGTTCTTGATGTTTTGCATCACGTTTTTATTCTAATTCGTGTGGTTCTAATTACCTGGTGAATATTTTCCAATAATTTTATCGTTTTGTTTCTTAATATAATAATGCTTTTCCACAGCTGAAAAGAAGTCATTTCGTCAATATTTTTTGTCTTTATTAACTAATCATTATATCATTATATTGATTTTTCAATTTATGAGTAATACGTAAGAAATATTAGCAGCATTTACTTTTGGTCGCTCTTGATTGGAAACTTGAAGAAAGAAAGATGAGATAGTGATAATCAGTAAACTTAACTCCTGCATTACTTTTGAGCAGATCATACGGCATATGTCATTTTCGTGAATCCGTAGAGCGGACCAGACACGAATCGAATAAAACTGTAACGCGGTGTCGCACGTTCTAACACCCACGGACTTGTAACAATCCTGTATTTCAAGGCACCAATACACTCTAGGCTTTAATGGCAGACTGCCTTAATCCTTTCCAAAATCCTCCAGTTCTCATTCGTCTCATTAACCCTTTCATCCTGGTTTTCCCTACGGGACGACACGAATGACTTTCCAAGAAGCTATGTGGTTCCGTAAAGAGAGATAACATCTAAAATGGCTAAAGGCCATCGAAACAGGTTTCAGTGGGAAAATACTTTTCTTTTTTTTTGCAGGTTCAAAATGTGCTTAATAATGCTGAATTTTCGATAAAAAAACCCTTTCCATCCGCATCTAGCAGTTTCCGTCTTACAGAGAGACCTTCATACGAAAAACGGTATCAGGAGAGGATTTTTTTAAGACAATTTCCGGATGTGACAACTTTCCGTCTAATAAAGGTTTCGGCTCCGCCATATTTTATTGTAAATAACATTTCAGCTTTTTTCTTGTCTCATGAAATATGATAATAATATATACATGGAAGACAAACATACACAGAGCAAATTACGTATTGAACGTTCTGGATTATTAAATTGCTGCATTTAATCAATTTGCTGATATTTAGAAAAAATGTGTCAAATTATAATATTAAAGGGAAATTATCTTCTTCTACAATAGAAACTATATTAAGCTATCCTGGTAAATTTAATTCTTCACTAGGTTTGCTACGTGCGTTAATATTTTAGTTAACAGATGCCATTTATTCCGCGAAAATATTATAGCAGTTAACGAAACAAAGAATTCCCATTAATAAGAAACATTAAAATATAAGAACTTCTCACATTAAAATGTAAGAAATCATCTTTCCTTTTTTAGACGCAAACTTTTTCGCCATTATATTTAAAAACGATAACCATGATAATGTATCTGTTGGATAATAAACGTTCTAAGGAGATAAAGATCGATTTTCTAATAAAAATTAATGCGCTTTCCTTTTAAGGTCGTCAGCATAAATCACCTTTATTGTCCTATTTACTTTTTTCGGGGCCTTAAATTGCGAAACAGTTTATCAGTTTGTCCTACTCTAGTATGGATGATAGACGCTGCAGGTCTATATATTTCATCCCATCCGTTGGGCAAGTATCAAAAGCCTCACACCCATAAATTATATGCAGTTTAAATCCTAAATTGGTTCGGTCCTGATGCAAGTTTGATTTGCAGCCCGCTCCCTACCTACTTCATTCTTTCTACCGCTCCCCCTCCCTCTCTACTCCCCCTTCCTATCTCCTCTATTCCCCCCCCCCTCCTCGCTCTGAAGAAACAAAAAAGGTCGTGCCATATTTTCGCCATCGCCACCACGCCCCAACCCGATCAAATGATCGATTAATGCTTTATGTATCCTACATCTCTACCGACACGCCGCTCTCTATATCCATGCGACAGCGACAATCGCAATGACTCTCCGGCATAGCTCGTGCGTCCGAGGACTGCGGCGATGAAGAAAAAAAGAACGTCAGGAGTGTCGGAGCTATTTGAATTAGATCTCTTCTCCTCCGCCCATTCTCCTATTCGTATCCGCCTCGTGTTCCTTCACTCTCCTTTTCCTCTCTTCTTCCCACTCTTCCCCTTCCCTCGTTTTCTCTCCCTCCTCCTTTTTCCCCACGTCTCACTCTCCGCAGCGGCCTCCTCTTTTTGAGATCCCTCCCGACGGCGAACTGGGTTACTCCGATGAGTTATTTACGAGCTCCAAGTCGGAGGTGCTAGGTAACCGCCTGACGCGACAGAGACAAACAGCGGGACTAATAAGAAACCTTTTGTTGTCCAAGTTTCCCTTACTATCTCTTTCTCTCTGGTGTCTTGTCTGCCGCGTTATAAAGGGACCTGGAGGGTGACGGTAAAAGGGTCCGCGGTAGGAGGGGAGCGGGAAGGAGGAGGTGCTTATGAAATGCGTGACGGAGGAGCCCGAGACTGACAACAATGAAACGCGCGGAAAGGGAGAGGATCACGGAAGATCGGTGTAAACACAAACACGCGCACGCGTGTCTCGCTGAGCGATAATGCGCGGAAAAAAGAAGGGGCGAGGAGCGAGAAGTAAATTGATTCCCTCGCTTCGAGTAGCTTTATGTTGTTTTGACCGGGTTCGATTGATGGTTTCGCCCGCGCGTCCGTCTCCCTGAGGCGAAAAGCGAGAAGAAAGAGCTGTTCGACCTTTTGACCGAGGATCGGAGAGAGAGCCTTGTAATTTTAGGGTCGCGGCGATTCGGCGAGGTCTTTCGGAGTCTCTGAGCGAGAATAAATAACGCCGGGAGGAGATTTATCGTGAGAGACTTCCTCTTTCTTTATGCTTTTTGCTAGCAAGTCCTCTGTAGGGCATTTTTTACGCATCTTGTGGTATCACATCGCGAATTTAAGCGTATTATTCTTAGTGTTAGAAATGCAAATGAGCGGGGAATGAAAGGGATTTTGGAAAATTGTGTGGCTGGAACAGGCTTCTTTTTTCATATGGTAATGTAATAATTTTGGTTTAGCTCTAACGTGAGGATAAAATCATAATGTGCTCCGCCTTTTGCATACCAAACGTCAGACATTCCACCTCTCGTTGCACAAATCCAACAGGTATAACATACTCCTACTGCAAAGTCACAGATGAACCGACCCCGTTCTAATTCATTCCGCACCCAATGCCACTGACGTCTCCTCTCTCCATTCAGTTAATTACTCGCCTCCAAGGGAAAGGTATCCTATTTATATTATCCTACCTACAATTTATGTTTTTTTTTCATTGAAAACTAATGATTTAGTTTAGTTTGAAATTAGAATTCTTGTCTTTAAAGACTATTCAGTAAGTATCCTTATTACATTATATATTATTACATATCGTTTCCCAGTAATTTATTCCAGACAATAAATCATTAACTGGTATGCAATATTTGATCAAAATTTTTTTAAATAATCCTTTTATTTAAAATAAATAGTGTTACATACCACAAAGAAATATCATTTAAGTGCGAATTATGCCATTTCTGTCTGTAAATAGATTATGATCAATAAGAATTTTTCGAGATATTACTCAATTTATGAAATCGGTTCGAATCTTAAGAAAGGTAATTTAACAGCGTAATATTTAAGATTTAAAATAAAAATAGTCTTCAAAAATCAGTTTGTTTAAAATGGCTAGCAATAAACTTAAGGTGATTTACTGCGTAACGTAATCGAGATTTCATTTCGTTAACAATCAATGGACGACTCCGTTATTTTTGTATCGTAGTTTTCTTACTTACACGTAATTAAAGTAATTTAATTTAAAATATCCTCCATTACCTATCGTTCAAAGTTAAATTATTAAATTCTTTTGCTAATGAAGGCGTATTTTGGTTTAATTGCGCACAGCAAAAACTCTTAGTAGCGGAGCATTTAGCAACACAAACGGTACCAACAATTCAGGCGTCATCGTTTTCTCTAATTGGGCATAGCATAAAAAACTCATCAAAGGGAAGCATTCACATAAGCCGCCTTGTTCTACAATTTTTCGAAAAAAATGAAAGCTTCTGCTCGAGAGTCGTTTCACTTTTCAAGCTTAACATCGGGAACGAGTTATCGATCGGAGAGAGAAAAACTGTTAATCAAAGTTCGAACCAAGTTCTATACCCCCGCGTGCGCGCATTCTGAAAAATTAAATAAAAATAGCGAAGAACAACGATCCGCGGGAGCTCTACTACCAATTAGGTCGTTGAGTTACGTTTGGCGGTTATCGCGGCGCTGCAAAAAGCAGGTTGACAAAAAAAAAGGCTCGCGCGGGTGGTAGAGGAAGGGGGTGGTGGAGGAGGAGCCTTTGTCGGTTGCCACAGAAACGGGTTGCCGGGGGGATGGAAAAATAAGGACGATGCAGCGAGTGGCATGCATGCGTGATCAACGGCGCTGCTGCACCTCTCCCCACTCCAATGCACCCCTCCTCTTCTGTTTCCTAACTCTTCCACCAATGCCCCCTCCTCCTCTCCTATCTGTACTCCTTTACTTCGCCTTCAAACCTCCTCCACCTTCCCCTCCCTCGAGGTTTCTATCCTCTCCTCCCAATTTCTCACCACTCCATTCTAAATGTGTGTGTATTTTCTGGCGAATCAGCCTCTTGGACTATTATTGCCGTACCTTTACTAATACCACGCAGAAATAAAAATGCTACACAACACAACTGATGACATCAAATAACCATATCACGTCTCCATTAAATATATAAATAAATAAATAGATAAAATTAAAAACATTATGAGAGACTGTAAAAGGGTCTCTCCCTATTTGTAAAATAAAATATCAGTGAGAATGTATAAGGGTCTCCTGACTATAGCATTTATAAAATAATCGTACAGCTCTAGAAGAAACTGTTACGCCAGTAGAATCATAAACCTTTTAAAATGAACAGGGGAGTAATAATTGACTTCCTCCTATTACTCGTACATGGTAAAAATATTTTAAAAAACTACACGCAAACTAAATAGAAGATAAAATTCTGGACTCCCTAAGGAATGAGAGAGTTCTATTTACTGATAGCGGATCATCTCCAAGAGATACTCCATTCTAAACTCCCCCCCTCCACCACCTTTCTTTTACTCTTATCCCTCCTTTTCCCCACTAAGCTCTCCTTCCATTCTTTTACCTTCTGCGAACTCATCTCTCCTATCCTCTCCTTCACCCTTCTTTTTTCTCCCTCCCTCTCCCAACCCCCTTCCTCGATACTTCCCTTCGTATCTCCCCGCCTCCATCCCAATACGCACCTCCCTTCTACCCCAACCTTCCCCACCACCCTCTCATTTAATTTCCCGATTCAGTCTACCGCCAAAGATTGAGTGCCTAGCGCTCGGCCAAAGACGAAGCGAGAAATCACGTCTCAATTCAAATCCATAGAAAGTTTCCTCTTCAGCTTCTCGGAAGAAAATAATCCTTTAATTACGTACCGATTGAAATGAAGGCATTTTGGAATCTTTTGGTGTCATCGGATCGGTTGAATGCAGCTACTATATAAATCGTGGGTGAAAAACTAACGCCGGTTTTGCAGGAATGCAAGAGCAGGTTTTAACCGAGATATTTTAAGTTTTGCATGCTCCGTAAAAGGATGTAATTTATACGCGGCAGATTCCTACGTTTTGTTTTAAAATAAACGCTTACTATATGCACAGATTTATTTATTTATTATTTTTAATAGGAATATCCTGCAAAAAAATACCTCAAAAAGCGTATCTAACGGTTATATAAAACGGAACCTTTCATTAGTTGGCCTCTGAATAAGGATAATCAAAGCTCACGAATCTTATCTAAAATAGTTCAACATGTACTGTCTTTTTAAAACCTATTGTGGATAATACCGCAATGTATGAGTTTTTTGTAGGTTTTTTTACAGCTGACAGTCACGTTCCTGATGAGCAGACTATTTGAGTGATTAAAACTTATTGTTAATATTATTATTAAAAATATATTTACAATGCAATTTTGCTCAAGGGCCAGGCGGAAATGTAAATACAACAATAAGGATATACAGCGATATTTGTAGAGATATCTTAAAGAATACATTTTTAAGCGCAAAAGGACATTTAGTTTCCTGAGTTGAGATTTATCATACTAGGAGATTTTAAATATATTTATTGACTAAAATAATAATAAATATTTCCGCCATTTAGTATTTTATGCCCATTTTCCAAATGAAAATAAGAAGATTGTTCATTGATAACTTGAACACAACTAATCTCAAGCAAATGTTTACGAGAAGCTTAATCCTTCTAATATGAACTGACAATTGTTGCTTGTAGACGTTAATAATGCGAAACTGCTAATAGTGTCCGAGAAAATTTAATTGGTTTCAGGTCAATTCGATATGATCGTTACTATGCCGCGTCCGCGTTCAATTGAAGTATTTACTTTTTACCAGATATTATATGAAGACATTTCTATGGTGATTCCATGTTTGGTGACCGAAGGCCGTATTTCATGTCTACAGTAAGAGCGTTTTATAAATTTCATAAGCACGGCTGACCATTTTTTTAGCTATTGTTGAATTTTATCACGATTTTATTCTAGCGATGTTAAAAATTAAATGAGTTGATTTCGCATGAAACATAAGGCTCGTCGACAGATATAAAACTGCTTACACGGCAATTTTGATGGAGACCTGCTCTAATATGATTTTTGAAATATCAAATATTTAGTTTTTCCATGCATGTCTTAAAGTCTGCAACCGAACATGCACGCAGCATTGGGCTGCAGAGAATTAAAACTATCTAATTTTCTGAAGACTGACACTTATAATTTACGCGGAACAAGATTAAACTTGAAAAAGTGCATCCGTCGTGTGCCGCCAAACAGACTTTTGTAGAAATGTACGAGTCGTTAAATGTTCTCGATCCCGTCACTTTGATCTACAACATATCGTCTTGTCTCCTTCTCGATTCGTCCCGCTTCATTCAAGCGGACGTTTCGTCTTTTATCATTCAGTCGATATCCCCCGAGGTCAATGTCATCCCGAAAAAAGAACAATGTAAAGAGACCGCCATCTATTTCTTCGCAGAGAGGGTGAATCCCTCCCTCTACTTGAATAAACGAGTTTACTCATCATGCGGCCGACGTATTGCCTTCATTGTCATATATATATATATATATATATATATATATATATATATATATATATATATATATATATATATATATATATATATATATATATATATACGACTGCCGGGACTCCAATAAGACAAGACGACGCCGAAGCCACTTTCATTCAAAACGCCGTCTGACGTCTTCGATCCAAGTTCATCGGTTAATGCTTTCCTGAAAGCAAAAGATTCTCCGAGAGTGAGCTATCATCTGGCCCCGAAGGGATGAGAGATTCATCTCGATTGCCCGGTCCTTTTCATACCGCCCGTAACAAAACATCGAGCCGCAGTTACCCGATCCAACCGTCTGTGACGCAGACTGAAAAATTCCGGCCTCGACCGACGCGTTTGCTTTTATACACGCTTCGGATGATCGCGAAGAGAAAAGATCGCCCAAAAAAACGATCCAGTGTTCGATTACGCGTTGGGTTTGTTTTTATATCGAATTTTACACGGTCCGTCGTTCCTCCTCGAGAATACGAGCTTGGTTAGAAAAGGATAGCTATCGGCGGAATAAAGGGAGGTCTCGGTATTCTGCGGAGTACCTCTCATTTATCGATAAATAGCAAAACAGAGTGACTTGAATTTTTTTTAGAGAAACGATGGGTGTGGTCGTGCTACTCGTAGGCTTCGAAGGAAACAGGAGACAGTGGATGCGCCGTAAGATCGTCAGTAATCACTTTCAAAATATTTACCAACATTAAATTTTAAAGAGGAAAATGAATCTGGTTTTTCTGGTTGGACACTATTAGGGTTTATTAAGACGCTATTTAATTAATAGCGGGAGAGCAAAGAAGGCAGAAGTAAGAATACGCGGTTGTGTTTTCGATAGTAAACGTGACACTCGCAATGAGATATATTATCGATAGGCTAATTCCGTTATGAGCGAATAATGATTTACTGGAAGGTGCCGCATAGGATAGCAGCTAGTAATTAGTTTCACAACATTATTCTGATCGATTTTTACGTTTTATTAATTAATCATATAAATTTTCTATCGAACCATAAATTTTGATACGAATGAACAATAATTGCTTTTTGTTTTTTTTTTAGCAACACGACTTCTTCGGAGTTTATTCCACTCAGGAAAGAGTGCAGTGAGGCCAGATACATACGAGAATGGGAAAGTTTATGCAATATACGTATATGCACTGATTTATTTAATTAATGGCGCATACTTATAATATACCTTCTCAGGTAGAACGTGAAAACATGGAATATGGGCGATAATATTAGTCATCATAAGCGCCAAATAAAAGACCTTCAAATCACAAAAAACTTTTAATAGCTAACGACTGATTTATGTGAATAAATGGCATAAAATGATCGATTGACATAATCGCGGTGTCATTTCATACGAGTTTTTTTTGTAAATTATTTAGAAATAACGTCTTTTGATCTATATTTCCTAATCGTGGGTACAGGAAATAGAACAATGGCTCTTTCGCTACTCCAAAGGTATGATACATAGATCTCGACCACGTTATCTGGTCAAAAAAGGCAACCTTATTTGGATAGCCCATAGATTTTGTCGTACAGTAAAGCGTCGCTTCGAAATAATTGACCGAAGCGGTTATCGACGCGAAACTGTCATGGAGGAATCCGATCGATAGTCGAACCCACGATGCCTTTCTCCGCAAGGGCCTTCGCTCTTTTGATACCCTTTCCCGACTAATCGCAGGGTAACGCGGCACGAACTTAGGGTCACGACCTATTTCAGGGGGCCTCTCAATCTACCGAACTCAACTCCTAGCAAGTAACTCTGTTTGGGTATGCAACGGATTAATTCTCCTCTCCGCCCTTTCCTAGTTTCTCTTCCCCGCTCTCTTTCTCATATCTTCAATAATGAGAAGGGATAAGGCGCTTAAAACGTTTCTTTTTTTTTAAGTACTTCAAGTCCTTGCTATCGGGCGATCTGCGTTTTCTCCTTTCCTTACCGATCTAGTTCGTGCGCGGACGAAAAAATCGCGAGATTACGTCACGCGAACTGCACTTCAGCGAAACGAAAATCTATTTCCCTCCATTTGTTGTTGTCGCCATTTTTACCCGCCACCATCGAAATCGGTCTTTCCAAATAATCGCGATCTTGGTTTTTGTGCTGATTTAGGAACGTTTCTGCATTCGGCCATATATACATCGCCATTTTATGAGCGATGGATTACAGACAAAATATGGCAAACTACTACAGGTGAGACTTGAGAATAAAAACATGTCATTGTTCGTTATGCTCAATAATCTTAGTATAATGAAAGGCTATAATGATTGATTGATTTTGCGCTTGAAACACAATTTGAATAACTCAATAACTGGTTATACGATTATGACCATTCTTTCAGTATTTCGTAGGCGTGAGGCCTAGAGGATTTTGGGTATTTACGTATGCAACATAGGTTCGAGTTCGATTCTAGGAGCGTTTCTTTCCTCAATTTGAATAATATGAGAATAGATGCAACTAGTTGTTTATTTGGATTTTAAGTTACTTATATTCATCGCACGAATTCAGGAATTGAACCAAATAACGTACAAAAATGAAAATTTATTTTCCTAGGGTTGATTTTCAGATACAAGTCGAACTGGTGGACAATTTTGTTTTGAACATGATGCGAAAATCTTTCGTTCCCAAAGGCGATTGCGTTGTTCTATGATTTTAAGAACATAACCTACATTAAATTGGATTAAATTGAAAACGAGAAAATTTTCGTTTCTTTTTTGCTGTCAAAAATATTTTTTTGTAAACACTATTCAACATAATTTTAAATTTATATGTATATGTAGCAGAAGTTATATGGAGTGCAAGAGGGAAGAAAGAGAGGAGGGATAGAGATTAGATAGAGAGATAAGGGAGATTGATTGATTGATTTGGTCTTTATTTGGGACGAGATTGAGACCACCTAACCCCTCGTCGTGATACATATAGTAATACATAAAACATTAACAAGGAGGGAGATATGGGGAAGAGGAGAGAAGAGGGAAATAAACTGATGTGGGCAACACATGACTTTCTCCATATTTATATGGCAAATTACATGTTGTTAGCTCTGGGATCGTTGTCAATATTTACTTCCGGTTGACAATTAAGAAAAAAAAGGAGCGTTACTAAGACGTAACTAAGCGTCAATTGTTAACAATAGTCTTCGGTAGGTGGCGTGGTGGTGGCAGCTAAAAATATAAGATATATCTTAAACAATGTATTATATGGAAAAATGTATCTAACAAAGGTTGTAGAAAATTAAATTTTCTACAACTTTTATTTCAATATATTTTTACATTTATCAAATATTTTAAAATAACGGATAAGTAGCAAGAGTAAACACCCACTTCCAGTCGACCGATTTTTACCAAAAACTAATCAGATCTTCTAAATTTTATAAAAATGTTAAATATAAAATTTTGCGTTGATCTGATTAATGGTTTTTGAGTTAGAGCGCCCACAAAAATCTATCACATACAGACAGACACACAGACATCATCGAGAAAATAGTCAAAACGTATTCAGGGGACCTTAAAACATGTATTTCCGTTGAAATCTCGAATTAGATTTTTTTCATGAAAACAATACTTTCTCTATACTTCGTATATGGAGAAAGTAAAAATAGATAAGTACAATGAGTTTGATGTTCTGTCATTTTGACAGGCACTTACGGTACCACCTTAAGAAATTCTGACTGCTACAAGCGACATATGCCAAAGAACGATGGAAAGGACACCTCCCTACCAATCTCTTTCTATTTCCTCGAGCTATGAAAGCATTTCAACGGCCTTTTAAGATAGAAATGAACTGGAATAATCGGGAATTGAATTTACACAAATACCTTCCAATTCTAATCCTTGTCTTTCGACCTTAATTCGAATATCACGCTTTCGTTTTCGAGTCTTCATTCACGTGATTTATTTCACGAAGAAAAGGTTCCATAAAAAAATTTCAATCCTGACAGTAGTTAATTAACGGTTCACGTTCTCATGTATTCCAAATGAGCAAAAAGCTAACGTACAGAATAAATCAATGTTGCATATATCATAAATTTTATGCTATTTCAAAGGCTCTTTTACAAGATGTAGCCGTGAATTTTCTCTATTTTTTTAATTTTAAAATTATAAATTACCTCAGTGCGCGTACAGTTTCATGACAAAAGGCTGTATTGCTTACCTTTGATCGAACAATGGACGTGCATACAGGTGTAATTTATTTTCTTCTTCATAGTTTCCTTTAAACGACTTCGCCGCACCTCTACGCATCAGCCTATGTCGTTCTCGGCCTCTCTAAGTCTCATCATTCATGTTAGCAATTCTCGTGTCTTTCCTTGTGTCATCTTGCCATCCCTTCCGAGGCATTCTAACTTATGCCATCCCGTCCAAGGCTCTCTTCGTCTTGTCTATCCTACTCCATACCTGCCTTACGCCCAAGTCCGGTTCGTACGCCATCCATCTCACGAAAACAAATAGTGATCAATACTCGAGCCGCAGTTGCGAGAAAGGCCGCAGACATTTGCATCGCCATCTCTTGGAGCCTCTAGGTATTATGTAAAGGATATGGTGTACGCTAAATATAACCTAACATGGCAACAAAGAGGAAGAACAATTTAAGAGAGAAATGTTTTTTTTGAGATTGTGGCTAAAATACGTAACTGACGGAAAATGTCGGAAAAACCAAAATTTTCATTTGAAGATAAACTTATGGAAGCATTTTAATGTATAAATTTAATCATTTATTTTTTTGATCATTACGTTACCTACGTGGTTTATTTATCTTTATATTATCAGGCACTATTTTCAATCATAAAATTATTGCACAAAAATGTATTAATGCTTTAAGGTAGAACTAAATGAAAAGAAAATTTACAAAAATATCTAATAATATGCTATATTTTTATTGAAATAAGTTATTTTTGTTATTTTTGTATATTTAACAAATGACGGAGCCAAATGAACAGAAATTTAATTATAGTGGTCAGAGGTAAAAATCGTGCCATAAAACTTACATTTAAAGCTCTATAATAAATTTAAAAATGCTGTACCTAACCACTATTTTTAATGTCTGTTATTGTTTTTGAATAACTAAATGATTGAGTCTAACATTTATCCTAATATAGCTTAACGTTAAAAGTTCCAGAATCAATCACCTGACGGCTTGAATCCACTCAATCCTGGTTACATATTTCTGTTAAATATACGATGCCCACTGTGGACGTAATATACAGAGAATAATCAACGGTCAGTGTATTGACATTGATGACGGCTACTTTGTATCTGAAATGCGTAGCTGGCAACCGTTTTATAGTCACATGACGTATCTGGATCATTATCCTGTATTTTCAATTATCTCATATTTAAAACAATAATATTATGAAAGAATGTTTTATGTATTTGATATAAAATATTCTATGAATTATGGACTAATTTCATTAAGAGCTATGATATCAAGAAATTAAGATCCCTAATATACCACCATATTTCTCATATATCCTATCATCTATTTAAAGAGATATAGATTGTAATATATGATGCATTAAACGAGAGATTGATTGAACAAGCGTAATATTTTCAGTTAATATCTTTCGGCTTTTATATCATCTGGATCTTATTTTATATCAACAAATGAAAACTTTTGTTGCGGATATCCTAGACATCCTAAATATCTCTCGACATTTCTTCTTCCTTTATAATTGCGTCAATGTCCATAAGAGGCCAGTTTGACATTTAAGGTGACAACCTCCAGAACAAATCACAGATGGCAGTCATGCGCGCAGAATTTCTATTCTGTCGCATCGAAAAATTAAACTACAAAGCGTGCGACAACCAACTCCGGCTCCTCCTGTCTGTCTCGCCATCTTCACCGCTTTTCTCCTTCCCACTCATTTATTTCTTCCCTATCCCTTTAAAGCAGGTTGTTAAAAGGGTTGCGAAACCTCTCCAGCCCCCTTTCAAAGTACACCGAACCCTCCACTGCTGTGAGAACTTAAATAATGAATGGAAAACAAAAAAGGAACGAAAACGGCGACGCCAATTGTGTTCGCTCGGTCGTTTTTTTTTAATTCCGTTGGAAACCCACACACACTGTCACTCCCTCCCCTCTGTTGTTCCTTCATTGAGTTTTCCCGACCCCTTATACTCGGCCATATTCGCCATTCATTCCGTATCCATGGCAACAAACCCTCTCACAAAAAAGAGCGCGTTGTCTCGCCGTCTAAGACGCCGTCATCCGTCCGCGGCAGTCGGCGTTTTTCAAATACGTGCCTGTGACTCCGGCACGCAGGTCACGGACACTGTCCGTGCGCGCCGTGCCACGAGAACCAATCAAAGGGAGTACGTAATTGACCGGTCCGGAGGGATGCGGGCGAGGGCGCCTATGCCACGCCTTTGTTTTTTCACCCACCCCCAACCCACGCCCGACCTCTTCCAACCGCCGACCTCCGCTTTGCTCTTCTCACTTCCTCCTCCCTCCCTCGTGCATCTAACCTGCCTCCCCCCTCCGCCCCCTTAACTTCCCCGCGCTGCTTCTCGAAACGCACAGGAAGGATTTTAAATGGAGCGTCAAAAGTTTGATTTAATTCGATCGGCATGGCGGGATATGGAAAATGAAACTTATCGATAAGAGGTTGATTCCAAGTGTTTGCATCGCATCGAAATGTTAAATAAAAATGTATATACAAGTATTTGTTGCTTGCATTCTGCAAGCATTTCATCTCACCTAGAAATATTTTTTTTTAATTCAAAAGTTTTCACCTCTGCACCGATTTTCGTTCTTTCCTTATGGAACAATATTGGAGTAAAAGTAATCCCTAAACTTTGCAATTTTAAGAATGTTATACTTTTTCCATTATGGGGTACTAATGCCGCACATTTCCGGCAAATTTTAAGGTTTTAGCATATCTAGAAGTGAAATAAAATTTATGTATTTGTTTAAATTTAAAAATGTTTTACGGCCGAAATAACAAATTTATGCTAATTTTCAATTGTTTATCTGTGCATTGGCACTAAGTTTTAAATAACTGAACATTTTCAGCTCCCTAGCTTATCCCCTAATACCTAAACACAGGACCGGCCAAGTACATTCGAGGGTCCGGATGCAAGCAAGTTATTAGGACCCCTCTATGTCAAAAAACATGCCATTTTGTACACATCAATATTACAGCTTAGAGAGAACATGTACTTATAATTATAAAGTAACTATAATGATAATTAATTTAATAAAAAAGCAAAAATTTATTTTAAGATGTAAATATATTATTTATACTCAACATTTGGAGGCCCCTAATAATCGGGGTCTCGGATGCCTTGCACCCGCTGCACCCCCCACTTGGCCGGCCCTGCCTAAACATTTATCTATTCGTTTAAACTTTAAGGATGTTTAACAGCCAAAACAATTAAAATATCGTAATTTCTATAATCCCTATTTCGTTTTTTTTTAGAAATTCTACCTTTAAAAAAATGTCAGCTTCGTAGCACATTCGGAAATACATAAACCTTAAAATTTTGATTAAACATTTACGAATTTTTAGCGGTCGCATTATTTAACTTTTTCAAGATTTTCGTTTTTCTAGTCGGTTTTGCACATAATCCTACCGACATAAAAAACTCGAGTCTCCAGCTCATCCCAAAATGCCAAAACATTAGTATCCTCCTATTAGTAAGAAGCGTCAATGCATAATAGATGCTACGAAGGGAAAATACAATGACGTCACGGCATCTGATTAAGAATGATATTAACTAGCGTTCAGGAAAGTATTTTATCCGCCCGGTTAATAAATGTGAAAACAGCAATTTTCGACATATTTGACAATTTTCTAAGACGATGAAAGCAAAACCAAAAAGATACGAATCCATAAACTAATTTTCTAAAATAAATATTTTTAGGTGCAAATTAGCGTAATCGGTAGAAGACATTTTAGGGAATACATAGACAATTTACTTACTACTATTAGTATATAAAAATTTCCCTAAAATGTTTTAGGTCTTTTTTAACGTTATCAGATGCTCATTTGAGAAATATTTGAAAATCAAGACGCTTTATAGCAATATCTACTGAAACAACAGAAATTAGTAAGTTTTTACGCATAAAATTATCTGTTATTGTTTGGATGCGCTTATTGATGATTTCGCTGTCTCGAAAGCTATTTTGGGTAGGGGATGTTTGAATTCCCATGCAGCGGGCGCTACCGCTGACTTGAGCTCGCTCCGACTCCCTCGCACTCCGCCCTTCGGAAGGGACGTTGACCACGTGCTCTCTTTATTGGACTTTTCGCTAAAGCGGAGCCAAATGACGGGATCTGGTTTACCCTCAATCCTTCGGCGTGAGTGAATGGCATTCTATCCCGACAGGAGACGGGAGAACGGAGGGGACGAATAAGGCTAATCCCGCAAAAAAATTATGTTATCGACGGAAACCTGGAAACTTGATGTGAGGACAGCCATGGCCCGGAAAGTATGAAATGTTGCCATCGCTGGCATATCAACAATTCATCGACTTACCGAGGATTTTGAAATCTTAATTTACGCTCCGTACAGCCCCATTGAGAAATGTTCTCAGAAACGTAAGCAAGGAGTGTTCGAAATAATATCTTTATCTAATATAGTCAATTGTTTCAGCCGTTTATCTAAATGATGCAATAACAGCAAGGCCAGCTAGAGTCGTGTGACCATAGTTGAGACTGCACCCGATCTCAAGCTTAGAATGGTACCGCGCCCACTACATAAACTGTTTGACTCGTATAATATTTATTATTAGTTAATGTTAATTTATTTATTCTACTTTTTGTTGCAATGGTATTTTAAATGACTATATTATAATTGGTTTTCTTGAATTTATACTATATGGCAAAAGTCCCAGCGAAATACTGTTGCACTCGGTTCCTTTCATATTTAAGGCGATCCTGAATATCAGGTAGTGTGAGAAACCAGCTTTTTCACATCTTTCGAAATTTTTCGATTATTTCGGCATCCTAATTATTTATTTACAAGTAAAAGATAACGGTAGGTTCTGCTACAGTTGCTGGCCCTCTCTGTGCCAAACCCACGAGGCCGCACGAACTAAAATCGAAATGAGACCAAGATAAAAGAATCCTCTAGCCCGCTTACTGACTTTCGAGTTCCTTGGTGAAAGATTTCAATTAATCTCTCGAAAAATAACATGTAACGAATTCCTAGGGTTCAGTTTGTCTAATCTTTCTACTCGTGTGTCAAAGCCATCATCAACTCATCTTTCTATTTAAAGATAAATTCTGATTAGAAAATATTACTTTATCCGAAAAAATGTTCCCTTCCTAATTGCTATAAATAAATGTTTGCTATCAACCCGATCGATTAAGGAAGAAATAAATAAAATCACCTAGCTCATTGTAAAAAAAATGAAAAATTGACGCGTCAAACCGCGTCCGTATAATGTCCAACACTGTCATGTTTATTTTTTTAATTAATAAACTTAACACAAAACATTGTAAAGCGTCCCGTTTATCGTCCAGAATTCAATAGAAAGACGAACAAATCTGTACCATATAATTATATATCGAAGTCGAGAATCTAGCTAGTACATATCTCACAGGCGCACAATGAGCGAGTTCCTATACGCCGAGCAGACTTATTTACGGTCGTGTTTTGATTTGTATTCCCAGAGCGCAGCCTTCTCTCATGTCGTCGAGGACGCTTTAATGTCCCCTTAAGAGCTTTAAAGCTTTTCGAGCCGTATAAATCTATAATTCCCGTCTCAACTCCTTTTTTCCCCTCCTCTGTAAGTGGGAGCTCTCTCTCTCTCTCTCTTTCTCCGTGGTACCGAAGCCGTCTCTGTTCTTTTTTAAAAATCATTATTCTACGGCGGTTTAGATAAATATTTTCTTTTTAAATGATGGGAGTATTTTCAGGCGGCGTCGTCGTCGTCATTATGTAATTATCGCTCATGCTTCCTTTTCCGATTAACTCTTCACGAACGTATGCTACGAGTGCAAAAACAAGAGTCCATAAATAAAAATATAGTTAAAAGAGTAGAAAATTCCAAGCGTCGGGGAGCCAAGGAAACGCTGGATTTTTGTTGGACGATATCCGATTAATCATTTAAATATTTGTTTCTGAATTATCGTCCGAGTTTAAAGCTGCTCGACGAAATGGCTTCCTTATTATTATTATTTTATGCTACATTGCGTGGCTATTTCCTTCGATGTGTTTTTATTTGCGGATTTCAACATCTTTGAAGAAGTATCGCGTAACTTCATTGCATTTCCACGTTGAAATGCTTTTAAATTTAACGGATATCGAGTTCAGTCGCTTATAATATCGTTTTTAAATGCGACTGATAATTAATATGCGTAATAATCTATTGAAAATAAGCTTCGACATTTACTTTCCGATAAAAATTTTCGATACTAACTATCGGGAGAAGATTTACGATACTTGTTTCTTCAGTTTCAGTAATTCAAGAGTTTCAAATTTGTTTTTTTATTAAAAACACTTCTTGGGCATAAAAAACGATCAGTAGAGAGCCTACAGCGTCTAAAATATAAATAAATTTTTTAGTTTTTATTATAAATCCGTTCAGTTATAAATGGTTTAAATCACTTGAAAAAATGTCACTAAAAAGAAAAAAAAATTACGTGTACTTTTAGGTTACATTGTGTATATATTGGTTAATTTTTCATTTACTGAAATGTAGTTTTTTCAAAAAAATATTTACTCGTGAATAAAAACGATGTTTTACATCTCCTCGATAAACTGGCAACTATTCTTGGAATATACTTTATTCTCGGCCATTAGGTAGTTTGGCATCTTAACGGACACACATATCATTTGAAAATTCATATCACTGATTTATTCACGCTTTCTTATTGCCCGGGAAAAAGCAAGCAGAATTTCTTAGTTTAAACCTATGATTTATGGATCAACAAAACGTTACCGGAATCGTTATCTTTATTCTTTCTCCAACGCTTTCAACTTTGAAATATAAATTTAAGACGTGTAACTAGAATTCGAGTTGTCCGTGTTGAATGGAATCTTTACCTAACTATAAGATTATACTATTCATACCTTAACAATAAGATGTTATTCAGAATAAGGTAATAAATACGTGTACATCCTTAATAATAATATCCTGTTGCGTATAAATTATGGAAATTGAGATTTAAGTATAAAATCAACGACACATCCATACAAATATAGAAGACAGCATTGCATTTTTAATTCAAGTTATTTCAGAGCACGATTTAGACATCTTATTCGCTCAGCTTCATTTCTCAATACCACTCTGTGAACTAACTTCTATCTTATACGGTAACTACTTTGTACTAAACTCGTGTCAACTTTTCAATACCTATATAGATTTTTTTTAATTTTGATGAAAATAACATTTATGTACCGTACTAAAATTCAACGCAATGATGACACATATGCCGTGAAAGGGGTGGATTCAGCTGTTTGGATTTAAACCTACTAGATGGAATAAAACATAAAATACACACTTGGTATGTAAATAAATAGAAGGCAATGTCAGTTAAAACCTTCGAGCCCGTATTCTAGGTGCAATCTATGAAATTGGAGCAAATCAAAGAAAATCGAGACAGTCTGAGAATGCTTTGTCGAAACTATGACCCTGTTTATATGTTGTTTTGCTTAAAAATGGACTGACTTAAATGAAAAAATATAAACGCGAGAATACCAGACCCAGTCGCATCGTTCCCGTAACCTCCCTTAAGCATCCTTATATGACACGCTAACATGGCTCGCAAATATCCCATTGGGCGTGTGCGTGAAGCGAGTTGCTTCGTGCCAAGGCTGGAAACGCGATAGCAAATCAATTATCCGCGGTGTCGTGTTTGCGTGTGCGTGTCTTTGTATGCGTGCGTGTGTGAGCGAGTCCGCGAAGTACGCGTCGGTTGGCTATTACCGAAGAATACGTATCTAGTCGGAATGGATTCGGTCTTCCAATAAATAAGGCTTTTCCCTTGAAGTCGATGTGATTCGTGACTTCGGTCGTTCAATTCCGTTCCTTCCACACCCGCCCCTTCCTTCCGTCCCTCCTCCCATCTTCCCCTCACTCCACGAATCCCTCCTCCTCCCTCTCTTTTCCTCCCTTCCCCGACCCGCCCTTCTCCTACCTCCCCGCTACGCTCTCTCCTTCAATGTCCCTCGCCCTTCCTTCGCCCCTCTCCGCCCTAGGCTCATCTCATCTTCCCTACGCCCACCTCGTATCCTCGGCGACGTCTTCGCGCCTCACGTGATTTTCGCGGGAGTCTTAGCCGCCCTTCGTAATAGGAAAACATTTCAAGCCGGACGAAAAGCCTCCGTCGCTCTTTTTAAGTGGGCGGTTTGACACGATTTAGTCTTGATAAAGGGCGTAATCAATTTGCGATTTTTTCTCGTGCGGAGAGAATATTTATGCGCTGACCTCGTTTGTCGCGCACATTGTCACCGTCTAGCGTGTAATATGTCGCCACCTCTTAGGTTAACCTCAAGGGACTTTAGTCATACTAAAAGTTTATATCGATCGCACGTAGTTTCTTTCATGATTTTCTCAACTTCCGATGCATACATAATTCACTTTAAGCGGAAAATGCAGTATAATCCTTTTTTATGCCTTTCTGGGGTAGGTTTATGAATCCTAAATTGAGGGGAAGAAAAGTTAAGGCAACGAAATTAGTCGAACTCCAAAATATCCTTTTTTATGCCTTTCTGGGGTAGGTTTGTGAATCCTAAATTGAGGGGAAGAAAAGTTAAGGCAACGAAATTAGTCGAACTCCAAAATATCCTTTTTTATGCCTTTCTGGGGTAGGTTTGTGAATCCTAAATTGAGGGGAAGAAAAGTTAAGGCAACGAAATTAGTCGAACTCCAAAATATTTATACTCGGGAGAATAAGAGTGAGAATATGAAGATATGAGATAAAATTATTTTATCTTAATCGGCGTAAACATACAGAGCTCCTCCGTGTCATGACGCACGCTCTCTCTATATACGTACGTAGTTTTCCGAACTTGGGGACAGATGGGCGAAACAATACAAGTTAATTGGCATAAAATAAGCGTGGTGTATCTCTCTCAGCAGGGGTGTGCGTAACCCTGGGGGCTCTTCCAGAGTTTTAAAGAGGTATGCGAAAGCATTAAAGATAATTTTTCTTCCGGCTTTATCTGTCATGGATGACGTGGGAATCAAAAGTTGTGGCGTTACTACCAATAATAACGTATTCAACAGAAAAATACGCCAAAAACTGAATTATAACGTCAATAGGAGCTCCGCCCCTATGTGCGTCAAGCTCACTAAATAGTTGATCGAGATTGCTTTTATCGAAACGCATATTTTTTGTCCATAAAGTTTTTCCCCGACATACCATTTCCGAAATAAAAATTTTAAAATATTTTAAACGGTCGCCATTTTGTTTCAATACGGCGGGTGGATATGCAGATAATTTTCCTAGGGTCTTCTTGCTGGTATAAACCTCATTTATTTACAACATACAGTTTATGAGACGGACGGACGGACACTTGGGAAATTATACTTAGGATATATTTAGAATGTTAAATATGTTTTCATTACCGGATACGCTATTGGCCATTTAAAAATAAACCTCGGCAATAAAGAGATCATTTTGTCTTTTTTCCGCTTTAACGCAAACGTGAATAATTTATTATGACATCCTCAACCTCCATTAAGAGCAACAAATGTATTTTTATGTAATCATAATGTAGATAATCAGTTTCCGTTTAAAAGCATTGAGCTCGTTCCCATAGTATTTTGCGTTTATTATTGTCGAAACCCTGAAAAATTTTCCCATTTCCGCGATTAAAAATTAAATTTGCACTGATTCAGTTTGGATTTGAATTCTGTCTATAAAAATATATAGTCGACTCTTTCAGCTTCGTCCCCAGTTTGTATATTCATTTTCAGTAATTCAAATTTGTAAAATACGAAGTATCGTAATAAAATCCTGCTCGTTGTGGAATCGATTGTAAGGCGCGTTTCGTTTCCAACGTAAGCGTTTATTAGCTTCCTTCTGTTCGTCCGTACGCATGCTCGATCTCGGATTTTCATGAAATTTGGCATTTAGGACTTATGGCTAAAGATAACAATAAAATGGCGTAAGTGGTCCACAATATCCAATCAGGGGTACCACTTTACCAAAAACAAAGGACGACCTTTTCCTCATGCCTCGTTAAATATTAGTCATGCCGATAAACTCTTCAAACAAAATTAGTATAAATAACCAAATACAATATTTTTTGCTCTGTACATTTTTATCGTATGATTAGCCGTTAACAGCAAAATCAAACGAGAGAGCCGTAATTCGCATGGAACTTACAAGGGAAGGTTCCCAACTCGCACTAACAGATAATTATAACTTTTTTTCCATAGAAAGTGTATGCAAAAAAACTTCAAAATTCATTAACGCTAGCTGCTGAGTGCAAAAAGGTAAAAAGTTATGGGTTCATATATATTACTTGCAGGAGATTAAAGCAAAAAAGTTTGCATTTAATGCATTACTGAAAGATTTAAACATAGTTAATGGTAATGAAAGAAATTGTCACTAAAAAAGTGGTTAATACATAAAGTTTCATCACAATGTGATTGTAGTGATATCAGTCAATATTATTGTTATTAATAACAATATCACTACAGTCAAAAAGTATATTGTTGTAGTTGATTGGCGTGCTATGTGTAATGTGTGAGAATTATTGTTTCATTCGTTGTGCACATTGTGATGAAACTTTATGTATTAACCACTTTTTTAGTGACAATTTCTTTCATTACCATTAACTATGTTTAAATCTTTCAGTAATGCAAAAAATGCAAACTTTTTTGCTTTAATCTCCTCCAAGTAATATATATGAACCCATAACTTCTTACCTCTTTGCTCTCAGCAGCTAGCGTTAATGAATTTTGAAGTTTTTTTGCATACACTTTCTATGGAAGAAAAGTTATAATTATCTGTTATTGCGGATTGGGAACCTTCCCTTGTTAGGAAAATTTATGCATGGATACGTAACTGTTGTCAAGGAAAACAATCTTCGTTGTTACCCAAGTGAATAATTAAGAAAATACGTTAAATATCCTTACATGCGCATGCAGCATTTTGTAAGTGGAAGGAAAACTGATTATCTAGGACAGGGATGGCAAATCAATGGCACGCTCCTTTTGTTATCAAAAATGTTTTTTATTTTGTGTTTTATGCAATTAAATTATTTTTTATAAAATAATACTCTTACTTTTAATTAATTTTTAACGCAATTTAATTTTTATATTAAATACTTTTTATGCTTACCACGTTTTATTGATATTTTGTAATATCAACACATATATATGAAACAAGGTTTACAGCTTACAAACAACAGGTTTCACGTGTATATATATATACGTATATATATATATATATATATATATATATATATATATATATATATATATATATATATTTAACGCTAAGGCAATACGTGGCACACAATAACATTAAATTGCTAATCAACAGGATATATAAACAGCTGAAACAGTTGTATAGTATTATATTGTAAAATCTGTATTAAAGATTATTATTATTAAGTAGATACTACTTTTTAAAAATTAATTTGCTTACAATATTATATGGTAGATTATATATCATTACGAGCTGTAAGCCCGTAAAAAATTACAGAAATTGAATTATTAAGCGTTTTCCTCTACTTAATAACCCGAATTCCTCTTTGCTGGTCAGAGACATTTTTGTTCAATGCGAATTTATAACACATAAATAAATTATATCATTTAGCATTTCAAGAGATACAGAATTTTTCTTACCATTGTAAAGTACATAACGAATAAGCGCCATTGAACGCTATCATTACTTTTCTTCTACAAAACAAATTATCAGCAACTACATCAATTTAAATAACCACAATGACCACACTATACTTACTATTTCGGCAGAGGTACATCACAATGCATCACATTTAGCCAAATCTTACGTGTTAAATTATTAATAACAGTAAATATTTATTTTTAAATGTATAACATTCGATATAGATACATAACGACCAAGTAGAACTACGTCAATTTAAATTAAAACAAAATATTTATCACTTAAGAAGTAATACATGATATTACTTTTCAGTATTAATATCGCAACCAAATAAACAATGTCTAATGTTTATTTACTCAATGTCTCTAGCAACGTGATAAACAGCTTCTGTATTTCTCATTGAAATACAATATAAAGTTTAAACCATTTAGATAATATTTATTATAATATTTAAATTAATACGAAGGCTTCCGCGGTGTTTTCGTACTCCTTCCAAGACTTTCGGGATTCTACCGCGTGTTGTTTCTTCTAGTGACGACTGTTTCGCCTCCATTCCAGGTGGCACCTGGAATGGAGGCGAAACAGTCGTCACTAGAAGAAGCAACACGCGGTAGAATCCCGAAAGTCTTGGAAGAAATATTTAAATTGTTTGCTCAGAATAAAAGTAATGGCTTCAAGAGCAACACGTTAGGCTGATTATAATGCGAGAAGAAGAACGAAACGAGCCAATCAATCTGTTGAATCAAATCGAAGAAGAACGAAGAAGGGAGGGAGACAGAGGTAGAGAGGGAGGGAGGGAGAGAGGAAGGGAGGGAGAGAGGGAGGGAGGGAGAGAGGAAGGGTGGGAGATAGGAAGGGTGAGAGAGAGGAAGGGAGGGACAGAGGAAGGGTGGGAGATAGGAAGGGAGAGAGAGAGGAAGGGAGGGAGAGAGGAAGGGAGGGAGAGAGGAAGGGAGGGAGAGCGGAAGGGAGGTAGACAGAGGGAGGTAGACAGAGGGAGGGAGAGAGGGATGGCGAGATTATTTGACTCTCTAACTATTGTACCAGCAAATCAAGAAATCGAAAATTGTGGGTATAAAGAAATTTATGATACTGAGCAATAAAGTACGAGCGCGCAGATGCTCTGCGCGGGTAAAGTTAGTAATAAATAAAAACATAAACTCAGTGGCACGCGAAAATTCTACGGTTCCCTCCCCCCTCCCATTTGGGCATGCGGTCTCAAAAAGGTTTGCCATCCCTTATCTAGGACGAAAAAAAGAACGTTGACGCAAATATTACCTACATCTACTCAACTCAAGCGAGGTATGTTTAAAATAATTTTTGATTCTTTGACTAATTACAACTGATTAGAAAATCAATTGGTAAATAAAAATGTAATATCTCCGTGGCATTATTTTTGATGCGCCGTTTTTCAGTATTTAGTCATTTAAGTTACGCAAGGAGGTTTATTAATGCACCAACTTAGGGGGAGAAGAAATTTTTAGTGGACACAGAGACATAATCGGAGCGTGGTGTTTCTTTGTTTTATGGTGGGCCTTCTTTCAAATTATATCGTTTAGTTCCAAATCTTCCATCGCACGAAACGCGCCTATTTGTGATACACTGTACACTCGCCTAATTTGTTACGTTTATCTCATGGGTAATAGAAATTATACCCTGGAATCGTACCCGGGTCTTTTCTCGGGATCTTTATTCGCCATTCCCTATCAACATGCGAATCAATTTTTCACGCCAAGTTTGAAGTCTATATCTCTTAACCCTTGTATTACCGAACTTTTTTCACCCGTTTCCAACAGATAGGGGTGAGAGTTAATGTTCTTTTTCATTTGTTAGATGAAATTGAACCTCTAGTAGAAATAAATTAAATTTTCAAGCATAAAAAGAGTTTATGATGTATTTGTTAATTTTATTTTTATCAACAAATCAATTTTTAGCAATAAATTTTGATTGAAATTCAGCTGAAAATTCCGTTACAAATAGGTGGAAAAAATAAAAAATACTGAACGTGGAAAAAATAAAAAATACTGAACATGTAAAATATGAAAACTAATCTTCATTGTATTCTTTGCATTTTATTTTCATCGATTTTGTGCAATGTAATGTTGGAGCACATTTTGGACCACGATTGCTTTTTTATTTTTTCTACTAATCTGAAATGAAAAGAAATAAATCCGCGATAATAGGAACGCTCCTAAATAAGTTTTCGACAAATACAAAATTCAAGAGCCAAGTTGAGCGTAAATTAAGCAAATGATGAGCAAAATATATGAGTGGGGTCCAAAGTGGACCCCCTTTGGTAAAGGAAGGGTTAAGGGAGCCGAGTTATAGAGAAGGCAGTTATAAGCAGACAAACATTGTAAAACTAGTCAACATCCCGTCAAAGTTGACGGGTAAACAAAAAGAAAATAGGCTTGATCAGAGTTTGGTGATTATTATTGATTCCATTTCTGGTTCGCGATAGCGCAACGTACAGCTGACCATTATCAAAAACTGACTCGTCCAGAAAAATCCCTATGTGAAAAAATGATTGCCTTGATGCTTATTTATTGTCATACAAAAAGCTGGAATGACGGGAAATTGACGTACTTTTACCCCCTCTCTCTCTCAACGATACATTAAATGTTTGATGGCTCACATTAAGGCACTCAATACGTACGTATATATTACTCATATGAGAATAGAGACAATAATGGGGTCTTGATTTCGACGATGGCTTGGTTTTCAAGGCAAATAAATCCTTCTATAAATGCTATATTTTGCCTAAATAAGTCATTTAAACGTTAAATTCGAGCGTTTGCGAACTAAGAGGGACAATCTAAAATAAGAATAAGAAACTTGGATCATTTTGTTTTAAAACAATCCCGGTTTGAAGATCGGGGGTCAATTTTTCTAATTTTTATGAGCAAAAGAATGAAAGCCTGCACGTCGCTAAATTGATATTTATCGCTTTTCGCCATTGCTGAAAAGCACTATTATCTTCGTGATGTCCGTCCGTACGCATATATCAGGGAAGGATTGGGTGAAACGATTTCGACCAAATTAGGTACATACGTAGAATCTTCACCTTAATACTTGACTAAAATGACACATTTGGAACGGATCAACTCAGCAGAGGTGCCACAATTGCAAAATAAAATATTTCGGTAATTATGAATTCGGAAGGGAACCGATTTAAACGAAGTTTTGTATGAAGGAGGTGTGCAACACAAAAATACAATAAAGATTTTAGCATAAATATAGAAAGCATGGCTGCCACAATACAAGGAATAATAAATTTTCTTTTTATACTTGAATATTTGCGTTGAACTATCCACATCAGTTTTAACAAAATTTAATAATTATTATGTGCACATATATAAAAAACCATAATAGCATATTTGGACTGGATCAGTCAAACAGGAGTGCCACAACTTTAAATTAAACTCTTTCAGTAATTATGGATTTGGAAGGAAATGGCGGAACGGATTTCAACAGTAAAATAATATTTATTTTACAAGTATTTCTACAGAACTAACCTCATGGATTTTAACCAAATGTGGTATATATAATCTTTATATAAATATATAATAATATATAAATAATATATAAATATATATAATAAAATGCTACATATGGAGCATAGCTCTTTATGGCGCAGAGACGTGGACGGTAAGGAGAAAGGAGGAAAAATATTTAGAAAGTTTTGAGATGTGGGTATGGAGAAGAATGATGAAAGTGAAATGGACAGAGAGGAAGAGAAACGAAGAAGTATTAGAAATGGTGGGAGAAGAAAGGACGCTAATAAAAACAATCAGGAAAAGAAAAGCAAATTGGATAGGGCACATATTGAGAAGACAGTGTTTACAAAGGACGATCCTAGAAGGAAAAATTAGTGGAAGAAGAGGAAGAGGGAGAAAAAGAATAGGAATATTAGATAATATAAAGCAGGGATATACTACTTATAGAGGTATAAAAGAGGCTTCTAGGGAGAGAGAGAAATGGAGGCAGCGATTCATTTAAAACCTGTCTTCGGACAGAAGCATGATGATGATGATGATGATATAAATAAATAACCAAAATAGTATATTTCAACTGGATCGACTAAACAGGGCTACCACAGTATAAATGTTAGAATTTTCTGTAACTAGGAATTTGAAAGGTATTGTTTGAACCTATTTCAAAGAAATATCGTGCGTAGGGCGACTATAGAATGGCAACAAGAAATGAACATTTTTATATCCGATCTAAAAAGCAGGGCTACCACAATACAAGAAAAAATAATTATTCATTATATATGTATTTGTATAGAACACGCTGCACCGATTTCAGCCAATAGTATACGATTATACTACGGTGAATTTGACGAAAAGCACTTCTGTACCACGGGAAACTCGTGTACATCCCTACATGTTACGTGTTATCATATGGGAAGTAGAAATTATCTACTGGAGTCGAACCCCTGTCTTAAAAGAATCAAACATTCCTACCAAATTTCAATCTTCTACCTACTTAAAAAAATTGTTAAAATTAGCATTACAAAAATAGTTCTCGGTTTAGGACTATTTATCTCATTATATATATATATATATAAGATAAACACGAACTCCCTATTTTAACGCAAGTGTTGTTCATTTCATTATAGCTTTTAAAAATACTTCTTTAAGTATTAACTTACTCATTTTAAGAATAAATTAACTGTCTTGTTTTTGTGGTCTATTAATCCGTTTTTGCTGGACAATAGCACGCAGTACTTGTAGTTCGTATTTACAAATTTTTGTAAAGATCTGTTGTTACGCCAGTTAAAATTTAAGGCTGCATATGAAGCGGCAGTCCAAATCGTCCAATATGTAGAAAATGACTTTTTTCCGAGGAATTTTATTACGTTTCAGAACCCATTATCCTCAAAATCAGTTAAAACAACGCGGCGTTGTGATATTTGCACGGACGGACAAACAAGCAAGCATAGAGGGACATGGCCAAACAGGTGCCACCTTCAATGGTGGGTGGGGAATCAATTACTACACCCCACCACTTACTTATTTTGTACCTTTTTAATAATTATCTAGATGCCCGTGGTGCGCAAAAAATGCGCGTTATTATCATCACAGTATTGCTATAGGTACGAGTTTGCGATATAAAACTAACATTTTGAAAAGAAAGTACATTTACGTTTGATCACAGAAGGCTGCCCATGAAGTGCAAAATTTATGCGCTATCTGCAAGGATACCTACCTAAAAAGTGAGAGTGAGGTTACTCCATTTTTTTAATTCTACGACATAAAGGCAAGCCACAACACGACCAAAGATTCCTTCTTTAAGAACATCGCTTTTGACTAAACATCAAGAGTAAATGCCTGTTACAATTCAACGGTAATGGTATGGCGATAATAGCCCATGAGGCTGATTCGCCATTCAACACACACACAATTCAACGGGAGACTTAGAAACGATCCGTGACAGAAAAAAGAGAATCGCGAGAAATTCGTTGATTTAAAAGTAGCAAGCAGCACATGACATTCTCTTTAAAACACGTTCGGAAAAAATGACTGGCAAAACTCTAAACCGAAGGTAATATTTAATACCCGCCTCTCTTCTTTCTTAATATTCAGCCCTGCCCCCTCTCTACCTCCTCCCTTCCATCTACATGCCCACTCCCTGTCCCTTCCCACTTGTCTCCTCTTCCCCTCCCAAACCTCAACCTGCCTTATCCCTGCCCCCTCCCTTAACCCTCTCTGCTAACGCCCTTCCCCCTCTCTGTCACCTCCTTACACCTCCCTACCTAAGCCTGTTTCCTCCCTGCCCCTTCACTACCTCCACCATGCCCCCACCCTACCGCCTACACACCCAGCCCCTTTCTCTCCCTTAATTTTTGCTTCATTCGTATAAATACGTAAATCCTATCTTCTCCAAACTAAAGTCTTCAGCTTGCAGCAATGTGTGTTGTTATGGTAACTAAGATTTCTTACAAAAAAATCTGAATCGCGGGCGTTAATTCGGCCACCAAACTAAAATTAGCCTTGGATTCATATTCTCTTTCTAAAGTTTATTCTTTTGGCCTCATTAACGTTCAAGTTTCGAGTTCGTATCTCAATTTTAACTAATTTTAATGTTCAACTTTAGAAAGGCTTTCTCGCAACTCTTCCCATGTTATTCAAATGTAGGAAAGATAGGCTCTTGGTACTGAACCCATGAGTTCAATGTAGACGATGGGCATTTTGGCAAGTAATACCCGACAGTTTGACAGAAAAAATTGATAGCTTCCGAGTTATAAGCGTTTTTCTTATTCTCCCATTTAACTCCATATAAGGCTTCATACAAACGGACACAGCGTTTTTAATATAATAGAAAAAACTAGTTTTACTAACAACAAGTATTTTATGCTTATGTCTGTTAAAGGATAAATTTGCCTCCCGGAGGCTTCCAAATTCATCTTTGGCTGCCAGTTTAATGTGTAGCGCGCCTGAAAAAGATGTACACATTCCAATTGCGAGACGGGATATTAAATTATAGATTAAATTGCCCGTTGACGATAAACTAAAATAAGGAATTCGTTTATTCATCATACGTTGAAGGCGGGTACGACTTTGAATCGAGAAAGGCTTTACTGAGGAGAATCTCATCTAATCTTCATCATGTTCTCGACAATACTACAAAAAGCGCATTTACAGCGTATATTAAATTATGTTTCACTGTGTTTTCTCCAGTTTATGTTTTCACCCTTATTCTGCTGTAAATGACTCAAAAACACGATAAAATCGTGTTACGTGCGGCACTAAAAAATAATGAAGTTAATGCTGCTTGATTTAACTTTTGGCTTAAATATTTCTCTCTATAATCACTCGGGATTTAGCCCCTTGTGGAAAAAACCTGCTATTTTGTCACTGATTACTCTTTCACGTAAAACAACAAACCGTCACGTGTAACTTTTTCGGGGGAAAAGATTTAAGGCTTAATGACCACACACGAAATCCATAATTTATGCGTTGAACTCGTTATCCCCTTCGCACATCACTGCCACCAAACCTTCAACAACCTATTTATGTTTCGATGAAAAACAGAATTAAAAATCCGCACTCGAAACCTGTCAATGCTCATTAAAATGCATAACCCTAAATGGGTTAGCGGTGATTTTTTTATTCCCTGTCAACAACTCTTCACGCCGTGGCCTTTGGAATCCGATGAACCGACATTTATTCGCGCCGAATTTTGATGGGACGCGTGATTGACTGTAGCTCGTCTTTTTTCCTCCTAATGGCCGTTAATCGCTTCCATCGAGAAGCGCGTCGTTCTCAAATCATCGCGTTTAATCCCGCGTCCGAGTGATCTGAATCCCTCCGTTTTGGCTCGCGTCCAATTGCATCGCCGTGACTAAAACTCTCCAATCCGAAGTGAGGCCCTAGAGACCTAGAAAGCGCGAAATAAATAAGTTGAAAAGGAGTAGGGAAAAATAAGGAAAAGTAATGATTATCGCCACGGATCAACGGATTATTATCTCCTTCATTCTCTCGGCCCCTTAAAGTATAAGCCATTGCTACGTGTCCGCGCCTCTTAAAGCCGTGCCAATTGGCCAAGTCTTCTAGAAACATATTTTTCTTGCTCGATTTCTAGAACCTTGCGAAACGAGAGATAAATTCGATTCTATCTGATGTTGTGCATTTGATATCCTATTGGGTGGAGTCCGACATCTAACCGATTCCATATCCTATTCCTGTCCCTTTCAACTGGTTGATTGGAATTATCGAGTGCAAAGAAAAAAGTATAAAATATCCATTTATGGTTACGGTCTATCTGTGGATTTCTAGACAAAGTCATGACTTCGTGGGTATGTACATTATTTTGCTATTCATGAGTCATAAATGAAACATCTAGCTTTAATCCTAAGGCGTCATGTTTCTCATTCAGTTTTAATGTAGATGTCATTGATTCTCTGGTCGCATCTTTTGAATTGTATATTTTGAACCACTGATGGACGAACAATGGAAAATAAATCGACACTTGAGTGAGAGCAGTTTATTTCGCATTAAAAAAATTTGTATTTCAAGACATTTTTCGCGATAAGTAAATATTCATTATGATTATTATAATGTAAGGATAAAGGAAAAAATTAACAATAAAGGGATATATAATCAATTACTCGTTTGCATCACTCCGATAAAAATCTCTGCTGCAAAAATTGTCAGATGGAAATAATGCTAAGATTTCCCCAATCTCGTTTTATGTCATACTGGGGTCAATCGGGACACGAGCCGGCGATGGACGCAAGAACTTGCCGCGGAACATCTGATTAATCACAGAGAGCCAAAACTTTGACCCCAATGCTAACCCGATCGGTTATGCATAGTTCAGCGTCTCCCACATCCCTTCGCTTTTCCTTTAGGGAAGATGGATTAATGAGAGCGAGCATTGAATAACACGTGGGAAAAAGGCTCACCCTGGGCTGAATACTAACAGGCTTAAATGGCGGAAATAACTCAACCGCCAGTCCTCCCCCTAGGGTCAACTGGGCGACGAGCTCGCTACGTGCCTTGGTACGGAACATTGCGACAGGTTCGAACACCGCCGGAGGTATGAGCGTTTGTCATTTGTCGATTCACTCGCCCAAGCAAATTAATAGTGGCCATTACCCAAAGTCTATCGTGGCAAACGCGAGGCGAATGCAGAATGCAGAAAATCGGGAAAAAGATGACGTAAATCGCGACATGACTTTAACAAGAAGTAATAAATCAAATAAATGTTAAGTTTGCCTTAAATTCTCTGCGGTAGAATTTGGAATCGAAACGAAATAACGTTTTATAGGCTTCAAGCCTCATTTAGCAACATCTCAATCGAGGATAACACAACTAGTGATATGATTTTTGAGACCTCAACGTGTGTATATATATATATATATATATATATATATATATATATATATATATATATATATATATATATATATATATAGAGAGAGAGAGAGGGGGCCGGCCGGAGCTACGGGCGAGCCGGACGGCTGCCGAGGCGCCAAAGTTTTGGGGGCGCTATCCCGATCATTTATGTATGCATTACTTGCAAGTGAATAAATTTTGGAAAAAAAATTTACATCGAAGAACAGGCTAGAATCTTGATGGCATTTCTTTTAAATTTTCATTATCAATAATTTTTACAGTGTTAAAAATAATTAACATGTACATTGTAAATATCTCAACAAAAATTAACGGAGGGGGGCGCTAGATTGCTTATCTCGCCCCGGTCGCCAAAATTCTTCGGGCCGTCCCTGTATGTATGTGTATATGTGTATATATATATATATATATATATATATATATATATATATATATATATATATATATATATATATATATATATACAGACATGCCTACATACACCGTGTTTACCCGACTATAAGACAATTTCGAATATGAGACGACTGCCCTTTACAGATGCCAATTTTGAAGAAAATGCCTTTTATAAGGCCTTCTGAATCCAATAAATTAAACAAGATTATTGGATTTCTTTTTTAATTAAATCTCTGAAAATTGTCATTACAGTACTATGTCGTGCAAAGATAAATGCGATTTAAACCATGGTAGACTATTCACAATCACTGTCACTATTTTTTATATATTTATTTCTTTATTTGCGAATACAAGACGATCCGAAATCTTTGATTTCAAAGAAAAACAGAAAAAACCTCGTCTTATAACGGTACGATAAGTACACAAATGTACGTAACGCTCGATAAAAAAAACTTTAGGTAAATATTTACTCAACTTTCATGAACTAAATTATTTCTAAACCTTTTTTTTTAATTTTAAAGCTATATTTCATATTCTAGCGAATCGTTAAAACAAAAAATATATTATAAAACCATAATTCATAAAAATAGCTAGTGCGATTAAGTCTGTACACATTGTAAGCATGTTTCGACACCAATGCCTTGTAACAGAAAACTCATTAATCGACTTCTATATGGGCATGTCAACATTCACGGAAAAGTAAACAGCTTACGTCGTTTGAAATCGAGGTCGCCGCATAAAAATCTTTCAAGATGCACTTTTCGACCCGAGAAATAATTTCTCATCGCTGCTGCGACGTAATGGCGCAAAAACACGCATCCATAGCAATTTTGAATCGACCTCAATGCTTGAAATTAAAAAATTTTCAATATGAGCCGTCTAATTAAAAAAAAATAACTTAGGCCATTTCGACATTTTTATCGTACACCACTGGAAGGAGAAGTGCCATTTTTTTAATACCTCGAATAATTTTACCTTCCAACTATCTTGGACCGAAAAGTGCGACCTCATCGGCGAGTTAATAATTATTCGTGCATCTTTTTCTGGGTGTAACGGCACCCTCAATTTACGAATCTCACGTATGAACGTCTTGTGACTGTTTGACGATAATTGCTCCGTGATGATGGGGTCGTCGTAGGTCGAAATTCTTGAAGGATCGTGAAATCACCTACAGGAGTGAAGTAGTTCGTGCTTACTACGAATTGATTGCTCTAATTTTTAAAAAGCTTTCTTACGGTTGAACTCCAGTGACTTTGATATGATCGCCTAAACTTACAATTGTATGTGAACTTTTGTTCAAATGTAATTAAATTAGCTAAGTTGTTGATCCTCATGAGTTTATTGTTCTAATGCGATGTTATATGCTGCCGTAACTCGCGCGATAGTAGGTGTCAGGAGCTGTGTGATTTTAATCAATGATTATTGTTCAGATTGAATGTTGTATTTTTTATGACTTAACTAATCTTTAACGTGCAATAATATTTAAAATGCATGTTCAATAAAAGGAATTATCCAGTGTTTATTCCGTCATTTATTTTTGAATTGTGCATCAGATATTTTTAAGCTTCCCTCAACTCAACATTCCAGCATCTATCACCACCAGTTCCAAAATAAGAATGCGCTGGCTTTCCTTGTTCCTTTCCTAGTCCAATTGAAAATAATTATCCTGAGTTATACTGGTTCGAAGAATGGGATTTTCTCAGAAAAGTTTTCCGCAGGAAAGATATTTCCTTCGGTCATCATAACGACTACAAAAGACTTTAGCGAGTATTAATGCCTTTAGTTTCTCGAATACAGACCACACCAATCTATTTTGCTGGTGGCTATAGAAATGATGCCTACATGTGAGTGTCCATATAATAACACAATATTGTCTTTGAGTGTTAATTATTTATATGAAAAAATCTTAATTCTTTCTTTACGAATATTTCTCGAGACTGTTTCTGTGCCCATCGACGCAGTTTCTTAAGTAATTATGACGTTTTCCTGCTGAAATTATTAGTATTTGTATTATGTGGTCTATATTTACTTTTGAATAAAGGTAGATATTTAATGACGCTGCTAAGAAAACATTTCGATATTATGGAATATATCAGCGACAATAAAAGTTTTTTCTACAGATTTATGACCTACTTTGCTTGGCTTCGAATCTCGTCGGTGGGCGTTATAACAACTCGAGCCGCCCATAAACGTTATTTGTTGTTTTTTCTATCCCAGATCCGATTAAAATATAAGGAAAGTAATGTCGGCTGTTTTGTTTCTATCATTAAGAACTAAATAGCTATCGAGATAAAGGAAAAATATAATGCAAATGGGATATTTTTCATTACGGAACGTGCCTAGTTTTAGATAATTAACCACTCGGTTTTGCATTGTATTATAAGAGCAACAATATTATAAGAATTGGGCTTTATGACCGTGTCAAAAAATAAAAAAAGGTGAAAAACTGATAGCGTCTGGAAGGAACTACGCCATATAATCGATAAAAGACCGAAATATGAACGTATCACTCAGACTGACTTGACAGAGGTCCAATAGCTGTCACAAAGCGGAAGCAGATGTCAGGATAAGATTGGCAGAACGTGAGGCTAAGAATGTCGTCGCCGAACGGAGCGATATAGCAAATTGACATTCGCTATATCGCAGGCAGGACGAAAAGACCGATCCTATAGGAGGGCAACTGAGTAGATGAATTGACGGCGTGAAGACATTCGAAATACACATCTAGATCAAGAACGGGTATGGTGAATCACTCAGTGTAACAGGAAGTAACGTCGGAAGGAAACTTGGGAAAACGATTTGGAAAACTTTTTACGACGGGCATTAAGAATGAATGTCTAGAGATTATTTATTCATGTAAATCTGGAGATATTTAATTTTTTTATCGCTACGGTATCTTCGGATTTTACACAGTTATTTCGCAAAATATCGACGATGCTTCAAGTCTCAAGCGCACGGCTCGTAACGTAAGTTATACCTTCCGATAAATAACAAGTTATGGCCTGGGCAGGCCGTAAACTGCCGTTGTATCGTTTTCCATTTTTCTGGTTTTTTGATTATGTGTGGATTTATATTCTGAAGAAGGAGGCCCATAAAAACAAAAGGACGTATAATGACTGTTTCTTAAAGGCTGTTTCTTACCATCTCTCGCTATACGCCAACCGCGTAGAATGCTTCCGTTTAAAAGTATGATCATAAAATAAAGAGTTGGCTGGCTTAAATATTCCGCTGCTTGATCGGTTGAACAAAACACTCGGAGATAATAAGAAACCTTATTTATTATCAACATCTTCCATCGACGTTTTTGTTTTTCGGGTGGATCGGTCAAATTACGTCCTTCCGTACAGTCTAATCCTATGATGTCAAGTGGTACTAATCATTAGCGATTTTTAACGACCTTATACTAGTAAAACCGATGTTTACCGCAAGTGTTGATGATTAATAAAACGACGAAAACGTAAAAAGCCGTTTTTCTGTAACCAACCTCCTCCTGGTATCATTTACAGAACGCACCCGTACTGATTTGCGAATTTTGCTGTGCACCGAAATACGTTCCCTAAAGAAGGAAGATTGATACCACAAGATGCGTTCTTGGGTCACGCGTGCCCTTATATAATGCCTCCGACAAATCGTTTCCGAAGTGAAATCGGTTTGGTTATTTTGCTAAAACTAAAACAACAGACATCCTGCTAGTTATAAAACGAGGTCCTTTATCAGCTTAGTGAGCAGCATTTCAAAATAGGTTTTAAAAATCCGCTGTTATAATGATAAGGTAACAGATGAAAGTTGATCCAAGAAGTGCGAACGACGTAGTAGTGCCCTCTTAGCCTATGATTAATAATAGAGGAAAACAAGTCCATGCCTTTTATTTAGCCGGGTCAAATGTTTACGCTAATTCACCCATGTGGCTAAACGTCTACTTGCATTTGATAATCTTCTATAGATTACATGTCTGCATAAATAACCCCAATAATAATATTAACTACAGTTATTATTTACATGTTAGATGGTTTAATTTTACCGGTAAATGATTCCGGATCAATATGATAATTGACCAAATGAAAATATTACCAGACCACACGACTTAATACGGAATCTTTAATCCATTTTATCAAGTATATAAGTTCAAAATAAAAACTTTCCATTGCAGTATTTTTGGGAAGTGAAGTTTATCTCTAAAAAAATGAAAAGCCATTCACGATTCTTTGATAAATCGCTGAATCTGACTCAAGAAATATTTCAACATCGCTCATTAATGGCGACCTCGCTCATATTTGTTGGCAATTTCTTGGCCTGTTAACTCATAGATTGACCATAAGAGGTCAACTTTCTATATCGTTGAAATTTTGCAACACGGGGTCTTGTATTAATTATTGAAAGATTACAAGTCATCGGATTATTATATGTATATGCCATAATGCTTTCATTAATGATTTGATCTACATTATAAATTTTATTCTATTTGTTATGATTTGCTAAATGCCGATTTGTTTTATTTAAAGTTGCAAATAAAAAAATAACTTAAAAATATACCACAAGTTTCAAAAATAAATCATATGTAAAACTAAAAATTCTCCCAAGATACACATAAAAAATTTCAAAATGCAAATAAAAATATCTTGCTACCGTTCCAGTTGATATAAAAGGAGGACCCAGTGTAGCTAAACTAATAGTAAATTGAAAATATAGGTTAGAAATCGCACATACCCTTTTGGCTTATTTTAAGTATTCATAACCGCATTTACAGAGATTTTATCGTTTTTTTACCAGTGGAATTTTCGTCGCATACAGTCATTTACGTTGTCCATCGTCATATAAACATATAGATGGCGGGAATGAGCATCCGCTTGAAGAACTCAGATATAGCTAATTCATGAAGTAGTCATGATAACATACGCTTAGTTTCCGACTCGTGCAAATTTTAAAATGAAATCGAAAAATGTCCCAAACTCGAGAAAGTAAACGCTCCGGGATTCGAACTGGTTCACTTATTCTGAAAGATTCACCAACCTGCGATGGATCATACTGAGTATCTACTGAGATATTCGTGTAAATCTGTCTTATAGTATGCGATGGGTAAAAGACACCAGTTGTATAATGCTTGTTTTATTCTGGTTGAGGTTAACATTAATATAAAGTTTTGCATTTAGTGATCAAATGGAAAAATATGATTTATTCTTATCCGAAAAGGCATATAAACGAATGGCACACTTCATCATTTTTATAAATGCCTGAAAATTCGATTTCGAATTTGTTTTTTTTTTACTTTCTCCATATAAAAATCGACTTCGAGATTTCAACGGAAATACACGTTTTGAGGTCCCCTGAACACGTTTTGACCATTTTATCGATGATATCTCTGTGTGTATGTGATAGCTTTTTTGTGGGTGCTCTAACTCAAAAGCTATTAATCAGGTCAACGCGAAGTTTTACATTTAACATTTTTATAAAAGTCAGAAGAACTGATTAGTTTTTGTAAAAATCAGTCAACCGGAAGTGGGTATTTACTCTTGTCACTTATCCGTTATTTTGAAATATTTGATAAATGTAAAAATGTATTAGTATAAAAGTTGTAGAAAATTAAATTTTCTACAACCTTTGTTTGAAACATTTCCCCATTTAATGCATTGTTTAAGAGATATCTTATATTTTTAGATGACACACCACACCACCTACCGACGACTATTGTTAACAATTGACGCTTAGTTACGTCTTAGTAACGCTCCTTTTTCTTTTCTTAATTGTTGGAGCTTTGTGGCTATATCCAATATCGGAAGGCTATGGTTTGAGTTTATTTCTGTTCTTTGTCAAGTATAAAATTTTCTCGCAGTTTCTTAAAATATTTATTATTATGTAACCTATTTGGAATTTTTAGAAATATTACAGATATGGAGAAAGTTATGTGGTGGCCACATCAGATTTTTTACAATGTCGTATAACGCTTAAATCTTCATTACGCTTGTATCGTTTTTGGAAAAAACAGCCAAAAGAGGAATATGAAGCAATCGAAATACCGATGAAATCGAAAGCAATTACAAACGGGTATTCTTCTTGGAATCCCACCGCCGCATAAATCACGAATCAAGTGTTTCGCAGCGAGGAGAAATATTAGCACGCACACGATTGCAAAAACATTATCTTTGTTTACGGTAAAGGTTTCCCATAGATGCCATATCCCGGAATCTCATACAGAGAACGCTAAAATAAATTATTACCGGTTTGCATTCGCGGAATATCTCCCTTGTCCGTCCTTCCTCGGAGCCATAAAATAACGCGGAAGTTTTTCTTTTCGAAAATAAGCGTAATATACGGCTCCCCAACGCGCCGCACTTTGTATAACCTAGTTACTCTCCAAGGGAATCGCTCACTCATCCCACTCACCCTCTCTATCTCTCTCGGTATCTCTATACTCTCTCACACACTCGCACGCTCTAAGCAATATCCCGTAATCTTACGCCTTCGCTAAACTCATCGAACATCTCGTAGGCATTTTTCCCCTTTTGGCATCTCACGTAGGCCTTGTGCTGGGATGGCGAGGGAGGAAAAGAGAGATAGAGGTTGGTATAGGAAACTGGGGGAGTAGGAGGAGTTGGGCGGGAGGGGAGGGGGGGGTTCTAAGAGGTACTGAAGCAGAGGAGATGAGGTGGGTAGGCGGTTAGGTGAGCGAAGAGATTGAATTCCTGGTCACGAATTGCGTTAATTCCGAACTCGAGTATCGTATCCGAAGCTCTGCTCCGCCGAGTCTCGACCCCGAAGCCTTCGGCGTGAGAATATTCGCACGGATGGTGATTGGCGAGGTTTTAGTTGGTCATCTCGGGCGGGTGGGTGGTCCCTTGAGGTTATGACCGTGAAGGAAGTGGAGAAAGCGATGAAGAGTACGAGGGTACATACAGCGATATTTTCGTACCTTGATCGAATTTCTCCTCTTCTAATAGGAGTAAACGGGTCTAAAGTTATTTTTCTACGCCCGTGAAAAGAAAGATGCGTTATTAATCAGCCGCTCGGAAATGACTTTCATAGAATCAGATGAAGAAATGAGGTGAGTTTATTGGGCCAGAAAAGGTTTAACGTTATCAGTAGCTTATTGATCTCGTTTTCATGACTTTCAACTAAGATGTAATCTAAGCGATTCTGCTGCGGAAGAGCTAACGCCGATAAGTAATAAAGCTTTTTCTATGATAATTAAAACTTGGAGGGGTATTTTTCTCGATTCGGCTTATAAATATTGTTCATATATCATGTGGTATTTGAAGGCTCGGCCGAGGTATTTAGCGTCCCGGGAAATGCATTCTAGTACATGCTGCCTCTAATAATTAATAGTTTACTCCTTTAATAATTGTCACTAAGTCATCTGAAACGCACAGGTTAATTAGTTCCTCCATTAAACTATTGAAAATATTTAAATATCGAGAAGGAAAAATTTTTAAATGCCATCGGAATATCAATCTGATAAACTATATAAATCGTTATCTAAAATGTATGTACTAATGTATGTATGGATAGATAATTGGGAAAGAGCCCTCAAAATATTTGGTTTGCTAGTGACTACTTCGGGCTGGTATTGGATGCATGTAACTGCAAACGTACTTTTATAAACAAAAAGAATTAATTTAGTGGAAGTTATTGTTTGGCCGTTAATAGTTATTTTCATAGAGGAAAAGACAGTATTCAACAGCTTTATGAAAATATACTAACTGTATAGATGATCATTATTATCTTTATTAAAGATATACATTTAAAGTTAAGTTCGCTGCTAGTGTTACATATAATCTTTTTGAATCTGAAAACATTTAAAAAAATCGATGACAACAGAGCAATGCTATAAGCGTTTGAATACTCTAACTGCACAAATTCGCTTCGCGTGCTACAATTCGGAAATTTCATTAAACCTCATAAAATCAGTGTTTCCAATTTAAAAACAGGCGCATTGTTCGCGTTAAAATTTTTTCTTACATTTGTTCACGTTTACTTATAGTTATATTTGCATATATGCTTAGGTAATTATAAAATAAAATATTTTAAATTTTGAAACGTTTTTTTTTTCGATCCGGCCCGCCTAGCACTTTCAATTTTCCTATGTGGCCCTCCTCTCAAAAAGTTTGGGGACCTCTGCTCTAACCCTATCTACAGAGCTCCCATCCGTCAACCGATTCAATGATATAAGAAGACATTTGAGATTCAGCGACAAGAGATATCGGCAAGAGTAGGGCAACTGATAAAATAGAAAAACTTACTTGTAAATGACAGACAAAAATATTTATAATAGATGCTTGTTTTAAATAATTAAAAAAATCGCTACATATTTTAAGAGAGAAACCATATGATTTTTCTAGCGAGTATTTTTTACCCGTCAGTTAATGTGCAAATACGCTGAGACATGCCTCCTAGGCAGGGACGGCGTGAGGCGTGTGCAGTCGGTTCCCCCGAACAAGGCCCCGCGCTTCAGTAGGGGCCCCGCACAAGACTCAATTCTCATATATTGAAATTTAGACAGTTTTTTATTATGTATTAATTTATTCCGAATTTTTCATTGCAGTTTTACACTCCAGATGCGCTCTTTGACCTATTCGGTACATTTATCGAATTTACGCCTCCGATTCGTTATTTCTGAGAACGGAAAACAAATCTCGCATTACAAGAGACACCAAATCGTGATCGTTTCAAGTTACTTATCTGAGAGGAGGATCACTCCTACTGAATAATACCTATCGCCTCTCTCTTGAGAATTTTGTTTACTCTCTCGGAGTTGAGGATACTCTTGAGTTCTGTAAACATATTTTGCAAACAAACAACTGACGTCAATTCCTGTTCAAGAAAGGGAGACAAGTTGAATACTTAAAGCTGGGGAAATCCCTCTATGACAGGAGTAGCCAACCTTTCTGCATTAGGCTTCAAATCATCTGTAATATTACTCTAAAAATCCGCAAATTGGCCATCTTATGATTTGAGATGTAAGGGAAATACTCCTATGGTTCTCCTGGACTAATCAGCGTCTCAGAAGGCAGGCATTCAGTAAAGAATTGTAAGTGATAGTAAGGACTCGCTACTCGTATCTGCTCCCGCAAGTCTGCACCCGGAGTAGTGCTTCAACAGCCTCACGAGGACTTTCTTTTTGGAGTAATATCGAGGTATATTGAACAAATTAAATATCATCTATATATAATTTATTATATTTTTAAACTCATATTTCGCGTTTGATTTAATTTGAAACTCACTTATGTTTTCGATTCCCGGGAATTTTCAAAAAGTATATCTCAAGTACCGGGAAATTAACAACAGTCAAAAATCAGTCACTGCAATGTACGTTAGTACATTATAGTGATTATTAGTTAAGTTAAACCGTAGTCACAAGCATGCGACTTCTACAACACTTGCACAAGCATGCGGCCACACAGACCGATGGCAATGAAGAATCACTTTCTAATTAGTTTAGCTCATTTTCTGCATTTGTGATGTAGTTTATGTTTAAAATAGGGTCTCGGCTATAAGTTAACATGTGCATGTAAGCGATCGTCTTAAAATGCATGAAATATCGTTGAAACATTTAGAATCAATGCATAAAAGGTAACAATTAGAAAAAAATTGAAGATGGAGAATACAATAGACAAAGTAAATGAGAATATAATTCGGATGGAAATTGAAAAATGGAAATGTGTTTGCGAACGCATAATTGCTGTAATTTTGTATTAAGCGGAGCATAATTTACCATTAAGAGGAATGTATTATACACTATGTACAACGCAGAATGGGAATTTTTTAGGCTTGATTGAACTTCTAGGTATATTTGATCCAATCATGAAAGATCATCTTGCTCGAACTGCAGTTAGTAACAGTAACAAAAAAGAGATAATACTTATTTGTCTCGTCCTATTCAAGATGAGCTAATAAAACAACTTGCAACCAAAACTAGAGATAAAATAATAGAAATGGCCAAACAATCCAAATATTATTCCATTTTATTGGATTGCACATCAGATATCAGTCATCAAGAACAATTATCAGTTATTCTACGTTTTCTACATGAAACTGAGTCAGATTTTGAAATCCAGGAACATTTTGTTACTTTTGAAATTGGTAATGATACAACAGGAAAGGCTTTATCGGAAACATTAAAATCTCTCTTAAATAAAATAGGATTGGAATTAGCAAACTGTCGAGGACAAGGGTACGACAACGGGGCAAACATGAGAGGTGTATATCAAGGCGTGCAAGCTCACATATTACGAGAAAATTCAAAAGCTTTTTACAGCCCTTGTGGTTGTCATAATTTAAATTTACTGCTTGGAGATATTGCCAAATCCTTAATAATAGCTATCAACTTCTTTGCAAGCATACAAAAGATGTATACCCTATTTTCAGCCTCTACTTCACGTTGGGATATTTTGAAAACATTTGTTACATACATTTCTCCCAAGCCCTTATCCGAGACACGGTGAGAATGTCATATTAATAGTGTAAAAGCTATAAGATTTCAAGTGACTGATTTTTTAAACGCTTTTAAAGAACTTAAAAACAATACAACTGATTCTAAAATCAAAGCTGAATTAATGTTTTTTGAAAACCAGTTGAAAACTTTCGAATTTTTAGTGATTGGCACGATTTACTACATAAAGTAAATATGGTTAGTAAATTGTTTCAGAGTGCAGCCATGCATATAGATGTGGCAGTAAAGCATTTCAAAGAACTACTATTGTATTTTGAAGAGCTCAGAACCACCGGCTTTGCGTCTTCCTTAACCAAAGCTAGAGAAGTTGCTACAGAATTGAATATTACAAGCGAATTCAAAGAAATCAGAAGAGGTAAGAAAAGAAAACAGTTTGGATATGAAGGTGCGGACGAGCTTATTGAAGGTGCCGAGGAAAGTTATAGGATTAACTACTTTTTAAAAATAATTGATGCTGCTTTAGTTTCTTTGAAGCATAGATTTGAAATATATGAAGATCACAATGCTAAATTTGGATTTTTATATAATTTTCAGCGACTCAAAATAATGACCGAAACTGATATTCTTAATCCTTGTAGATATTTGCATTTAACACTAGAGACAGATATAGATGGATTAGATTTGTTTGAAGAATTAAAAATGTTTAGAACTATTGTTTCTTCCCATTTTACTAGTTTATAAGCTCTAAAATATATATACGGCAATGGTCTTAGTGAAATTTACCCAAATTTAACAATATCTTTAGGAATAATACTCATTTCACCTGTTACAGTTGCTTCCGCAGAACGCTCGTTTTCAAAATAAGAATTATAAAAAATTAATTAAGATTCAAAATAGGTTAAAAGCGATTCACATCCTTTGCAATTCTATCTATAGAAAATTAAATAGCAAAAACTATAAATTTTGAAAAATTATTTTTAAACATATTTCCAGATATTTATTTAAGAAATGAACTATGCATTTCATTTTGTTATTTTATAAAAATCTGTAAGAGTTGATCGTTTATGTTTTGTGTAATAATCAATTACTTTTGTATTCCAAGTTTGTAATAATTTCTAAATTACACTTTTGATAGTTATTCTGTTATGCGTTGTTTTATATTCGATTAATAAGCATTTATACAACCCAATTTTTAGTTTCTTATTCATAAATAAATTACTACATGAAATGGGTACAGCAAAAAATTACGAAATCTTTTAACAAAAATTCTATTAAGAATTAATTTTCATAATAACTACTTTTTATTTTTTTAAAATACCACTGTTCTTTAAAAAAACGTCATTTTTTGCGCCACCGAATATATTAACATAACTAAATAGGCCCCATTCCCGCTCACTGTCGAACTAGGCCCCGCACATAATCATCCCGTCCCTGCTCCTAGGGTTAAAGAAGTGTTGCTTCGAACTTCGATTGGCTATTGAGCGTTTAAAACATGAGTCTGACTAGTAGGCAATTAATTTCTCACGCACTAATTCCTAAAACGAGAAACGATAATATAATGAAGGCTTTATTTAATCTGACGTGCAAAGAAATTAGTTTCCGCTCGCTATCCCCCCACCATACTCAAACGTTGACATTTCCTTAAGGCACATCGTGATGGGTTACCAGATCTGGTGAACGTAAAAAGAGTACATGAAGGTAGGGCTGTCCAATCTGTCGACCCTTAAAAGAGTATACGAAGACATAATTTTTTTCTAATTCATCGTTGAACTTACATTTTCGACGAGACATTTTTTGGGCTTATATAAAAAATAAAATTAAAATAACAACCAGAAACTGTTCACAAAATTTCGTTGTGGTTTTTCAGAATAAAACTTTTTCTTGGCGAATTTTGTCAATATAATACTTATTCAATAAAATCTTCTGTACGCCCACTTCAAGTAAAACACGCGCGACAAACATAAAGATGCGCTTGATTAATTCAGGAGGGAAGTACTAGAAATAAACTTAATAATAGAAGTTTTTGTAGTATGAATATACGAATAGAGTAATCTAAATTGACATTTTATCTGTTAAGTAAAAGTGAACTTTTTAAATCTAACAAAAAGAGTACAGTTAGTATAAAAATGAAAAAGTAAGAGTACACTATTTTTAAAGGTCAAAAAGAGTACTCTTTATAGAGTGTCCAATGCCCTGCTTGCGAATATTTGCACAATTCTCAACTGAAGCTGAAGATAAACAGGAATTGTAACTCTATATTAATAAAAAACGACGTCTCCTTACCATGGTTCCATAAGTGGTACACATCCGCTCTCTCACGACGACAGTTCCTCTTGAGCCACTCCCAGATACACACCGCTAAATCATGCAACACTTTACAATGACGATCAAGTTGCTTGTAGAAGAGAGAAGAATCTTCGCTTCGGGCAGGAAGATTAGAAATCACAGTTATGTCGTGTCTGTGATGGAAAGAGAAACAAAAATTGCCAGAAGTCCTGAGCATGATTCGACAAAATATAATGAAAGACCTAAAAATTGAGTATGCATGATAAAAATGCACGTCATCTATATAAAAATCACTATTATAGCAGCATGTTAAAAATAGACTTCATCTCGTTCCCTTCATCATACTGCTGTGAAATACACCGTGGAATCCAATATTTTAAATTAATTATTATCACAAAATTCTATTTTGATTAAAGCGATGAAGATAATGCAAATGTTCTAAATCGAGTTGATAAATCGCCGATTATTTGGCAAAGATTTAGACATACCTACCAAGTTTCACTGCCTTATCTTCGTATCGAAGATCCACCATTGCCTACAGTACTAACGCCCGCGAACTAATCTAAAATGCAACTGATTTAAGTAACAGAAAAAACCCACCAGCCAAGATACGTCACTAGCTACGTCATTTGGCGGTTGAGGAGTAAGGAATTTATTGACGAAATTGCGAGAGGAGAACAAATGCAGTCAAACTATAATAGTCGTATCGAAGTACTATGTGCCACAAGCTCAGGGATTTTGACTGTAGTTAATATATCCAACCCTTAAAAGGGATTTGCTTTTAACTAAATCTTGCAATTACTACATTAATATTTCAAAGTAAATAAACGCACACACGTAAATTTATAATGCAAAATACGCAAAAATTCCCGTTTAATTTGAGCTATAATGACACTTCGTACAAGTGATTTATATTCACTAAGTTTTGAGCATGCAATCAAAAGCACCGACTTCATTTATTAACTTTCCAAATTGAAATAAATAAAGGAGAGACCAATAATGTAACACCTGTAGATCCAACGATCATGTCAGTATCACCTATATCCAAAAAGTTACTTCTCATTCGGTGATCTCAATTTATGAAAAAAATACTTCCGTAGGACTTGTAAACACTAATTTACATATATGAGAGAATTTATAGGTTGAGATTCGTTAATAATTGTCCGATGAAGGTTAGGTTCTATTTAAATGAAAACCGTGAAATGATTTCTCATCGACCTGCAACGAATGTAACTCTCTACACCGCCAGTGTCTGACCAGTGTCCGTATCCGAGAAGAAAGGGCACTTTGGATGGCCGTCCAGTATTACTCCGTGTTTTCATACAATCCGGCTTAAATTATCGGACAATACAAGGAGGGCCTGAGGAGGCTCTGCTCCCATTTTTACAAGTCCTCGGCCCCCATGCTGAATATCTTAAAATTTATTATTAACACAGAATTCTAAAAGTATCGTATGTTTCTGTTCTTGATGCAAAATTGTTTTTTATTTGTAAGATTAATACGATAAAATTAGTTGAAATATTTTTTCCATTTAATTATTATTTTTATTTTGGTGTGCCTCTCCAAATATTTTTTGACTATCGTGCTGCCCCTACTGATTTGGAAGTTAGTCACGTGCCTGGGAGAATAATATTGGAAATGTAGTGCATCAATAAAATACACATGCAGCTAAGGGTAATTTTCTACAAAAAGGATGAAGCGACGAAATACAGGTAGTCTCCGCTTAACACGAAAGATACGTTCTTAGAAAGTGTCGTGTTAAGCAAATTCGTGCTAAGCGAATGCATAAAAATAATAAGAAACTTCGTAAAAGGGGAGAGATATGTGTTCGAGGGAGAGAGAGGGATCGTCCGAGAAAACAGAGATTTAATAGACTACAAGTATTAATGTACATTTTACTTACGTGTTAATAAAAAATGCAGGAATCAGTACAATATAAATAAATTACAATACATCAACAATATGCACAACAGGTAAATAAGCGATAAACATGGCTACGTGTGCTAGTTATGCAGGACCCTTCGATCATGAATACTCATTCATTAATGTGCGACCGCTTGATTGAACGGAAGAATCCGTTCTTGTTGAATGTGTAGGATTTAATCCGATTTTTCCGTTTTTAGATCGATCTAAAATCAAATCAGAATGAGACGGGAAGAATGATAACTGATGGCAGAGAAACAAAAGATCAACCATAGGAAATAGCGAGGGTTTATACGCAGAATATAGATTTTCGTACCGTAAAAAATGTTGCCCGTATCACAGTGGATATATAAATTTTTATTTATACTTAGAATGTTCGTTAATTTATTAGGAAGTAGAATTCGCGAAAGATGAGCTCTGCTTATGGTTCATACGTGAAAACTATCAAATCTAAAGAGTTTTCATTACCTTAGTGGTGGTTGACGTCTGCACAGGGGAGCATAGTTGGTGGTTGTGGTGAAGTATATTCTTCACAATCGGAACTCGTCTTCCGAGGCGATAAATATCAAGAAAAAGACTAAGCGAAGTTTTACTTCGGGTTTGCGAATGCAAATTATAAATTATCTGATATTTTACGAATAAATATAAACTAATATATACGTTACATCAATGGCAACATTTTTTATTATGTTTCCACGTGATTGATCGTGTTGCAGTTCGTGCTAAACCGGGAACTTCTTCGTTTAAAGTGAACAGGTTCCCTAACTGGTAAATAGTGCTAATGTGAATTTCGTATTAAGTGAACTTGTGTTAAGCGGGGACAAACTGTAAATGATTATACAGCGGATTTCGATTTTCTTAAACTAATTAATTCATCTATTATTTTTTTCCGGTAGTTTAGTAGAAATTTGATCTCCGAAGATGAGAAGAAATGGATACACCAACCCTGTTATTAACGATTATTCGAAAGAGGTAATAGCGCAAAAGTATAGGAATGTGAGGAAGTGGTGTAGTTATGGCGGATATAGGAAGCATTACGTCCGAGTCGTTACCATATCGGCGAAGTGGAAGGTGCGTCAGCGAATCCAAATCGGGCGAGCGAAAGCGTACTTGAGAGCCGGTAGCAAAAATCGATTTGAAAAATACCTCCGTCAAATGAAAACCTTCGGTTATGCCGCTTTTCTAATGGCTGTTGACTAGGGAATAGCGGTTACGAAAGCAATTCCTGACGCAGTGATAAGTGTCGAGAGTCCCAGAGTTATATAGCTGTTCACCGATGGGTATATTTTGAGCTTTTGAATGTCGAGTCCTATCTCATTCTAAGAAGTTCTTAAACAGCCTTCTACGTTAATATGTTTTAGCTTTTTAAACCTTGAAAATAGGAGTATTTCAATGAAATCCAAATACTGCCCATAAGCTTAGTGTGTTTACAAATTTGTTACGCGCGTTGGGTAGAGTTCGCGTGTCATTGGTCCGACTTACATAAATTACACAGCCTTCGTATGTACCAGTCGAATTTTAGATTTGAGTATGGATTTCTCTATACGACGGCATATGCTAAAGAATTGGTAGGAGATTGAAACCCAATAAAAATAGTTGCTTGGTTTACGAGAATAGCACGGACCGAATTCACAGGTGAACTCACTCAAAGCTGAATTACTTAGAAATTTTTCTTTCCAAAAGAAGCCATCGCATAAAAAAATCACATTAAATCATATTAAAAAGATACATAAAACAGACTTAAATTCGCTGTGGTTTATTTCATAAATGCAAAATACTTCAATAAAGCGCAAGACACATTTATAAGAAATAGCATTTTAATAATTCTTGCTACCTTTTAGAAGTAATATTTTGGGTACTATTTCATAGCACGAGATTTAGAATAACCCACAGTGAACGCTACACAATATTACGCGATATAATTCTACATTTAATATGATTTTTTGCATGACATCACGACTTCCTTAAGCTACCGAATAAAGTCATTTGGCACAAGAATGGGCAGTGAAAATAAATGTGCTTTCCTATTTTTACTTTCTCCATACGTAGTATAGGGGAAAATATTGTTTTCATGAAAACTTCGAGATTTCAACGAAAATACACGTTTTGAGATCCCCTGAACACGTTTTGACCATTTTCTGTGTGTGTGTGTGTGTGAGTGAGTGAGTGTGTGTGCGTGTGATAGCTTTATTGTGGGTGCTCTGACTCAAACATTATTAATCAGATCATCGTGATATTTTATATTTGATATTTTTATAAAAGTCAAAAGAACAGATTAGTTTTTGGTGAAAATCGGTCAACCGGAAGTGGGTGTTTACTCTGGTCACTTATCGGTTATTTTGAAATATTAGCTTTAATATTTTATAAATATAAAAACGTACTGGAATATAAGTTGTAGAATATTTAATTTCCAACAACATTTATTTGAAACATTTTCCCTCATTCCCTTATTGTTTAAGAGATATCATATATTTTATTTTTTCATTAAATAAATCCTACAGCACATTATAGAAAAATAAATAAAACATCACACCTGTCTCTGGTAAAAAATAATCCAGGAAGACGATAAAAATATTAACAAAAAATCTGATGTGGCCACCACATGATTTTCTCCATATCTGTAATATTTCTAAAAATTCTAAATAGGTTACATTATAATAAATATTTTAAGAAACTGAGAAATTTTTCGACTTTACAAAAAACAGAAATAAACTCAAACTATAGCCTTCCGATATTGGATATAGCCACAAAGCTCCAACAATTAAGAAAAGAAAAAGTAGCGTTACTAAGACGTAACTAAGCGTCAATTGTTAATAATTGTCGTCGGTAGGTGGCGTGGTGGTGGCAGCTAAAAATATAAGATATCTCTTAAACAATGCATTAAATGGGAATGTTTCAAGCAAAGGTTGTAGAAAATTACATTTCCTACAACTCGATTTCAATACATATTTACATTTATCAAATATTAAAGCAAATATTTCAAAATATCGAATAAGTAACAAGAGTAAACACCCACTTCCAGTTCACCGAATTTTACCAAAAACTAAACAGTTCTTGTGACTTTTAGAAAAATGTTAAATATAACATTTCGCGTTGACCTGATTAATAGTTTTTGAGTTAGAGCACCCACAATAAGCTATCACATACACACTCACAAACACACAGACATCATCGAGAAAATGGTCAAAACGTGTTCAGGGGACCTCAAAACGTGTATTTCCGTTTAAATCTCGATGTCGATTTTATTCATGAATACAATACTTTCCCCTATACTACGTATGTGGAGAAAGTGAAAATATATTACAGCAATCTTCTTGACTTAATATCCTCTTGTATTCCGTCAAAAATAACAACTGTTTTAACCTGTTCATAAAACTCTTCCAGAATACTACAGGAATAGTGTAAAAATGTATGCAGCATTATCAGCGTAACTGTCCTATACTGTATCATAAAAAATAACAGAGTGATCCATTAAATTTCCATCTCTGCTAAATTTCAGTGCCTCAAAGACATTAGCGGAACGAATCTCGGCATTAATAAAACTACATGTTAAAATATTCTTCAAAAACTATGAAAAATAAAGCAAGCCTTTTCTCTACATCAATTACCACGCAATCTCATAGCGAGCTACTTAAAAAGAGGCTCTTCACTTACTATCATGCTTAAAATTTTCCACGATACAGGACTATATTTACGACATATTTTCTAGGAACGACCAAGAATTTAAAAAGAGGCGCCCGTTTTGCAACGGGAATCTTCCTCAAAATTCTGTACCTCTTCCTCAACACGCTCCTCGGAAAAAAACTCGGTAGACGTAATATTCCTCGTGTTTGCGGCTGCCTCCTCAGGCTCCACTTTGTGCGAGCCCGTCGTCCGAAAAAAACACCTAATCGTAAGGAATTTACGTTCCTCCGAGAGCCTCCTCGCATTTCTCTACGCCGCGCATCTCCAGCTTAATAAACTCGTCGATGTCCATGTTTCCAGGTGCCTGCTCTACAGTGCTCGCGGCTCGGGGAAATTACTGCTCCCAAAAAAAATATCCCAGCATAGGAAGCCTAACTCTCGTCCGCTGCTGGCGAATATAATAAGCCGAAGGTAGAGAGCTATTTCAAGTTTACACAAACGCTTAGATTCACTTCCTCGTCGAGATTCTTCTACAGGCTATGGCGTTCCTAAATTTGTAGAAATTTTTCGTTGATTCCTAATTTTCAACCTCGCGATGCCTGTCAGCGAATTTTACCTAGAGCTGTAAATATAGCAATAATTATGTTTTCCGACTCGGTTTCTGATCGTGTACGATCCTCTAAGAAAAAATGTCGGCGTTGCAAAGATGAAATTCTCGTTTTGATGACTCGTTACCGGTTACAACATGCTTTTGAATAACTATCAAATCTAAACAAAATATTTTTAAAATAACTTTTATAATAATGCACTAAAAATGATGTGATGTGACCACCACATGACTTTCTCCATATCCGTAATATTTCTAAATATTCCAAATAGGTTACATGATAATAAATATTTTAAGAAAAAGAAAATTTTCGACTTGACAAAGAACAGAAATAAACTCAAACCATAGCCTTCTGATATTGGATATAGCCACAAAGTTCCAACAATTAAGAAAATAAAAAGGAGTGTTACTAAGATGTAAATAAGCGTCAATTGTTAACAATAGTCGTCGGTAGGTGGCGCGGTGGTGGCAGCTAAAAATACAAAATATCTCTTACACAATGGATTATATGGGAAAATGTTTCAAAGAAAGTTTGTAGAAAATTAAATTTCTTACAACTTTTATTCCGATACATTTTTACATATATCAAATATTAAAGCAAAGATTTCAAAATAACGGATAAGTGACAAGAGTAAACACCCACTTCCAGTTGACCGATTTTTACCAAAAACTAATCAGTTCTTCTGACTTTTATAAAAATGTTAAATATAAAATTTCGTGTTGACCTGATTAATAGTATTTGAGTTAGAGCACCCACAAAAAAGTTATCACATACACAGAGACATCATCGATAAAATTGTCAAAACGTGTATTTCCGTTGAAATCTCGAAGTCGATTTTTGTTCTTGAAAACATATACTACGTATGGAGAAAGTAATAAAAAATCCAGTCGAAGGTTCATCGATTTGTGGTTCTACAAATTTTTAATCGTAGAGGTTTCAATTTGTCATAAGTAAAAATAAAAGTTTTTCAGCACAGTTGAAACAAACCACAGGAAGTGAGAAATTACTGCAAAACTTTTATATTTACGTTTGATCACCAGAGAGCACCAAAACTGGCGGTTGCTGTTAGAAAATTTGTGGAACTCCAAATTCCAAGTACTTCCTACTGTTTTTTTATTTTCCCTTTTCAGGACATTAACATAGCTTAAAAAATATGTTGGCCTTGAATATTTAGTCTCGATGATGTTTTCATTAAATGATAAATATTTTCTTAGGATTACAAATTCTAGTACAGATTTTGTCCGTTAATCAGTCGTGCCACCATATTTCGTTGATTATTACAATATTGATAGATTTGAAAATATCTATTAAAATGAAGTAAAGTCAACATAAACATTGTAAATAAAAAGTGACATTTTGCAGAAAATTGAAGTTTCCTTTCAAAGTTAACCAATCATCTAAAAGAATATCTTTCAAATCTTTATATATTAATACTCAATGTCTGTCCGTCCGTCCCTTCTTGAACAGTTTGTCATAGAGAAATGCTGTAAACGCCATTTTGTTTCTGCTAACTAGGAGACCCCGGGAAAACTATTTTCGTTTACATAAGTGTCCCAGATTCGACTCCGGGAGACGATTACATTTTCCCGTATGTTTACGAATGAGTTTCGATTTTTCAAGGTGCAAGGTTTATTTCCTTCGTTCATTAAAATACGTAAATAAAACTATAAAATATCTTATTATTGCGATCTTTAGACGTTACACGGAAGAATTTGTCAGAAACAAGCGTTTCTTTTCGAAATTTTATGGCTTTTTCGTACTCTTTCCGGATGTTGCCAAGGCGAACCGCATTGTTGCCTCCGATTGAATTAGCGTCTATTGAGCCTTCGAATAGACAAAAGAATTGCGTTATTCGCTTCACGCTTTCTATGAAGCATCGAAATTATAGTTGTATCAATGTCAAACATAACGTTGCAAAGTTAACAAGATTGGAAAGTTGTAGTCCATGTCGTAGTACACAGTTTCCAAATGCGTTCTTTGAGATTTCACAATGTTCTCAATATTTTTCGCTCAAATGAGAATTTAACTAGAAGCAAGTGAGGTATGTTGTAAAATACACGTAAGTCTTCATGTAAAGTAGTCGTAATTATTGTCCGATTTTAACCAAAATTGGAATCGATCAATTAATTTTAACAAAACTCTCCAATACCAGATTTCATCACAATACGTCAAGCGGTTTCCGAGTTGAAACAAAGGAACATTGTAAACTATATGTAGGTCTTCATGTAAAGTGATAGTCATTGTTGTCCGATTGTACCCAAATTGGAATCGGTCGACCAATTTTAGTAAAACTGCCCAATACGAAATTTTATTAAGATACGTCACGCGGTTCCCGAGTTGAAACGGAGGAACATTGTAAACTACATGTAGGTCTTAATATATAGTTGTCGTCATTGTTGTCCAATTTTAATCAAATTTGTAATCAGTCGACCAATTTTAGCAAAACTCCCCAACACCACATTTCATCAAAATACATCAAGCGGTTCCCGAGTTGAAACAAAGGGACATTGTAACTATTTGTAGGTCATGTAAAGTGGTCGTAATTATTCTCTGACTTTAACCAAAATTGGAATCAGTCGACCAATTTTAGCAAAACTTCCCAATACCAAATTTCATCAAAACATGTCCAGCGGTTCTCGAGTTGAAACAAAGCAAAATTGTAGGTCTTTATGTAAAGCGGTTTCCGAGTTTTAACATGCGGGCGGACGGACGGACGGAAACGACCTCCCCTATACGCGTTCACTTCGTGCAAAGAACGCATAATAATTGAAGATTATTATTATTCAGTAAACTGCGTGTGGGCTGTAGGCATTTTTAACGATGGTGATTGAAACATGTAGGTTTCTGACTGACTTCGCAAAAGTTTTTGCGGGTACCACTAGTATTCACAAATATCTTTAATCCATATGCACCAGTAAAAGACGGTTATTTGTCACCAATGTATTAGCTACTTGAAGCACTTTCGGCGATTTTCTGTTATAGACATATGTATTATTGGAACTAGCCAAAGGCGTTAGAAATATGAAACACGCTCCTGGTTAGATTTATTATATACCTATAATCAGTGCCGTAACTTGGGCGGGGCATTCACCCCGGGAGCAACTAAAGAAGGGGCGCAAAAATTGTTACTGGCAAGTTGTCCGAGGTTGTATGGCACAAGGACAGGGTCGATTTCACTACTATACTTGTTCCAGACGTTACGCATTGTAAGACCCCTAAAGACCAACTAACTGATTTAAAGAACTTTATTTTTTCTTATATCTTCCACGAAAACTACAGATATTCTACAATTACTGTACGACTATTCACTTGTGGAAAGTTACCCTAATATAGTTATTGCGTTTCGCATATTCCTAACACTACCTGTAACAACAGCAACGTGTAAAAGAAACTTGAGCAAACTGATGTTAGTAAAGAATTATTTAAGATCCAGCATGGGTCAGCAAAGAGATTATCAGTACTAATCTATTCTTTCTATAGAACATGCCACAGCAGAATATAAATTTCGATGATGTTATTGGTGAGTTTTCTGCATTAAATTAACGTGGAATGACTCTTTAATACCTATTAAAATATTTACATTTTCTGTATTTAAATTGTATGTATGCAATATTTATAATTATTTATTTAAATTATTTTCATTTATAGTGAGAAATTACATCATTTGTAATTTATTTTCATTTATTAATTTTTCACCCAAAATTTATACAGTAAAAAAATATAGGTATTAGAGAATTTTTTATGAAGGTAGTTATTTGGTAGTTTGCCCCGGGTGCTAAAATAACCAGTTACGGCGCTGGGGAATCATATGTATCGATTTTTTAAAAGAAAGATGATTTATTCCATAAAACTGATTTTCATAAAAATGTCTGGCTCATAGCGCCGCTTATAATCTGGTGCTGACCAGTTTTCTGTAGGTGCGTGATGTTTCCTCATTTACTCATTCGCTCGCCTTTTATTCGACTCGTCTCCAAAGGAGAAATTCATTTATCATTGCATTATTAAAAACCATCATACAGAAGTAGCTGCCAAGCTCGCTTGGACAACATTCGTGGAGCAACGGCATAGAAGCATGAAAAACTGAGTTTATGATTCGTTTTTTCGGTGATACTCATCGCCCCCATTCGCCATTATTCGCTAGCTTCCGCATGCAGAATTTCGCGAGCACTGGCGAAATGGCGGACGTGAATTTCGGGCTGCGCCGAAAATGAAAAAATAAATAAATAAAAGAAGAAAGAGGAGGAAGTGGTGTTTCTGTTTTTTTTTGGAAGACGAGGGAAGGATAAGGAGTGGAGGAAAGGGGTGGATGAGGGTCACACCGACTCCCTCAGAATTTGAACCACTCGCATAAAAAGGAACCAGTTTCCTGTAGCTAGAGAGTAGAGGGGAAGCAAGGAAAATGGGTTTTACGATGGTGGGACGGGTGGGTTCGGTGCCCACGCTCTGGGCGCGGCAACTTGTGTGCCTCCGGGCGTGTAAGGTGAAGGGAAGAGAGTGAAGGGGAAGTGTAGGTTTGATCGCTGCTCCGAATTTCGATGGGGTGGAAACGGCGCTCATGTGCGTTAGTGGAAGAATTTGCCAGAAAAGGGTATGAGAGCGCTTACCCCCAATCCCAAGTACGTGTTTGACCCTCATTTCAATATCGTTGGCGAAGATGAAATGAGCGAGTTGTTTTCGACCTGTAAACTTGATTAGCATTTTCTTTGTTTAAAAACTTGATCATTAAGGCTTTAATATGGGATATACTAACAAGGAGAAGCTACGGACTGTAACTCACAGATTCGGTTCATCTTCTACCAGTGGAGAGTTTAGATCAATATTAGAATACCTTTTCCGAATTTGCGGCCAATGGCTTTTAGTTTAAGAGAAATAATTAATCAAAAAGTATAAAAATGGACCCATTTCCTTAAATACTTGTAGCTTCGCTTTCTTACTCACTAGAGGCTGTAGGCTGGGGTTAACGTGTAGTGCTCGTGTCACGTACTTAGTCGTTCGAGACTTCATATTGTCGAATTATTTTCTCCTGCAAAATGTCCTTCTTCTTGCTGTTTTTTATATCCCAATCTTCAGGAAATAACTATTCACAGCTACTTTTTTATACGTATGAGAATTATTTTTAATCAGTACACCACTATTCTTTCCATGCGTATTTTATTCCCAACCGGCTCCTTCAAAAATCCCTTGCATTTATTATCTTAAGTTTAAAACATTTTTCCGAGAGAATGATAGCAAAGCTACAAGTATTTAAGCAAATGGGTCCATTTTTGTACTTTTTGATTAATTATTTCTCTTAAACTAAAAACCATTGGCCGTAAATTCGGAAAAGGTATTCCTATATTGACCTGAACTCTCCGCTGGTAGAAGATGAACCGAATCTGTGAGTTACAGTCCGTAGCCTCTCCTTGTAAGTCGGAGAAAGGCTTCGTCGAATCCTTCTCTTTCCTAAATTCGAAATAATCTTCCGCATTAGGAAAAATAACTGCCATAATTTATGCAACAAGTTTCAATCACAACCTGGTGACCTAACTTATTAAGTAGTAATTATAAATATCTCGATTTGTGTTACGAAAAATTTTGTTTTTAATTTTCTGTTATTGCAATTCCGCAAAGTTCCCTTTAATCTGAAGAAACATTGATATTCGAGGGCTCAAGAAATCAATGACGTTATATGTATACATTAAAATAGTTTTATTGAACCGATTTTAAAAGTCTGCAAGATGAATAAAAGTTTCAAGCAATTCAGTTTTCATCTATTTATTCAATATTGATACAACTTGGTTTTATTTACATTTTACGTAATTTTTACTGAATGTTGTATTAGCATTCTTCTAAATCAGGGCTTTATTAATGGAATTTGCAAACGCCTGCTAAGTGAACGCATCTTGAATTACGTAACAAAAACAATATTAGAATATTGTATAAAGGACTATAATTACAATCACTATCTTTTAGCATATAGTAGTAGGAATTTGGTGATATAAAAACCAATTAGCGAAAAACTTTTTATTTTCTCTTTTCGTCCTACTTTCTTGATAAGTGCTCTCTAGGTGAAATAATGTTAACTTCATCCTATAAAAGTTCATTATTATAACAGAAACAATATTTTAAAATAATGTCCATCTTATTAAGCTATAAACATTTCTAATGTTTGCTTAAGTTAGTCGACGATACTTAAAATACCTTTGATTCGCGAAAAACATTATGCAGCTGGTTGTGGAGAAATTACTACGTGACGAAAAGCACGTATTCAATTTTACTCAAATCATGCTTTATAAATAAATTACTTTTTCTAAAAACTAAGGAACAATTAGGATTTGTACAACCATAAAGAATTGTTTATATTAGGTATAACAATTTTTCATATCCATAAAAGCGTTTTAAACTCAGCCACGGCACTATTTTAACAGTATTATTTTGAAGAAAGCCACCTCCATTTCAATGCATACATATCCATTCCGACCTAAATGGCCACACTAGAAACTCGATACACCTGCCTTGCATTATATTATATTATTATTGAGTTCCTATCTATAATGTGACAAAGATTTGGAAATCTTTCTTCCCTGGATAAAACTGGATGGGCCCCATAGCGGTATTCGAGAAACTATAAATCAATTTAACGAAAGGTCTCTCGTTAACATAACAATCGAAATTTTAATGACATGAAAGCGTGTGCTTAGTTTATATTACCAATAAATTCTTCCTCCCTTCCTCGATATCACTGATCGCCTCTCCTCTATCTTTACGTATAAGGAAGTTATAAAGAACATTTCACCGTCCAATAAAAGTGTATTTGATCGGGTGTTTTTTTAAACTCTCGTTCCACCGCAATATACACCCATTTCGTCTCATGCCTAAAACGGACTTTTAGTTGTCATATGATATTAAAGGATTCAGTCAAGTATACGTGCTCCTGTCTGGAAGTCTACGTTTAATTGTGAAATTCTCACAAGAGTGACTGGAGAGTGCATCTAAAGGTAATTTTGTGAGCATTTTTAATGTAACGCGTCTCTTTCTAAAAATGAACGACTTCATGCTTAACGAAAATAAAATTATCTCCCGAAATTTTTAAGATTACGATGGTAAAAATCATTAAGGCGTTATATTAACTCATTCAAAAAGGAAACACTGTGCAAACTTTGTTTTGAAATCAATTGAAGATTAAAATCGATCATATAGCCATAAAATGCACTTTTACAGAAACAAAATTATCAGAACTAGCTTGAATTGCTCTCCTGGCTTGCTCAGCAGTATTTTTTTCGACCTGCTGATTCTCTCTGGCCTACGCGCGATGGGTATCTGAGAGGTAGTGCAATGAATAGCTGGTCATTTTAAAATTTTAGGAAGAAATGTGACTTCCCAATTTATAATTCTCAGCAGTATTGAATTCTTATTCTGTGCCCAGCCGATTCGCCTCTCTTACGCACAAATGGGTATCTCAGAGGTAGTGCAATGAATAACCGGGGAGGGAGAAGGGAAACCCGGTGCCGGCATTTGCCTGCTCTTACAAAGAACACCAGGGGGGCCAGCGGCTTAACGTCCCTTCCGAAGGACGGAACAGCTGAATTTGCGCGGTCTCCCCAAACCACACAAACAGGGGGCCGGGCGACCTTGAGAAAAATCCTACTTGCGCAGGATTCGTACCCGATGACTTTTTCAAGCATCGGGCGAGTAGCAGCCAACGTCCTAACCACTACACCACCGGCAACCCCTTCAGCAGTATTATGGATACTGGAGACTCTTTTATCGTAAAATTTCTTGTTAATTAATTTAATGTTTCATGCCTTCGAAATTCCTGTTGCTTCCATTCCGTACGGTCTCAGATCTAATTTCATAGGATGCTTCTATTATTCCATAAAATTTGATTTCATCAGAATGAATCATCAAGTCCGTCTCAAATCGCTTGATCCTTCTTTGTGTCTATATAACTATATACGTTATCACGTGCAGACAGCCGCCTCCATCTGCAATGAACATTTTGAAATATTAACCCTTCCAATTTTTTAGGCCTTTACCAACGAAACGGTAGTAGCAGAAAGCCTTATGGGCACGTCTCGTCCGTCCGTCGTAACTTTCATCTCCTGAACCGCAGGACAGATACCTTACTTTTCTCTCCGTAGCTCTTGTATGATCTTTAAGGTATAGATTAAAAAATTATTCGAATAGACGACTATATTTACCACAAAAAGGCCGCGAGACCACACAATTACGACTTATAGTTTCGAGATAAAAATTCGAGATAATCCGAAGCGTAACATCACATATTTTGTTTACATAGATCAGTGTCTGTTCTATCGGCAAACAAGAAATAAAAATCCATATATTTCTCTCCCACGCTCTTATACGATCTGTGAGGTATAGATTTAAAAAGTTATTCGAATAGAGGACTAAATTTACCTCAAAAACGTCTGAAAGGCCACATAATTACGATTTATAGTTTTGGAGATAAAAATTCGAGAAAATTCCAAACTTTTGTTACCGTTTTATACGTATTTCGTATGAAGAACATCTTTGAAATCTCTTATGTATTCCATTTATGGAGTATACTTTTCCATCTTGTTTGACAAACACGTTTTTCGTTACATAATCATACTTTTGCTAACCTTGATTGTGATTTATTAAATAAATCAATCCGCACTCCTCTAATCTCTGATGCTTCTACGTTTCATTTTCGTATGTTTAGAAATAATGATATGGTCATTCTCTTCGGAGACGAATTTGGATGTTTAATTTGAAAACGAGCATCACACCTTAGCATACTCCAGCTAATCTTACACCTTCCATTGATTAGCCATGGGATTAGAATAATCTAATAATTCGAGTTTAACCTCATTTTGCAGCGTGAGAATTTTTTTTAATTGCCTGTTTCTCCCGCTGTCTGGCTTAGTATCCAAATTTTCTATTTGGGACATAGGATGAGAGATATTCGGTGGTGGATGCCTTCGCAGATTCTTAATAGACGGCCTATTTCCTCGCCATTGTGGCATCTTGGAGGAATCAGGCCACTGAAGAGTCTTTTATTTAATTTATAGATTGATGGGGTTATTGGGCTATAAAACTGTTCTGGCAGCGCTTGCGTGCTGAAAAGTTACCGCCACCCTAGCTGCAGGTACATATTGCCTAAGGCGAAGCATGAGTTTTGGTCACAAGTTTCCGGTCGCGAAGATTCGTCCGCTATAAATGGTACCTTTAAAAACGGACCCTTATGCCTAAAACCTAAACGGAGCTTAATTCTCAGAATATGCGTAGAAGTCGCGGGAAACGTTAACCATGTCGAACATGCTTACTTCATACTCATACCTCGTCTTATCCTTTAAACAGGATGGATACTTCACATGCCGTAGAGCGCATGCCTTTATGGAAATCATTCACTGGCCACATTGATAAAATACATAATAATTTCAAATAATGCTATTGTTATTATCATTTATTCAGGCATATAATCTTTAAAATATTCTTAGGTTGAATCAGAAGACATGCACCAACTATACTAAAATTAGAAAACCGTGTCATTAGTCTCTTAGCAAAGAGTTCTCTCACAAGAAATCCTGTTTTGATTGCACAGACCATCCGTTTGTTTTTAAATTGCTGTGGATCTTTTTTAAAAACGGATTTACTTCCAATTAAATATACTCTGTATCCTTGGCGTGTGTTCCCGCCGAGATCGCACCTTTTCACTACAACCGACTCACAACAAAAGAGGTACTCCGACGAGCTGTTTGCTTCAACAAAAAACTAAACTTTCTTAGCTTGTCGGTAGAAACGAAAATCAAAGCTGCTTTCATTTTTCCCAGCAGTGCTCGTATTAAGAGGGTGTTACAAAAGCGCCGTATAAAACAAACATAGAATAAAATATATAGTATAAAAATAGAAGATAGAACGGAATAACACCAAGTCCTATTAAGAGTCGGCAATGAGATTTTACTCATCTCTCTATCCTGCGATTGGTGCCATTGTTCATCCTACAGTGATGGTATTTGGTGCTACCCTCTTTGTATCGATCTTCCTTTACGAACGGAATCGACGTGAACCAATAATTACCTACTCCACTTGGAAAACATAATTGTACTTATATAAGAACATCGATTAACCCTTTGCCGTTCGAGTTTTTATGCTTAAACGAAGAAACTGGCATAAAACCTTTTATCGAAAGAAAGAGAGTAAAGGATCTTCGGTTCTTTTCTGGTGATTATGCGTATAAGAAAACTCATAATGAAAAACGACGAAGTGCTACGAAGAGTTGGAGAGAAGCGAATGATTTTACAGACAATTAGAATGAGGAAGGCAAACTGGATTGGACATTACTTGAGAGAGAGAGTATGATTAAAGACGTGTTAGAAGGGAAACTAGATGGAAAAAGGGAAAGAGGTAGGAAAAGGTTTCGGCTGTTAGACGATTTGAAAGGAAAGAGAGTTATCAAGATATGAAGAGAACAGCGGATAATAGGAGTATATGGAGAACCAGGTTCAACCATGAATAATCACGGACCTGTCTACGGACAGACTACCTATGATGATTGATATATATATATATATATATATATATATATATATATATATATATATATATATATATATATATATACACACATACATATATGTGCTACGAAGAGTAGGAGAGAAGCGAATGATTTTACAGACTATTAGAAAGAGGAAGGCAAACTGGATTGGACATTACCTGAGGAGAGAGAGTATGATTAAAGACGTGTTAGAAGGGAAACTAGATGGAAAGAGGGAAAGAGGTAGGAAAAGGTTTCAGCTGATAGGCGATTTGAAAGGGAAAGAGAGCTCTCAAGATATGAAGAGGACAGCGGAAAATAGGAGTATACGGAGAACTAGGTTTAACCATGAATAATCACGGACCTGTCTACAGACAGACTACCTATGATGAAACTTTAATTTCACTTTAACGTATTCCTTTAAAAAAAGTCAATATCAAGAAATGTCGTGTGCTCCCAGAAATTTTTACTGTCACAACCATTACCATCTAAATCAAATTTGTTTAATTCTCAATATTCTTTTTACAAATTTAATATACTTCCAACTTTAATAAACAGCCAATACTTGCACGACAATGGAAAGAGGAAAAATAAAATGTTTGACAATCCTCCATTTTAAAAATTCTTGGGGCTATCTTTGGATAGAATTTGTATAATTATCTCTCAAAATATATACCCGGTAGACGTTTTAATATATTGGTGTATGGCAGGGAAGTCCAACACGTTTGCCACATGTGACGATTTGGCCCTATAAGTGTGGCGATTGGTTGCTCAATATTTATATTTTGTCTTCTAATTTTGAAGCAATATTCTAAATGGACGTTTTTTAGGTGTGAGAAGTGTATTCTATAGTGAAAAATTTGGAGTATAACGTATACCATAATTTGAATTTATCCCTATGATGGGAGTATGAGTGGAAAAATATTTTTTATATCAACATTTCATTACTCACAGTATGTATTGTACAATATATATTCTTGTGTAATATCGGTTTACAGCCTCACACACCTATTGGTGAATTTGATTACCTGATCGCCACAAGTTTGGCGAGCATAGAAATCCTATTGGTCAAATTTGCTGTAGAGCAGTGGTTCTTAAGCCTTTTCACTGAGATCGGAATTCCGGAATTCCGCCTCCTCCCAGTTGTTGTGATAAATGATAAAATAAATGCAAATTAAAATAATGAAATAAATTATTTAAGCTTGTAATTAATACATAAGTGCACGGGTGAAACAACTTCCATTAATGTACGGGTTGGGCCATGGGTCTCCCAAAACCAACCAGTTTACTTCCGGTTTAAAAAAGCAGTTTTTCTTGGTATTTAGCAGGTTGTAAGAAGGAATAATTTTGGAAGCATGAATGACATGGAATAGGCAGTCAGCCACAGAGGACCCCAGGCAACCAACACAAAATGGTTTGGCGACCCAAATTTGGGTCGCTGAGGTATATCTGAACTAATTATCCATCATAGAAAATTATTAAGAACATTTTAAGCATACATTTGCGTATTCACTATGAAATAGTTAAATACCTGTGATCCATCGATCACTGTCTCATTAATCGTAGCTGATGAACTCGAGGGAGAAAAATACACAGATTACACAGCCGTATAATTTAGCATTCTAGGAAATGGTTCGAATTAGTGCATAAAAGGCAAACATGTAATGCGATTCAGTGATTAGGTAAGCTGTAGGTCAGGCATGTGAAACTTGGGGCCCGAATGCTAATTTCTTTCTCAGAAAAATCGTTTGGAATCCTTATATAATAATTCTCAAGTGTCCGTCTGTCTATCCTGGTACTTTTGGACATTTCTCAACGGAATTAAGAGCTGAAACTTTCACAATCGTTAAACCCCCATAAGATGGTATCTAGAAAAATCAAACATTCCAGAAAAAGTCCCGGATTCGACTCCGGGAGACAATTATATTTTCCCATAAGTTTACACGGGATTTTCGATTATTCACGGTGCAAGGTTTATTTCCTTCATTCATTAAAATATGTAAATATAGACCGAATTTCTCCATTTTTTTATTCGACGGCTAAAACTATAAAATATCTTTTTCTTACAATGTTTAGATGTTATACGGAAGGATTTGCCAGAAACGCGCATTTCTTTTCTAAATTTTATGGCTTTTTCGTACTCTTTCCGGGTGTTGCCAATGCAAACCTCATTGTTACCTCCGATAAATAAGCGTCTATTAAGCCTTCAAATAGACGAGAGAATTGTGTTATTCGCTTCGCACAATGTCAAACTTAATACATTGCAACGTTAATAATTGAAGAATATTATTATTCGGTAAATATACGAAGAGGAAGAATAACGGAGACGAAGAGTGGCAAATCAAGTCGTATATTGATGCCAGAATGTAATAAATTTCAAGCGCTTCATTTTCTGGGAGAATTCAAATGATTGTCAGAAATTTATTAATTAAACAATTACATTTACTATATATATATATATATATATATAACAACTTACGGAAAAGGAAAGGTAAAATGAATACATGGATGTCAACAAGGTGTTGGGATGAGGAAAGCGTTCTCTCTCTGTAGCTGAAGAAGGAGTAGTTCCAAAAGCTTTACGTTTGTGATGTTTCTGTGTTTTTGTGTTATTTTACGTGTGTCGCTTCGACATCCCCGGGGCCTCGCCAACCTGAAGTTGTCTGATTGGTGAGTGCTCACTGGGTTTCCTCATCCCAACACCTTGTTGACATCCATATATATATATATATATATATATATATATATATATATATATATATATATATATATATATATAGGTTTTTACATACACATACCTCAGAAGTTATTTTTTAATCACACTACAAAGCCCCGTTGATGTTCAACGGGTAATTCCGCTCGTTTTATATAATTTCTTTATTTTAGTTAAGAGAGGAGATTTTTCGTAGTTACAGAATTACGATAGAGCGCGTTTTCTAAATTATTTTGGTAACAGCAAAACATATGTCCAATACCCGAGATGAAGTCTGGTGTTCCAGCTCTGGCCTTAATTAAACAACTGCGGCCCTTCTATTACATTCATCGCTTTAATGCGGTCCTTAGACCTCTTCGAGTTTGACATGTATTTTTGTACAGAAAATTAAATGTGCTAAATGACGGTTTACCAATTATGTTAAATTAGTTTGACTTGATTATTGTTGCTAAATGGACTGAAACATTAAAACCCAACCAAAATTGTTATTTCTATTCTTAAATTTTGTTTGTAAAAGATAATAATCTAGGTTGCCTGTCGCTCACTCTGACATATATACGTTCGGGAAAATGATCGCAATAGAAAACTAATCAATCACTTCATACGCCTGTCTCACGCACATTCGAGCGAACTCCAATTGGATTTTTCACCCATAAACAGATAAAACAATCCACACCTGTTTTTTACTGACTCCTGTCCTACTTTCCTTCAACCACAATAGCAACAGCTAATTTTCTGCGCCGCGTAAATCATCATTTTTCTTCGTATCTCCTACCGACCAAATACTTGTAGCGTTTTTCTTCACCCTGCCTCTCTCTCTCTCTAGCTTTAATATCCCTGCTCACCCAAATGAATCTTTCTCCTCCTATTCAAATAACTCTCCCTTCAGAAAAGGGCTTTCCCTTTATTTATTGCCTGATTCGAAAGTTTCGAGATTTTTTTTGACACCGCTAAGCGTTCTTCAGTGACGTTTTTGCGCAGGGCTACGCCTTTTGAACAAAAATAGGAGATTATTTTTTATCACCTGCTTACAATTAGCCACTTCCACTATTTAACAGCACATAGCGGCGTTGATTACAGTATAACAGATGAGGAAATAAACTCTCACCTATTTTTAGACGACTATGAAGTATATCCTAGATTTTCAACGGAGAATGGGTTCTTTAAAAAGATTCAACTTTTTTTTCTTCAGGATAAATTTTGATCTGGTTGCACGCCATTTCACGTTTGCATTGCTTCATGTACAGGAAACGAGAAGTTACAGTAGGATTTGTGGGCTTACGTAATTCCTTTTTAGTTACTTTAGCTTGATGTCAGGTGCCAGAAAACTTAAAACGTTGTGGTTTAAGTTCTTAAGTACATAAGATATTTCAGGTAACGGATCATCACAAACTATAAAATTACAGAATCCGTTATAACTCAAGATTTAATAAAATTTTCACTGACAGAATCCGCCCACATGCATCATTTTCCCCAAATAATGGCGGCTTAACTATCACTTAAATTCAGTTATTGTAACTTTACTCAGCAATTCCGATTACACCTCAACGTATCCCTTCTAACCTCAGGTACTAATTAAAGACAAGAAGATTCCGTTGCTGGAGTTGGGTTGGAACAGTTATTAATCTCAATGCTGCTTTAAGTGAAATGAATCTGCATTTATTTATAATTATAACCGTTAATTTCTGTAGCGATATGTTGGATTTACGTGAAATTAGATTTAAGTTCTAAAAAAACTTAAATTCTTCTCAATTCAAAACATGAAAAACAAAAGAAAATCCTATTCTGTAAACTCAGTAAATTATAGTTCTGTATAGATTTGCCATAGTAACCGCTATAAAATAAGTGAACGTTCATAGGTTTTTAAATAATGAGCCTTCTCTATCAACAGTTTCGTTCATCCGCGGTAAAATTATGATGTAGTATATAGCAACCAGCATGGATCATAAGTTGTGCAGCTGCGTCGTACTCTCAGTTTTTACAAGATTTCTTTTACTTTTTTCGGCATCCATTAATGTAATTATTCAGTAATTCCATGTTAGACAAATACGTAATCATAATGATATAGATGCGTACTATAATTTGGTAATGTTTTTTTCGCGTCTAAATTCTGAACCAATTACAATGATAAAACCTCATCTTTGATGGCAGAAACTTCTCGTAAAGTTCAAAAGAGGCAAGCTGACACTCAGCCAGTTATACAGTACAGATATAATTCCTTTAAAAGGAACAATATTGAGCCTAAAAGAAAAATATCTAGGGCAAAATATCATGTACGAATGGGTTAACGATAAGATGGCGATAATTCCAAAAATGTCTAGAAATAACGCAGACAAACAAAATAAGTAACCAAACCGGTCATACCCTTAAAGAACGCATTTCTCCTTATTTAAAAAAATATCTAATCTTTATAAATTATTAGGAGTTTTAATGTTTAATAGGTAATAACATGTTATTGAATTAAAGGTTTTATGGACTTATATATATATATATACATAAATTATTTTGACAATAGATTTAGTCTTGTGAGTCAGAAGTCAAGCCCTTTTTACCTTTATACTCGAGGTTTTGAATCAGCCGTTTTGTCATCCGCGGTGTTCTCCAAAAACCTAACCCCAGCGGAAGCGAGTATCTATTGTTAAATTTCTTATTTAGAGAAGCTGCTACTAGATCGTAATCAGGAGTCTTTGTCTCATGCAAATAACCAAAAGAGTGAGCCTAAATATACTGAGAGGTAGAACACCTATACCTACGGACGAATAATCAAAGAATGGTAGTAAAAAATCGACTTAACGCCAAGCGTTTAATATTTTTATCTTTTAATTAATCAGTGCCGCTGAAACGCGTTCGTATGGCATCGACATTTCAAGGCCAAGCTTGGCAAAGAAGAAATAAAAATTAATTGATTAACTGTTTCCGTAGGGTGATCTACGCAAGGATCTGCGCTTGATCATAACTGCCGCGCTCTCCGGTAGATAGATAATTTCCATTTGAAGGACGACAGAACCAGAAATGCGATGTCAATCCGGTTCTTTAAAAAAAATCCATAAGTCTTTGCGCTTTTCAAGACAACAATATACTATAAAATGTTCATATTTAAGCCATAGTTAATTATTCAAATTATTTAACGCCATTTTGGTTATAAATTTTCTCAAACAATAAATTTCTCTAAAACGAGTAAATCGTGACTTCTTAAGTTGCTACCACAAAGACTAATTCAACATTCACCTCAAAGAGTTGAACAAAAATTACTCCATGGATTTTTTAGTAGTTCCCCACAGTCTACATCTGCATGTGAGACACGCGAATGAGAAAGACCCACAAACCTCTTCACAGTGAAATTGAAGGGTAATTGAGCTTTTCACATAATGTGCATCGACGTATACTAAAATCTTTTTTTCAGCAGAACCGTTTTTCGAACCTTAGAACTCAAATTAGGGCCATGCCCTGGTTCGCAAAATGCCCGCATTAATTGCTACTCCGTCTTTTAGGCTCTCCATTGGGTAGTTTTCCTTATCAGGCGGCATCTCTCTCTCTCCTTTCTTCGCCGCGATTGCTCTATAGTTCGCTCGAAAAATAAAACTTGAAGGCGCTCCTTTTCCGTGCGCCGGCTACTTTAAGGGAGCGAGAAATACGGGTTGTCGGTTCCTAACCGGAAGCGGATTTCTTCTGGGGATCGTCTCTTATTGAGCCCGGCAGCTGTTTCCCCCATCATTCGCTCTCTCCTCGGGCTAAAGGGTAAAAACTTAAATGAATAGTCTTCTCAAAAATCAAACAAACATTTGAGCGTAAAAAATACTGACCTCTCGTTAAGAGAAAAGCTATTTGGCTTGAGGGAATAGGGAGGAGCAATAAAGAATGGAAGCATATCAATTGTGGAGAAAGAGGGCCTCTCGGAAAGATAAGGAAAGCATTTTCTGGAGCAGAAATTTACGGTATTCATGATCCTTTTAAAAGAGAAGCAGTGGCCGATTTAACTAATTATCATCATCATCATAGGTAGTCTGTCCGTAGACAGGTCCGTGATTATTCATGGTTAAACCTGGTTCTCCATATACTCCTATTTTCCGCTGTCCTCTTCATATCTTGATAACTATCTTTCCCTTTCAAATCGTCTATCAGCTGAAACCTTTTCCTGCCTCTTTCCCTTTTCCCATCTAGTTTTCCCTCTAACACGTCTTTAATCATACTCTCTCTCCTCAGGTAATGTCCAACCCAGTTAGCCTTCCTCTTTCTGATAGTCTGTATAATCATTCGCTTCTCTCCTATTCTTCGTAGCACTTCATCGTTTTTCATCCTATCTGTCCATTTTATCTTCAGCATTCTCCTCCAAGTCCACATTTCAAAGCTTTCCAAGTATTTGATGTCATTTTTCCTTAGCGTCCATGTTTCTGCCCCATACAATGCTATACTCCATACGTAGCATTTTATCAACTACTAATTATATGGTCGATTAATTCCGGCTTTTTTTGAGCGGACTGCCGTAAAAAGAGTCTTGCTAAGATCTAATTGTACGTCTTCCGGTGATAGTTCAAAAGATATACAATGTAGATAAAATATGTTTTTCTCTGAGTATAAAGATAAATGTAAATGAACGTTCGGTCTATGTATAGAGGCGTGGAGCAGTAAGAGTCCAAACCGGCAACTTGCAGTGTCTCGATAAAATTTACTGTCGCAAGTGCAGCCTTGTAGAATTTGTTTACGATAGGAAAATTGAAAAACAATTTTAGTGAATAGTTTTAATTCACTGTCAGGCAATTTAGCAGCACAGCAGTATTTACGGGGACTGAATGACCCCAGCCATCGCCCCACCATGGTCCCGTGCTGGAGAGGCATGTAATATCAACCTTTATCGTTTGGTTGATTTTGTCCGAAATCGCCAAATATGTCAACCTACGTCCGATCAATTTAAAAATATATAATTGTATGTTCAACAAAAAACAAGCTATCCGGTCCTTGCTACATTCAGAGCAGCACGACATGTAAAAAATTAAACGTATCGTCCTTAAGAAATCTAAATAAATTATAAAACAAATAGAATGATGCTTTACCTTCACATTCAATCCGGCAACTACTTATTTCCGCTTATTCCCTAGATCCTAGTCTATCATATTTGATTAATAAATTGCATTTTACTTGCAAACAAAAATCTAGTATTTTAGCTATTTTATTTCAGCTATTTGTCTAATCTAATACCTTGTTGTCAAAAAGTTATTCGAACGTATAGGTAATTAATAAGTTAAAATTTTGGAGCTTGGCATGCCAAGCTTATCCTGTAGCAATCAGCTCCTGATATTTTTAATTCAATCACAGCATTTAAAATAACAACTAATCTTTTATAAATCATTATTTTACAAGTAAAAAAACTGCCCTAATTTTAAACGAATCGTTTTATAACTTAACCATTTGAGATTTTTCACTGTTCTCCAAAAAATAAAAAGGAACCATGGGGTTGTTAAAAAAACGAACTGTGGAATGTCAATCCGTGTGTCTTTTTCCGCGGGTTCAACCAACTCGGTAAGAAATCAAGGAGATTAAAAAAAAAAAGGATCGTGCCCATAACAGAAACGGACCCTTTCTGCGGTTACTACCTTTGGGTGATAAATCGCTGCGAATGGCGATGATTGAAGAATTGAGACCGGCACTAGATCGTTAGCGCTGTTTACGACGGTACGCGCGAATCCGCTCAAATTTTCTCGCCGTAAAGAAACCTGTTTTATGCGTAATAACGACTCAAAAGTCATGGAAATATGATCTTGTTCACCGCTGGCGACGCTCAAATATTTACGAGTGCGCTGCTTTTAATATGCTCCCGTAACTCGGCGCCTTTTGGCGAAAAAAGACGACTGGATCGATCTCGCATGCGATCATTCCGCGCATTTTCGAGTATGAGCGGATTATGTTTGTCGAAGGGGAAAAAAAGTGTTAAGCCACCTGTCGTTCGAACGTTGTTTCGAAAGGCCTATAAGTATTAAACAGATTTTATACGATGCAAATATTCGTTCTATCAAATAAAATGTGAAATCCAGCACCTGAATCGATATTCACACACTCGAATAATAACAAAATGATAGTGAGCAGCGCTTTCTTCTCATTCAATCCTCATATATAATTACTCAATGTCTGTCTGTCTGCCCTAACAGTTTGTCATAGAGAAATGCTGTAGACACCATTTTGTTTCTGCCGACTAGGAGACCCCAGGAAAAATATTTCCGTTTACTGAAGTGTCCCGGATTCGACTCCGGGAGCCGATTATATTTTCCCATATGTTTCCATAGTAGTTTCGATTTTTTAAGGTGCAGGGTTTATTTCCTTCATTCATTTAAATACGTAAATATGGACCGAATTTATCTGTTTTTGCTTTATTCGACTGCTAAAACTATAATATATCTTATTCTTGCAATTTTTAGATGTTACACGGAAGAATTTGCAGAAACAAGCGATTCTCTTCGAAATTTTATGGTTTTTTCTTACTCTTTCCGGGTGTTGCAAAGGCGACCCGCATTTTTGCCTCCGATTGAATTAGCATCTATTAAGCCTTCAAATAGACAAAATAATTGCGTTATTCGCTTCGCGCTTTTTATGAATCATCGATATTATAGTTGTGGCAATGTCAAAATTAAAAGATTGTAACATTAATAATTTAAGATTATTATTATTCAATAAATTGCGTGTCGGATGTGGGCATTTTTAATGATTGACCAAAAGAAAAAAATCTTCTTTCTTTATTTCAATACTGGAATGTGACTATTTTCGTAAGGGAGAAGCAATTAAAATTGCACATATTATATACATAATATCCTTATTCTGTCGGTCCGTCCGTCCGTCCGTTGGTTCGCCGAAACGCACTATAGAAATTCCCATAAGAGAACACTTAAAAATACCTTTTTTTCACTTTCAGGCTTTTTTTCTTTTGCAAAATTAAATTAGAAGTAATTGACGTACGATCATCGGACCTGGACCATTTTAAAGAAAAATAAACATAGATTCTTATTCTTATCGCTGACCTTTGCCTTCGGTTAGAAATGGCTCAAGTTGTACGTTTAAATCACGTTTATTGGAAAATTTTAAGCTTTTTAAAGATATGTTGTCTTGCCGACCGTGTCATTGTTAAACCTCGAGATTGTATTGCCGTCCTTATACTATATGCGTAAGAAAAGTGTTTTGAATGCTTGAGTACGAAAGAGAGAAGGCGCCTGAATTATTTATAGTTAAAATCGTGTTTTTCATTAATTTCTTCTCAGTTAACTTCCTATTGAAAGTTTTGGTAATTAACTATTTTTATAGTTATTTTCATAGATTTTTTGCAGTGCATCTTATAATTAACCGGAGTTATAAATTCGCATCGCATATACGAATCCTTGACATGCAGGCCTTTTTCGTTTACATTTTAAAATATTTCAAGGGTGAGGTATTTAACTTACATTATTTATGCGAAGAGAAGAATTTAAATCTCATTCGTAAATCTCCAAAAATTACGTTTTAATACGATTTTTAACGTTTTCACGCATTTTGTTTATATTGGACCACTGTTGTCCCAGTAGTTGAATTCTATTCTTGGCCTCATAATAAATGCACCAATTTAGTGCATTAACACGGGTCAGACTTTTATGCATGGGTATAAGTTATTTACTGAATCTATTAAGTAATTAGAGGGAGGAAGGAAAAGAGAATGGGAATGAGAAGAAACTGAGAAAGAGGAAAAGGACGTAGCATTTGTATAGGATTAAAAGGAGCTGCAGTGCAAAAATAACAATAATAAATTATAATTTATTATAGAAATGTTATACTATTGAATCATGCGCCATTGCCAAATGGTGGGAATTCATAAAACTAAATATAGGTCAAGTAATTTTCAATGGATTTTTTAACTGATAATACAGCAAATATTTCGAACCGAATTCCAAATAGGAGTGAAAAATAACATTTTGACTTTTATTTAAATTTCTTTAACTAAAGTGATTTTTCTGAAAAATTTTCAAAACTAATATAGTTAAAAGAAAAGTGCGATCTTAAAATATAGTTAAACTCATTGCAGTTCATCTAAGTATTTAGTTAATAGTAGGTAAGTTATTACAAATTTTCCCTTTGATGTAAACTGACAGTTCGTTCACATTATATCCTGTTTTTTACTAGTTAATAAGAGTAAAATAATTCATTTATTAAGTTAAATTCTATGCGTTTTAAATAACTTATAATTTGCTAAAATATTTCAAGTAAATTTCAGCTATTTCTTTATGCATTATATCTTATTATTTCGATTTTCCTCTTATTTTCCGCAAATATTTGGATAATCATTTTGCCACTCTACTAATAATTACTTAAACAGTATAATTAAAACAAAGATAACTTTCAAAAACACTGATTTGATTGTACACGAAAGCCAAACTAGATCATAGCATATCTTACTGATTTATCATATCGAAATTATATATATTTGGAATACTTTTATGATAATCCCGTCATATTTGACGGGCAATCACGCTAGTAAATTATAAAAACAAACATGAAATTCATAATGTCAGGTGTCTAATTTTATAAGGAGAAATGAGATATTATAACTTTTAAACAAGCAGATTTCTTACTGACTACGCAAAAGCTTCAGACATTTCGCCGCCCTGAGGGCGGGAAATTTTTGGCCTCCCCCCCCCCTCATGTTCCGTGGGTCTCCGATGATCAAGAATTTTACTTAATCATTAATATATAAAATTATCACACAATCGGGCCAATTTTACTTAATTTATAATTTACGTTAACTACATATATTGGATTGCCGTTTATTGTTTTCTTTCTTTTCCGTAGTCGTACGGATTGTGTTAAAGAGTCACAAACGGTACATTGCGTGTTTCCCTTGGTTTTCCTTTATCTCCCTCCAGTTTTTGCAAATGTGTCTCTCTGAGCAGGGTTGCCGCCCCTGCTGTAAGACCAAACATGGCAAGAGGGAACGGCGTCAGTGTGAGACATGAGACCGCCACCTCGACCCTGCGCCCTGAGGTGATTGCCTCACTTGCTTACTGTCTGAAGCCGGCCCTGTGCGGGTACCGCCAGTAAATATAAATAAGTAAAAACGATTTTGGAGACCTGTAACGAAATTAAAGGATCTATAAAATTAATTTCGCTGTAAACAATTTTTGTTGTATCCGAACGTTATGCCATCCGTTTACACAGAAACTAAATTGTTATTACCTTCTCCATATACGTAGTATAGGGGAAAGTATTGTATTCATGAAAAAAATCGACTTCGAGATTTCAACGGAGATACACGTTTTGAAGTCTCCTGATCACGTTTTGACCATTTTCTCGATTGTCTGTGTGTGTATGTGATAGCTTTTTGTTGCTCTAACTCAAAAACTATTGATCAGGTCAACGCGAAATTTTATATTTAACATTTTTATAAAAGTCAGAACTGATTATTTTTAGTAAAAATCGGTCAACCGGAAGTGGGTCACATCTGTTATTTTGAAATACTTGCTTTAATATTTGATAAATGTAAAAATGTACTGGAATAAAAGGTGTAGAAAATTTAATTTTCTACGACATTTGTTTGAAAATTTTTTCCATATAATGCATTGTTTAAGATATATCTTATATTTTTAGCTGCTATCACCACGCCATCTACCGACGACAATTATTAACAATTGACGCTTAGTTACGTCTTATTGTTAGTAACGCTCCTTTTTCTTTTCTTAATTGTTGGAGCTTTGTGCTTATATCCAATATCGGAAGGCTATGGTTTGAGTTTATTTCTGTTTGTAAAGTAAAATTTTCTCGCAGTTTCTTAAAATATTTATTATAATGTAATCTATTTGGAATTTTTAGAAATATCACAGATATGGAGAAAGTCCTGTGGTGGCCACATCAGATTTTTTTAAAGCTGTATGGAGGAGTTTAGATGATTTTTTTATTAACTTTAATATTAACTTCACTCGTAATTATGTCGAGGTTTTCAAACGCGCCATTAATGCAAAAATCAAGAAAAGATGGCAGCAAGACTGACTGACATACAAACTCCGCATTTGAATTTTTAATCTTAAGAAAATATTTATTATTTAACGTCAAACTATTAAGGCTTAAAATTCAAAAAAAAAATATATTTTTCAAAAATAAATTTTATATTAACATACTAAAAAGGAAATAAATCCAGTAGAAGGTACTCCAATATTGGAGTTCTATAATTTTTCTAACCCTCGAGGTTTCAATTTTGGCGTTCACTGCTGATAAAAAGTTGATATATAAGTTTATGGACAATTCTTCACTTGATTTCCACGATTTGTTTTAAGTGATCTGGACAACTTTCATATTTACTTTTCATATATATTTTTTGTGAGAATATAAAAATTATTTTTTAATGTTTTAATTTTATAGCAATACATAATTAATATATTTCTCCACATAAAGAGTTATTTTTGGATAATCTCTAGCATTCGCATGTATTGTATGATGAAACTTCCCTAATATCGTATACATTGATATTTTGATTTTTACACTTAGCTTCGGTCGCATATTAAATTTCGAATGATAGAGTCAACAACGAAGCGCGATTAACATAAACGTATTTCCTTTGTTTTGCGTTTAAACAGACCATAAATTCACCCAGGTGTTAGCCTGATTTGAAACCATTAAAACTGCCCGTTAATGTCCTACAAAACTCGTGAAGTAAATGTATTCGTACGACAATGACTCCGTAATTTAGCGTTATTATAGACAAATATCCAGTGCTTTCGGAACGAAAAATGTTGGCAGAGCACTAAAACGTGTAGCTATATATTTTACCAGAGCTATGCGAAGAGAGAGCTTTTCGATGACTGCCTAATAATACTATATTGAAGCTAATAATCGCTGCATTTTTTACAGAATATTCGTCATCATTTAGCTTTACGGACGTAACCTTCGCGTGCAAAAAGGCTGTAAAATCGTTCTCTGGAACGCAATGCGGCACGCTGACCTAGGACAAAACCCTTTCCACAGGGTTGGAACCTCGGGATTAGTTTCGCCCTTGTTGCTTCCTATTGATGACAGAAAATTGCTGCCCCTTTCTTCAGGCAATCTTACTTGCGGCAGTAATTTCTAAGGTAAAAATGCCAACCAGAAGAATTGATGACTCTGAAAAGTTGCAATGCATACATAAACATCCAGAACAAAAACAAGGTTGAGTGTAATTCTCTTCTTTCAACACCGAAGGCGCCATGACTGCTCTGCACAATGATCGGTCGCGGTCTGAAAAACTTTCATTTTAGACGTGATTGGGCGTGTTGCTATCTTTTATGATGCGACGCCGTTTTTACGCGGCGAGCATGAATCAGCTTTTTAGTTCCGATAATTTTTTCTCGAAAGAAAATTCTGGAGCGCCAGGTAAGACCTCTGTTGCCGCAGTCATTTGACGAAATGTTTTCCTTCCCCAAAAAGTTTTCGTTGGCAGCCTTATTCGCCAACTGAATTTTTTTATATACTATTATGGGAAGTTGTCATTTTTTACCATAAGTTTTTCCCATCGATCGATTTTAAGCTCAACTCAAAACGCGCTTCCGTATTCTTCAAACGCCGAAATTTATGATATTAAAAGAAATGGAATGGTGAGTTTCACAGGTCAGCAGACGAAATGCATCATGTGACCAATCTTGGCCTCGGATAAGATTTTTTTACGAAATCACATTACTAAATTCCTTTTTATATCCACATCTCCTAAGATTAGAAGTCAAAATGCTTGCAACTATATATCGTCGCTTGAGTTCCAGTTAGGGTCAAATCAGATGATTTTTTTTAAATCGTTTAAATGATGAATTTGCAATTATTCCGTGAATTAAAACATTTTCCGTGATGTACGTACTACTTATTAGCACCGTCCTTTGCAGGTAAAAGTCTTGTTATATCAAAAGTCTGGACCACGTATTTCTGTTCCGCTCTTGACTAATCTTCGAAATTTGTGACCCTCCGCACGCGCCACCATTAAATTCATTTCTTTACTTATTATTTATGAAATGTTTTTCTTCATATAAGAAGTCCTAGATGTGGTACGGGAAAGTTACGGTGCGGATTGAAATTAAAACAAATTAATTTGAATTAATTCCTTTGTTATTTACTTCGTGAATTAGCGTGCCACGCAAAATCTCTTCGCGTGCTACCTCGGGGACACGTGTCATAGGTTGCGGATCCCTGCTCCAATCACTACCTTTTCGTCATTTTAAAGTATACGTGAACCAATTTAGAATTTCGATCGCGTATTTTGAAATTAAATTTACCTCCAATAATTTAAACTTGCGTATACCAGTACAATGAGTGTTATTCCGTTTGGTGGTTGAGAAAAAAAAACTATCTACTGAGGGAATCAAATATTCAAAATCGGAAATAAAGTCTGATTTAGAAACTCAGAAATAAATCCGATTTCACACAGACTAGTGGTTATGAAAATATTTACATTGTTTTGTTTAATGCGCGACACACAAGAGGACCTTGAGAGAAAACTTTTAAGGTCACGAACAATGACGGAATCAAAGCAATTCAAATACTCGACGAGATAATTCGATAAAATACATACCATTGCTTTTGTATTCTTTTGGTCTCAACCTTGGCGTTTTTGTGGCGTGTGCGAGTATGGGTATTTAAAGTCTCCACTTACCCGAAATCGGCTCATTGCAAGGTCTTTTGCTGGTACAGGTCCTGTGTCTAAAAATTCAGCCACCGATTTATATTTCCGAAAATTGTTCGTCACTCGAGGAAATGAGAAGAAAAATTCGGCAATACTTGAGCGCTGATTTACTTTCAAAGACTCTTAAAAGAAATCTTTTCTTCCCTTCAATATTTCCACACCCAACATTGATGGCGATTTCAACAACTGACGTCTGAATAATTTCGCATCAATCAATCCGGATTTTCTCATTGTATCTTAAGTCATTTTAATTGAATTGAAATTCAATTTGGCAGGGACTTGACGTTTAAAGAGATCGCCACTCTTTTGACCTTCTCGTAAGAACTCCCCGGAACGAAATTATCCTTTAAGGGCCCGCGAGTAGGGGATTGTTTCTGTAACGAGGTCGTCGATTCCCTATCCACCGCCAATGTCCCATTTACGGGACGCGATTCGCAAAACGATTTTTTTAAAAAGAGCAATATGAACCAAGCGGCAATATAGATCAAAAACAACGCCAAGGTCACAAAAACGAAGCCACGCAAAATCACACGAGCATTTCTGCAATGACTTGCCATTATGATTATGGGTATTACAGCCTTATAAAAGATTTTTCCGAGACAAAAACAATGAGAGAGACGGCAGAGGAGAGAGAAAGAGAGAGAGAGAGAGGGAGAATTTGGAGCGCATTTACAGTGCTCGGCGTCGCTGCAAAAAAGCGAGACGAAATAAAATGTTCACGTTTCGGGTACGTTACGGATGATTTTTGACAGTTTCGCAAGGCTTCAGGAGGAGTTTTTCTGCGGATAAGAGAGATGTGCGACAATGCCTTAATCCTTTTTGTGCGGACTGCGACGATCGGTATCGAGTCCACCGCGCGGTGCAGTCGATGCGATCTGTTAACAATCTCAATTATACGCTTTCCGTTGGAGGAGGTACCAATTTTATAAAAGAAATTCCCCTCTTTACGTTTCCTTGTACTTTTATTTTATTTGGCCGTTGGCCGAATCCTTTTTCCCCCTGCGGGCAACCTTGGAGGTTTCCGTGATGCTTTAATTGGAGCTGACTAAGTAGATTATTACCTATGCAAAATGGTTCGAAAAAAACTGCAGTGCTGGAGGCATTGTATTGCTCCACCTCGAGACTTTTATTCGGGTCGCAAAAAAGTATTGCGCTTTCGAGCCGAAAATTGTCTATCTATACTAATCTATCTGTATGGAAATGAGGCAATATTCAAGAGAAGTAAATTCTTCGTAAAAAAAACCAAAGCAATGAACGAAACATCAAATGCGCATGTTTTGGAAACGATCACGCTCTTTTGTAACATTGATTCAGTGGTGTTTTATATTGACACAGCATTAATCCATAAAAATTCCACTTAATCCAAAAAAATTGGAACAATATAAGGAATAAAACTTCTGACCTATGAAGACAGGAATGCATCTAAAAGTTGTTGGAAGTTAATCCAACTAGCATCTCGACGTTGCCACCTAGTTTTTATAAAGACAAAAAAATAACATGCAGCACAGATTCGAAAGAACCCCATATAAAATTTGATTTGTTTCGAAATATTTCTGGCAGCGGTGGGATTCGAACCCACGCCTCCGAAGAGACTGGTGCCTTAAACCAGCGCCTTAGATCGCTCGGCCACGCTACCTCGAATAATTGAAATTGCCTAAGTTCATTTGCAAAATTTTACTTTACTTTACAGAAACGGTATTTTTTAATAACACTGGAGAACAAACTGAAACTTTTTGTCTGGTTCTTACATAGAATGGGATTATTCTAAATGATTTTGGCGCGCTGAGTTTGAATCTGTAGTCATAATTAGTTTAGCACGTCTAGATTTGGAGAAAAACGTATTTTTCTATTAAAAGAACACATTGTGTTTTAGTCATACAAACGCAGCAAAATACATGCTAGGCTAAGTATTTATCAAACAATTTTCTTTTGTATGATGTACCAGGAGCTTTCCTAATTAATGAACAACAATAATAATCAGCAAGCATATTAGTGTTCCATCTGCCTTGGTACCGTTTTTCCAACGCTGGAATGTCCTGATGGAATCGCTCGCCATGCTCGTCAGTCACAGCTCCAAAATTCTCAGGAAAGAAGTCCAGATGGGAGTGAAGGAAATGAACATGTAACATGTTAGACCCCATGTTATGGCTTTCTTCTAGCATTTTATTAGCCAAGTCTTCATAGTTTGGTGCTTTGTTATTTTCTAAAAAGTCTTTGCTTCGGTGATTTTTGTAAATTTTTCCTTAAGATGTAGATATCCTCTGCCATATTAATCCACACCTTTTACAATTATTCATGAGTCCTAATTTGATATGTAAAGGAGGTAAATAAATATTATGTGGATCAACAAGGCTTTTATGTACATACAACATTTTTTGACATTCCACTAATTGTCTAGTTGGCCCATCGCGAACAATGTAGTGCTGAGACTTAGCATGGCTGCCCCAACAGGATTTCGTGTGCCCTCCCAATCCCAAAAGAAGAGCAATAACTTTGAGGTCACCACAGATGTTCCACTTATACCTGTTATATTCTATCCTGTTTAAGAGGTATTCATATTCCCATATGTTTCTTTTAAGTAGACTGAATGGGAATCGATGTAAATATATTGCCATTATGCAACAGAACTGCTTCTAAACTCAACTTGGAAGAATCTATGGACAACCGCTATTCTTAGACTTTGTGTTTGTGTTTGTGCCTCTATAGTATGTTGCATGTGGTACCGGAAAAGGAAGATCTGGACCATGGGTGACAGTTCTTATTGCTGATGGCACATTAGGATAAAGAATACCTTTTTTGTTTTTGCAGGGAAGCCAGATATTTTAGTCATTGCAAAAAAGTAGTCATTTACGTGATTTTGTTGTTTCCTCCGGATCATAGGTATTGCAAAACTCGTTGATACACGAGCGCCTTTTTTCCACTATTGGAGTCGGTTTGCACAGGAAACGCAAGAAATATGGGGTACCCTTTGTTTATCTGGTCTCCTACCTTGCATCCGAAGTATAATTGATAAGCGTTTTTGATAAGAGGAGTAAAGCACCTTTTCTGATGTGTCACAGTAAATTCTCCGCAAACATGACAAAAATTGTCGGCCGCATTAACACGTTTAGGAGGCATGCTGTTTGGCACACTTCTTTACCACCTTCAGCTACTACTGAAAATCACGGAAGGACGCTGTTCAAGATATGTTGCGGAAACTAAAAAAGGAAACAAAATGAGTTTGTTTGTTTTGTATTGAACCTCCTTATGTTTAGAATATGTTCTTTCCGGGGTTTGCTCACTATAATTGAAAATGTCATATCTCAAAATATAGGTATATCTACGTGTTAGGAAAATTTTAAAAACAAATTCGTAATCTTTGTTACAAACTACACCAGGACTACCTATTTTTTTCGGAACCAAAAAACTTGTTCCTCAGTGTAATCGTGTAATCTATGGAAATATAATGCATCCAATTTATCCCTAAAAATTGCATAGATTATTTCAGTTTCAAGTCATGGTTGGGATGCAACAAACAAAACAAAGATGGCATTCAACATGAAATTGAAAGCATTTGACATGTTTTAGATTTACTTTTTATATATATGGTAATACTAGACGACCGAACAAGCCGATAACATAATGAGAGGGTTGTTTCGACTCGGCGGCCCGCGATCGAAGCGGCGAATTTTTAGCCTCGACCTGTTCCGCCTCCTTGAATGGGTGTTGTAAGGACAACACGCAAACTCAACCAATTGTCCTTCGGAAAGGTTACCGAGATGTGCAATCGCTCGTTGCATTTTAGCAGAGTAAGATAATGTCGGCGCCGTTTTTCGTTTCAATTCCTGCACAACCTCCTTGAATGAATGCACGCAAATGCAACAAATCATCCTTCGTAAAGGTTATTAAGACATGCGATAGCCGGGTGCATTTGGAAAAGCTAGATAAGGTCGGCAACGATTTTCCTCCCAATTACTTGAGATACGTGCATCTGTGGTTGAACTGGATACGCCCCCTACGGCCACACCCAAATATATTGTTTTTTATCAACTTCAATTCCAAATACGCTTCAATATTCTGAGTGGGATCAGAACATGATCAAAATGAACGATACTATTTATTGTATTCAGAAATAGGAATGTCAAAAATAACGGTATATTTTCTATTTATTCGCACAACAAAATATAAAATATTTTTTTAATCTATACCTTACAGATCATATAAGAGCTAAAGAGAGAAAAGTAAGGTATTTAATTGTTGCTTGACGGAAGTCATTTAACGAGATACGAGTATAAGTTTATTAAAATAATTATGTAAAATGGAAGTTTTAATTGACGGATTCAGTTCAAAATCACAAGTGGGCGATAAATTTTAATAAGGATCACTCCTTAATTTAATTAAAATCCGTCCAGCAGTTTAGGAGATGAAAGTTAATACGGACGGACGAGACGTGCCCATAGGGCGTTCCGCTACTACCGCTTCGCTGGTAAGGAACGCCTAATAATCAAAGAAAATGGTATCCTTTATTGGCAAGGAAATTTGAAGTTTTCCTCATCATATATATAAATTACTTTTTACTCGTATTACGATCCTTTTCCATTTCTACCGTAAATTATTGAAGCTCTTACTGATTTTATTATTCAGTTGATTGCATGCTGAAGAAATCCTCCAAGCGTGTTCAGAACGAGTAAGATTGTATACTTCGAAATAATTCTCAAACAGCCGATGTGCAATACGAAATATTTCTTCCGGGTAATAAATCGAACCATTCAAGCTAACATATTTTAATCCAATATTGAAGATATACGTTTCGGCAGGATGTAATCTAGTTCTTTTGTTTATTCGTCATGAAATTTTTTGATAATTGCCGTATTTATGATTACGTACAATGTTCTATCAAATAATAATTGCACATTTTAAATAACGAATAAAGCATTGTACTGTTGAGGTCGAAACACCGGACCGGATATTCGCAAAAATTGTACGGGAGGGTCATATTACACACATTCCCGCGCGACGAGAAGGCAGCAAAACGAGGCTCCGTGAAATGAAAGGGGCCGCAAAATTTAAAAAAAAACAAAAGACAAACCTCGCGATCCATTAATCTTTCTTCCTTTACCGGAGGCGGCGCTCTCCATCCCCATTTTAATCCATTTTTTATCGCTCGCGATCCTCCTCTTATATTTTCATTTCCTGAGAAATGGGGCGGCAGCCTTAATGAAGACTGCGAACCACTCGGGCGTTATCTGGAGTCGAGAGAGAGAGAAAGAGGAAAGAAAAACCCTTTAACGAGATGTAGACGTAACGGAATTATAAGGGTAGAGAAGATGGAGGGAGAGAAAGGAATGATGAGAGAGGATAGGGTATTAGAGGATTGGAGAATGATTAAGGAGGAAAGCGGGGGGAGAGGAAAAGGGAGACGGAGGAAGAATGGTTAGAAGCGAGGAAGAAAATATAGGAGAGAGAGATTGCTTGGGCGATAGTAGAGCATGCGCGCTTCCTCCCCCGAATCGATGCAAAAAGGATTAAAAAGATACGTGGAGAGAGGAAGCGATAACGGCGGACCACTTTTTCATTTGAAAATCATCCACTTTACAGAAGACGTTCGAACTCGAACTCTCCTACCAAACTGCGAAACGATTTTCGCCGCAAAACGCTTCGCTTTTGCGGCGACCGTCTTTCCTTCGGATATTATTTTTCCACGTGTTATACCCCAACCCTCTTAGATCTTTTTCTCTTTTCGCAACTGTTTTTTTTTAACACGCCGCGTAGTAAAACGGATCCGTAAGGAAACAGGTAGTGGGGCCCAGAAGATTACGACGCCGATTACCATCGGCCGAGACGAAGGTAGCGACCGAGATGAGGGGAAAAGACGAGAGAGAGGAGGGAGGCTGTTCGGTACAGCGCACAAAACAAACGAGGAAAGTCTTCTCTGGCGCAAAGGTATGGCCAGTTCCGTTATTGACCCTTTCGAAAATAGGCGCGATAAGCACGGGGTGGAAGGGGAAAGGTGCGTACTCTCTCTCTCTCTTCTCCCATTCTCCAGAAAAGTTACTTCCTTCTCCTCCCACTCTTACGACCCAAGTTTAAAAAAAGGAGAATAAAACCGCAGAGGTGAGAGGAAGAATTTCGCGGTGTCCCGAGTGTTTGTGCCTCGATGAGGAAATTAATGCAAGATAAGGAATGCGTAAACTGACGGTCATTGGAGGAAAGAGAGAGAGGAGAGCAAGGTCTTTATATGCGGCTTGCAGCGTATTTTCCTCATGTTTTTTTTAGCGTGGTCAGGAAATGTTTCTCTATCTTCCGTCAGATACTGGAAAAATTTGGTCCAAGCTAGGAGAAATCGGAGTTAAAATTAAAGTTTATATAGATAATCGTTGAATATATGTTTTTCGTGGTGTTCTAGCGTGGTTTAATTATAAAACTTATAGGTTGCTTTAAGTGGATTGGTTTGAATGCGATGTAAGAAATTATTTTTTGTATTGCCAACATTTATATTTCGCTCTAAAAATTAAAAAATATATATATAATTATAGATTTTCTTCTGGAAATTAAGAAAATATTTAATTTAAAAATTTTCTATAAATTAGTAATATTAGCATAAAAGTTGGTGACAGTAAAAAAGTGATTACTTTTACTAGTGACTTGATGCTTTTTAGATATAAAATCCAAGTTTATTATATGAGTATACACATAATTCCGCTTTAAATTGGCCAAATAATCTTGATTTTAAAATTTTGAAATTATCAGTAGCTATCTAACAATAATAAAATATGTAAATACTTAGGTAATTATACTAGCGCTATTGCCTGTATCAAATTGTCAATATCAAAATTGTTGCTGAAAGATATATGCATTTATGTATGTACAGTTTTAAGCCTGGTAATAAATTTTTGCTTGACGTATTTGATCTCACGTACCCCCTGAAACTTAATCTAACAATAATAAAAGGCTAATTCTGTCCCCAAACGAAAGTTTGTTTTCTTGCCATCCAAACAAAGTCAAGGTATATTTGTTTATTTTTTATTTCACAAAAACCTTTCCCGTTGAATTTCAACGGGCATCTCCATAGTAAACGTATAATAATCCACACGCGACGTTGCAATAAGTTTTTTGCAACACTGCACTGATTTCCCGTTAAATATTTTTTTTAATAAAGGGAAATAACGTATCATTTTTTAAAAATCTATCCTCTTATCATTGTGAATAAAATCCGATATCTACGTAGCAAGAAATGTTTCTATTTTCACATATTCGAATTATATAAAGAAAGTACTGAGAAATTAAATTTTGATTTGGATATTTTGATGAATATGCACGTTTTAGGAGTCCCAAAGTTCAAAAGGTGTTTTTCGCAATTCCGTATGTCTGTAGACTGTCGTCGGTGAGAGCCTGTATGGGCTAAACGGTTCAACATAATCTGACAAATTCTCGTATTTATATGTAATAGCGTAAATGTCAAAATTTCCTGAATTATGTAACCACCCTATAGTTGCAATAAAATGTAAAAAATAAATATAAAATTCACCTAATTGAATGCTCCAGAAAGTGAAAATTGTTTTGGGTGTAGATATGAAATTTGTGTGGAAAAGAAATATTAATGATGATTTATTTGTTAAAGATTACGTTACACAACTTCTGTATGGCCTTTTATTCCCTGGAGCATTTGTTTTTTATATTTATTTATTATTTTATACTTATTTTTTTACATTTAAGTGCACATAAAGGGTTGTTTCATTACTTTTAACTGTATTTTTGTTTTTAGGAATAGATTCATTATTATACCCTGAATGATGACTATTATTATTGCTCATACAGGGCGATCCGAATCAAGAAACTTGAAATACGAAAACTTGGACACGAGCCGATTGCTAGAGAATTTGGAAATTATGGATAGGTCCCTTAATTTCGCGGAAAATTATAAATACTAGCGGAACTGCCCGTCAAAATGCTGGACAGGCATGACTAAAGAATAAAATTAAAACTTCCCATTTACCGTTTTCTTATAATTCCAGTGAAATGCACATATTTTCGCTAAAACTCATATATTAACTAATTGTGTCTTCAAACCAAAACTTCCGGTGCTATATAAACAAATTGAAAAAGAAACGAAATTACAAGTGTTCCTCAAGTCCCCCATTCTTCTACCTAACTCCCGTAAGCTATCGCCCACTCCTTCCATATAAATTTTGTATGTGATCGGTTTGTTTATTAAAAAGTCCAGATGTTACTCAGATTTTCATACCATTTCAATTTTAATGATATATAATTTATCTCATTATTACGGTTCTTAATCGTTTTGAATAGTATTTCAGCTTCTTAGGGGTGCCACAATTGCAAAATAAATCTTTTCGGTAATTATGCTTTTGGAAGGAATTGACAGAGACGAAAATAAAATAAATAAAATTTCACCCCACAAATCCTCCGCTTTAAAATATAAAATGAAGTTACTAAAATTTGGTTTGTCGACCTCTTTCCAGCAACAAAATCGTCTGCCGATCTCACGCAATCACACCTATATAATTTTGTATTTTATTAGCAAAGGAAATTATTGGTAATTGGCATAATAAAATCGCTATAACAATTCTTATTATAAGTTGCATATAAATGGACATCTTTTTTTTAAGCAATATCTTGCATACGACGTGAATACTTCTATCAATTTTCTTTACTGCTGCAATTATTCGATGCACTCAAGGACGGCGTCAAAAAAAGATTTCATTAACAACGGTCCCTGAAGCGTATCACGAGAAGCAATACCAAGATAAAATCGATTTTTTTTGCTCGAAAAATTGCACTAGAAAAATGTTAACCGCTACGGAAAATCATTCCCATTTTCCGCTCAATTTCGCAGACATTCGTCGCAATCATAAATTCGCTCCAGACGAATTTGTTTTAAAAATATATCGTAATTTGAAACCAACCGATAATTTCCTTCCCAAGGCAGAAATTCGGAATAAATTTGGAGAAGACATTACAACTTAATTGGCAAATAACATTCGGTGATATTTTAAAAATTAAAGTAGTTATATAAATTGAACACCAAACCGTGACTAAAAATTGTAACTATCGTCACAAAAAATTGCATCGAAAAGATATTTGTATTGATTGCAAGCAATATCTGCCTGACTGTACTAATCTAAATTATTAATTTATTGGAAGATCCGAACCAAATAAAACCTATTTTAACCATCTTCAAGAATAATATTTTATTTCATAAATTTTCACTCAGCACCAAAAAATATGCAATCATAAATAAATTCGCCACTGGCGTTTCTACTTCATAACCTCAATCCAGAGATTCTCAATATTTTCATGGGGACGAGCATCAAGATGTAATACTTGAATATCAATCGAGCACCGCTGTACTTTTGCAAGAAGAGGATTGATCATAAATTAAATCAAACCAACGTCCAAGTTATTCATGGCCTTCAATAAGTGTAGAAGCAACGAAACAAATTAAATTACTGGAGGTAGGAAACGCGAATTAAGCATCGCAGAAGAGTACAGTCAGGCTACCAAAAAGCACAGGGATTCCCCGCTATCACTAGGTTGGGAACTTTTTATAAAACCACATATTAAGGTAATAATGCATAACCTTAAGTGCCTCTTCATATAGAAAGCGATTCTGAGGATTTAGCGTTGTATTAAAATACAGCTTTTCTCTTTTTCCCTGGTAAGAAATTTCTTCAATTTGTATTCCGTTACCTAAGAAGTAAAATCTTGTACAGCGAATATAAGAATGGCCGCGAAACTTGAATCGATCAATTCAAGTGTGAAATGTTGCACTCTACGAAACATCCGAAAGTGGTAGCAAAATTTTCAAATGGGCAAGGTTCTGAATAAATGCCTATAATATCTTTTTCAAAACCAAAGAAAACGGCCTCGGCTCATCGCCAGGACTGATAATTCTCGATTTAAACTTAAAATGAAAGAGCGCGAAGAAAACTATCTATAAGATAAAAGAAAATGGGAAAATTTTTGGTCGTAATATGGAATGGAGGGGTTGTGGAAACATGCGTGTAAAATATTGGTCTTCAGGATACCTTTTAACAATACCTTTTGTTAATATTTATCGCCGAACTCGGACTACAGTAAAAGTTAAAAAATCGAAATGTAAAACTTAGTCACAGAAAAACATGTCTGGAATATGAATAAGACAGGGAATAAACTGAAGTCATAGAATATTCTATTTAGGGTTACTAAATGATTTTTTTATTTCTATTTCATCCTAGACGTAGATATAAATGTAATAAACAAACTCAAGAAGTGTGCTTAATTATTGAAGTTGTTTCAAAATGGGTCTGGTTCCTCTTTTAAAAAATATGCGTTTATTGTTTAACCCGATAGGAATTCCGGCGTTTTTTTTCATGTTCCTAAACTCTCTCGACTGGGGGTGAACTCGTTTTCGTTTTCCCTCCGTTTTTTTCCTATCACGCTGTTCAGTTCAGCGAAGAAGCGGATGCAAGCGATCCGTAAAAAGGTTTTCCAAAGCGACGTCCTTCGTGGGTACGGAGAAATGGAAATAGGCGTGGCGGTAAGAGTTATTTGCGCTGCGGACGGAGAACTTTTGTTATTATGGACAGTCCCGTTCGGAAAAGGGACCGACAGAACGCGTCTTGACCCAATTCCAAAAGGACCGTGGCGGAGGAGAGCAGCGGCTGTCATGCAAGGAGAGGGAGGAAGTAAAGGAGGTGGACGAAAATTTACGACGGACCCTGCAACCCACGAGAATCGCCGCCAACGCCTCATCTCAGCTCGAGCATTTCTTGGAAATGCCACAGTAAATTTTTTGTTTATTTTGTCTAAAGAACGTGAAATTTTGTATATCAGCATTAGCTAATATCAATTCAAAACATAAGTCGTCACATACAGATTATTAGTAATACAAAAGAAATGATTAAACCCTTCGCTTGTGGTTTGGCGGTAGTTCACAGATCGAAGGTTTTAATGAAATCCTTCTAAATAAGGACCTTTTTTTCAACCGAGTGCAGAAACATGATGTGCCATCGGTCTTTTTTCTTTTAAAACTCGCAAATTTTCGCATTCTCTTTCTTATTTAAGTTTTCCCTCATTAGCGATCGCTTTCTCGTTCATGGGATCAAAACTTAAAAATTTGACCAGCATCCAATCATAAAATGAGCAAAATAAAACTGAATTATCGAGTTCATTTCAGAGCTTGGATGTCACATTACAATCCAAGATCGGCGAATAGCTGCAGAAGAGGGCTTATGGTAGATGAGATGCGCATAAGGTCTATTAAGCTTTCTATGATGTAATAGTAGAAGAAGAGCTTGATGAAATGGGTCGCAAGAATCACGATAATTCGAGCATTCAATACACAAACTGCTGAAAGATCTCAAAAACAAAGGAAATAAAATTCGACTACGAATTAACTGACTTTTCAAACTTTGATCAGAAGGTTTTGCTTTTGAACTTCGGAGAGGTTAGTGTTTTCTTCCGCTGGGCTGCGAGACAAAATGTATGATACACTTAAATATATTTGGTTGGCTACGATCAGTCATTCATTCGGCCTATTGCCGCTTCACTTCTTCGCTCGATCAATTAAATCTTACACTATTGTCTTTGCTCTGACCTAGTTGCTGAATTCACCATTTCTACATATCTACGCATCTACAAGTCGCGTGGGGCAAAGAATATTTACTCGCATCGTTGAAGAAGACGGCGCAGTAGGGGGTTGGAGGTCTCGAGAGCGTAAAAGTTGGGAAGGAATTTTCATCGAGTGACAATGGAGAACGGGTTATGCCATAAATTTTAAGTGAAAGAGAATTAACGAATGGAGAAACTGGAATATTATAGCTTCTAAATTGAACCGCTGACCTCCGGAGGTTTAGATTTTTATGTATTTCTTTACTCGCTCATACTTGAAATAATTCCCGATAAAGATACAATAGAATGATAGGATAATTAAGTAAACGCTTTGAACGAGATACAGTAACCGCTAAAAATTGCTCTTTGAAAAATGCACAACCTAGGACGGATTTTTATAACCGAGAATTAGAAGTGTTTTAGCGTAATTACTTGTTTTGGGAACTCAAATTTTGTAATACGCCAAATAGATTATACGTCTTCTAATCGAAATATCACTAAGTGTCTTTAGTAAATCAGTGATATTTGTTGCAATTAAAACATGGATCTCTTTGCACTTTCGTTTTCTCTTAAAACGCAAATCCTTTTTTTCTTATTCAAGCTAAGTTAATCCCCAAAATGTACCAGTGTGTGCAGCAAGTTTTCCTAGCATGAATTGATAAGAATGCGCCGCATCAGTGGATTTTTATTCAAACTGCTAATGAAGGTACAAGTATCTATCGAGATAAAACACGGATGCAATATTAGAAATGTGTAACGCCTAGTTTATAATGTTTAATGCCTTCATAGCAAACTGTTCATGAAGTCTTGCCATTCGGAGAACAAATGATACGGCCTCTCCGAATAAAGGACATTTGTAAAAAAAAACAAAGGGCGATCATATCCAGATTTACATCGATGCAATTACTCGATCATTAACCCTTGTGAGAGTTTTCCTGTAAATGACTACCATTTCCGAATTTCAATGCATCGAGATCTTTTGACAAGATCGTTCGAAAGCCCGAGCACATTCTCTAGAAATAATCGCTCTTATAATTTGTGAAATTAAGATGAAGCAAATGGATTGGTCTTCAGCATACGCTTCCTTGCTCCGTTACATTATCCCAAAAACACGTTTACGCAGGAGAAAACTGATCGCTAAATTGGAAAACGCGTATCTTGGAAGAAACTGAGTCATTCCCTTCAATACCCTGCGAGCGAGTCCGAAAAAAATTGAGAGCGAATCGAATTTCGGGTCCACATTTTGGGTAGGGCGAGAAGAAAATAAAGACGGAGAGGTTTATGGTTTCGGGGCGTTTAGCCGTGAAGAAGGTTTGTGGAGGGTGTGGGTTGAATGTTATGGCCCTATATACCCGAGGACGGAGGCGGTCTCCTTGTCCCCGTTTCATTTTTCCAGGAAACTATACAATTTTGGACTTCCAGAAAACGATGGCCGACCTCCAACGAATAGCAGGAAAGATTTCGCTGCGCACCTTTTTTTTATCCACCAAGTTTTTGTGCGTTCCGAAACGAACGCGGCTTTTTGCGAAACTTGTTATTTTTTTACGAATTTCATTTGGCAGGGCTTAGCGAGCTCGAAAATATGGCTTTGCGGCGTCACATCAAAACGTATTTTGCGCTTTATCCGAAAAGGGTTAACTCGAAACTTTTATGCGCAATTAATTAATTATAAATTGTTTATATGAGTCAACGCGCGTGGCATTTATTTTAAATGGCACTTTATCCGTATATTTTCATTGATCAGATTCTAATAAGTTACTCAAAGAGTACAAATTTGCAATAATTGCGGACAAAAGCAAGACTCGCGATAATGAAGGTGACTACTGATACGGTAAAATGAAATGTCAAATTACAGCTCACGATCTTCAATTATTTATAATCTTAAAACTTCGATTTTAATTCATTGCGCCTCCTTCAAACAGAAATTGTGGGGTTTTGGTGCCATTTCCAGACCCCGAACGCATGAGAACAGAGAAACCACTTTCAGAAAAATCGGTACAACATGTTATATTGCATAAACTTTCTCATATTCGAACGCTTCTAACACATGTTACTGGTTTGAGTAATATGTATTTACGCGAGGAAAATATATCCTCGGAATTCGTCTAGTAGCAAGTGCTGCTACTGGAGTGGGGAAAGCTTGGCAGTAGTTGGCGTGTAACTCGGCATGCCACTGAACGCTATATAGTTATTTTTAGATATATAGCTTATTTATGAAAAGAGATTCTTAAACTGTACGAATTTTAATGAAAATCCTTAAAGTAATTTTTGAGTAAATTCAAATTTTGTGAAAATGGACAAGAATAAACCGCCCTCCATAGTTGCGCGTAGTGGTTAATTTCAACAAAGTTTATATTCCGGGAGAAGCTATATAAACACGAGATTCCTTCTGATTATATTAAACCGTTTAGTCCAGGAGTGTCAAACACGACCTTCGGGCCCCCGAAGTAAGAAACAATTATATGGTGCAGCCAAAATTCAAATTTATTTCTTGTAATTTTTAAAATTGCGTATAAATTTAAGTAATGTATTAAATATACACTTCCAAAACATGCGGTTTATTTTTTCATTTCCATTTCAAACATTCTAAGCAATTGGGGTACAGAAGAATGTTCTCAACTTGGAATGGGGCCGGCGAATATGGCACGATTCCTTAATGCAGCTCACGGATAAGTGCAGTGCCATCATGCGGCTAAATCATGATTTGAGTTTGAGACCAACGGTTTAGCCTCTAGATCTGCACACTGGACAGGAATGACCACGCACAACAGACGATAGACGGAATGTTACCGACAAACAGAATTACAAAAACCAGTTTTGTCCTCAGGGCCAACTAAATCGTGCTTATTTATTGAAGTCTCTAATTGTAAGTAGATTTTTTGACGATAGCAATAATAAATCTATACAATTCCTATATAAGAAAGTAAAAAAGTTTAGTTTTAATATATTCTGATGTTGAGGTGAAGAATTTTAATTAATTCTTTCCAATATAAAAGTACGGAGCAAAAGCTGAAAACTCCCACCGTTGAGGTTGAAACCCAAGCCCCAAACGTCACAAGTAAGAGCTACAGAACACTTCCTTAAATCTGACCGTTATTTTCATAGTTATCAAGCGATCGTATTATTCGATTTCGGCGAACCACAGCCTACGGTTAACGGATGATAGGAATGGAATGGTTATTCGAACTAACTTATTAATTCGCAATTTCGATCATACCATAATTAATTGCCCAATTACTTTCTTCTCGAGAGGGCGGGTGCTTGGAATCGTTCTGGAAAGCGGATAATTGAACGCCATTTGAAAAAGTGCTTCAAAACTTTTGAGAAGTGAAAAAAACTTTCTCCTTTCAACGGAATATACATCTTGCTCTAGGAAAAAATGATGGACCGTTATATCAAGCCAAAGAATATTTTTATGGGGGAGGTGGTAATATTTGAACTTTTTTGCCTTTTCGCACTTTTGCGAATTTATATCCGGCAGAACGATGGGAATGTAGAAATAATAAATTTTAATTCATTTTAGTTGCGCTAAAACATCGTGGGCGACATCATGTTACATTTGCCGAAGGAACAGCCATAGTTTTCCTCTGAAATGGTGGAAAATAACCAGGCCATCCCAGAGGTTCGGAAAGGCCAGGGCCCCTTCCATATTTTGAGGCCCCTGACCGCATTAAAAATAAAAATACGAAGACAAAATAAAACCATCATTAGCTAAAAAATATGTGAAGCGCAAATTGTCTATTTTTTATAAAATGCTATTCTAGCTTTTCTCCATGAAAACGTACCATTTATTGAGGAAAAGTCTAATTTTCATGCAATTTCACAGTTGATATTAATCATGGCGAGTCCAAATGCAAATTTGGGCCTCCTTGAGCTTGAGCCCCAGACCAAATGGTCCTCCTGGCCCCCCTCTCAGAGACCCTGCATAGAACAATTATCTGATGTGGTTGTTGTGAGAGACTTAACAGTTCACATGCAAAAAGAAGTAGGCCTTCACAGGTTTCCGATTCGAATTATAATTGAGGTCTGCTTGCCCTCTCCGTCTAGACAGCATTCCAATATCGTGATCACTCAAAATTACTCTATAAAAACTGCTTAATCATACAAAAATGATTTTTTTTCGATTACTTGAAAGTGCCAATTGTTTTAAACATAAATTAATAAATAGACAAATCCCTTGTATCGAGAGTAATCTTAATCAAGTAAGATAGAATCTAAAATTTTATAAAAATGTCGTCATCGAGCAGTCTTTCTATAATATTGGGCACAAACGCATACTTTTATCGAAAACTCGGGAAATTACAAAGAGAAAATATTTTAATAGACGATTTTTATAAATAAATGATTTTTTCCCAGGTAAAGGCATACACAGTCATAAATTAACGCTTAACCATGAGCAAAATTCCGTGTCCCTAACTTTATGTACCTTTTATATCGCTTGAAAGTACAGAAACTTATATACAAGTACGCATAAAAATGGAAGCCTTTTTAAAATCCTCCATCGCAATTCGGTCCTTATTCGATGAAAAGTATTTTCTAAAGCCGGTTACACACTATCATTTAAAAATGTCATTGAAAAATGAAGGGATGGCTTCATTTTTTTCCCTCAAAGAAAAATGACAACAAAAATGATTCCAGTTTTGGCACGCGTACACGCTATCATTTTTCACTTAGCTGAAAAAAGACATATATGAAGGTCGCATTTTTACTATCGCGATAATGGGTGATAATAAGTACGTATTATCAGACGTTGCTACACGGACTTTCTGCAGCTGCATGCGCGTTATTGATTGCTAAGTTGAAGCAAAGAAGAAATAATAAAAGTAGAAGATGGAAAAATCGTAAATGGTGGACCATCGTGGATTCTTCGTCGTGATGAAGGGCGACTTGGTTCATCACGAATTGCGTGAAGAAGACATGCCAAGTTACAAAAACTACTTGCGAATGGAAAACGAAAAAATGAGTATTTGTTTATTTTCGTTACCGTCGTATTATTATTCGCAACCAAGGTGTTTTTTAAACTTCAGAACAACTTCGAAATTTCGTGGATATGTCGATAATTTGTTTACTGTAATTTTTTTTATTTTCGTTACCGCCGTACTATTCATCCCAACCAAGGTATTGCTTAAACTTCGAAACAGGGTCCAAATTTATCTTATTATTCATCGTAAACAAGGATTGTTTATCTCATTGTACAGTATATGGGCATTGCGACTTTTTTATTATTCATCGCAACCAAGGTATTGTTTAAACTTCGAAACAGCGTCGATATTTGTTGTATTATCAACATTGACTTTATTTCTGTGATTTTTCCGTCCACCGACCGGCCTTGCTCGATAGATTCAATCAAAACAACCATCCGACTTCCGCTGCTCAACCTCTACCCAGAACGTAATGCTTCAAGTTACCGTTAAAATAGAATATATCGTTTTTCGTTAGAAAGTATCGAGGTTGCATATATAATAATTTATGAAATATTGAAGAGAACATTCTCAATCAACTATATCAGGACGAATGTCGGCCATGTTACTTTCTGTTTCTTGTCATTTTTAAATGACGGAAAATAGGACGGGTTCTATTCCATCATTTTTGTATCATTTTTCACTGAAGCCATGCGTGCGCATGCGCACAACGTGTTTAAAGCGTACACACCTTCATTTAAAAATGACAGCTTTCACATCAGTTTTCTTGTAGAAGAAAAATGATGGGAAGAATGATAGTGTGTAACCGGCTTAAGACTATTCGCCATTATTTCCACAGAAATTTCGCATCCACTCTGTTTATAAAATCGATCGTTACTTCAGTTTCGACACCGTCGTCGTAAAAATAAAACTAAAACTCGAATCGAAAACGATATGGCTGCAGGGTAAAGTCGGTTGCTGTGCTTTGTCGGACGTCATGTCTACATAAACGTGGAAGTGGGGAACACTTAACCATTATTTTCAAGGCACCAGTCTAGTTTTCACTAGCGGATACACCGACGAACGACGGAAAATACTTACGACGTCGCCTAATGAAAAACAGGATTTTCCAGAATGCGTACATTTATTCTATGTAATAAATATGGACGAAGGTTGAACATTTTGAATGAACCAGAGGCACTCGGATTTGAATGAATTATCCTTCCAATCACCATCTACTGACATAAGACATGTGACTTACTATAGCGTTTAGTGTTCTCCAAATAAAGCATATTACATTTAAAACAGGTAGAATCGATGCACGCTAGAGACGTAGTATAAATTTGGCGCGTTTTTCTCAAGAGATCGCAAGAAATGTTATTTTTTCAAGTAAGGTGGCAGCTCTGATAAGAGGACAAGATAAAAGTATTCAATAACGTGATTTAAATTTAAAATATTTGTATATGTGAAATTTAACGAAATACTATCATAGGTTTTACTTGAAATTTCAAATTTTACTTTCGGTAATATGGAAAAACGGATTGAGTAATCCAACCGACGTATATGTGCCGTATTCATATTTACTTGAAAACTGGCAGTCTTGATGGAGCTATGAACATTTTGATGGCGATTTCCACAGAAAAAATTGACCTTTCAAAACATGTACATGAAAAAGAATGTTTATTTTGTTTAACTCTCCAAAATCTGAAATATGAGTATTTTATTGTCAGATATTTTTGTTTCCAGAAGAATTCGATATGACCCGAATATCATGTTTGTCTCCTAATTCGATGTAAATTCCAAATCTCGTTGAAATGCGCCCAGCGGTAAAGTATCTGATATATGCTTACGGACTGACCAAAAACCATGTGTGGACTGAAAGACGGACAAATCAAATGGCGAATTCTCTTTAAGAAACGCCTAAAAATCGGGATGAGCATTTTCCGTCCCTTTTATGCAGATTTTTTTCCATTTTAAAATAGGTAACATACAAGCTACGAACTCGAGACTTCAGCCTCATATATCTAAAATAAACTGAAGTGGGCAACACATGACTTTCTCCATATTTATATGGCAAATTACATGTTGTTAGCTCTGGGATCGTTGTCAATATTTACTTTCGGTTGACAATTAAGAAAAGAAAAAGGAGCGTTACTAAGACGTAACTAAGCGTCAATTATTAACGATAGTCTTCGGTAGGTAGCGTGGTGGTGGCAGCTAAAAATATAAGATATCTCTTAAAAAATGCATTATATGGGAAAATGTATCAAACAAAGTTTGTAGAAAATTAAATTCCCTACAACTTTTATTCTAATACATTTTTACATTTATCAAATATTAAAGCAAATATTTCTAAATAACGGATAAGTGACAAGAGTAAACACCAACTTCCGATCGACCGATTTTTACCAAAAACTAATCAGATGTTCAAACCTTTATAAAAATGTTAAATATAGAATTTTGTATTGACCTGATTAATAGTGTTTGAGTTAGAGCACCCATAAAAAAGCTGTCTCACACACACAAAGAGACATCACCGAGAAAATGGTAAAAACGTGTTCAGTGGACCTCAAAACGTGTATTTCCGTTGAAATCTCGAGTTCGATTCTTTTTCATGAAAACAATACTTTCTCTATACTTCGTATGTGGAGAAAGTAAAAATTAGATGTGGCCTCCACATGACTTGCCCCAGGCCTGTATTATTGCTAAAAATTCCAAATAGGTAAAATGATAATAAATATTTTAAGGAACTGCGAGAAAAATTCAGACCTTACAAAGAACAGACATAAACTTAGACTGTAGCCTTCTGATATTGGATATAGCTACGAAGCTCCAAAAATTAAGAATAAAAAGTAGCGTTACTAACACTTAACTAAGTGTAAATAAGTGTTTATAAAAGTCGCCTCAAGGTGGTGGTGGTAAGCTAAAAATATGGTTTTTAAATAGCTCTTAAACAATGCATTATATAGGAAAATGTATTGAACAAAAGTTGTAGAAAATTAAATTTCCTACAACTTTTATTCCGATAATTTTCTACATTGATCAAATATTAAAGCAAATATTTGATAGAAGGGGATAAGTGACAATAGTAAACACCCACTTCTGGTTGACCGGTTTTAATCAAAAACTAATCAATTCTTTTCCCTACAGTAAACATTTGATATATAAAATTTCGCGTTGATCTGATTAATAGTTTTTGAGTTAAGAACACCCACAAATTTCCTATCACACAGACACACGAACATCATCGAGAAAATGGTCAAAACGTGGTCAGTGGACCACCAAACATGTATTTCCGTTGAAATCTCGAAATCGATTTTTTCACCACCTTATTTCAAGATGCGGGTACAACGAAATTCTTTTTATTTTGAAATAGTGCCACGTCTATAAAAATTTGGACACCACCACGGCTTTAGACTCGTCAGATTTTCTATTTCCTTTCCTTTCTCTCATCTCTTATCTTGCATCCTATTACGCACCTTTCCTTCTTAAATCTATCTTTATAATTACTCATTAATGGAACACTTCTACAATCACGTGTTAAGATATCAAAATAAAAAATAAACTCTAGAATAAATTAAGACTATGGAATGAAATGAAGCGAATAATTATTCAAATAGAAGAACGTGATGTACCTCCAAAAATTACAATGAGTCATGACGAGTCTCATCGAGTAGGTAATATGAAAAAGAGAACCGAACATAGCTAAATCTAACTTTTTTAAATCGCATGCGATACAATAAAAAATTATACCTAACTAATATTTTTTCATTTAAAACCAAGCAACATACCTATGTGATTTGCGATTACTCGGGCATAAGGCAGGGCTTTCGAAATCGGAACAAACGATGAAGTATAAATGCCGCACTCGGGAGGTCATATCCCTCGAGACATTAACCTATAAAAGTACCGAAAGTAATCGTAAAACGTCGCCGTAAGTATGTAGTCGACCTAAGATCTCGTATCCTACTATAACTACCCCTTATATTTACCAGAAGGCGGGTTAGGCGTAGAAACATTCCTCAATGGCGATTTAAAAAAACGAATGATCAGTTGGCTAAAATTCGCTGTCTGCACCGCGCGGATTAATCCTCCATTCACTGTAAAACGCAAGAAAGGTTTATACGACCCCTATCCGACTATTCGGCCTTGAAAATTAGAGAAGTAAAATGGAAGGTTTCTAGGAATCGTGAGGAGATCGGAAAAGGCGTCTTAATGGTTTGTTTTCCTTTTCCTGCAGGCGCAGCTGCTCGGCAAAATAAGGGATAATGACAGTCATTCGTGCGAGCGAGAGAGAGAGAGAGAGAGGGGTAGTGCGATCATAGGATTCCCGTTATGCGCCTGAGATAGCATTTCATGACATCCAGCCCCCTCGAGTGCCCTCGGAATCTATCATAAACCATTGAGCGTATAGAAACATTTTCTTCTTACAACCGGTGCGTAATCGGAGGAAAAGCTTGCCATAGGAATGGAATCGAAACAAATGCTGAGATAGATAAGATTCCGAGTAAAATATAATATCCTAAAGTTTACCATAAACGAACGTAACATATTAATAAATGGCAATTGAATCGCTATACTAAAACGAAGAATTGAAGTATTAGTTGCATTTAGAGCTGGGGTCGGCAACATACGGCCCGCGAAGCCATAATGAAAAAGTGATCGGTACAATTTAACAGAAAATTTCGTATTTCTTCAATAAAATTTTGGTCTCAAAACCTTTTCTGATGAATATTTAACGCTGGTCAATTATTTAGGTATGATTTTTACTAATACAGGACAACAGAATCTCCGGAAAACTTCGGATGTAAACACTCATCCGGCCCGCCGAAGTACTCGTGACTTTCAATGCGGCCCTGCGGAGCAATCACATTACGAATGTGGCCCGCCATGCACAAAAGGTTGCCGACCCCTGATTTAGAGGGTGAAAAAGTTATCAAAGGACATTCGTCATCTATTAAATTCAAGAGAAAAATTGGAGATTATGATCACAATTTAATTAGTGAACTCATTAGGAATAAATGAACTATATGATGTTAATGACTCTTGTAGTCATATAGCAGTCGAAGAAGTCATTGGCTTTTCGACGGTTAATTGTAAGTAGATTCGTATGTGGCAATTCACCGCACGTTCATTCTGCTCTATGAATATTCTATTGGTAGGTTTAACGGTCACAGCGCTTGATCTGTCCCACCCTCGTCCCTACTCTTTATCTTCTTATTGTCATCCTATTCATTTAAACCAGGGGTGCACAGCATACGGCCCGCGGGAGAAATTTGGCCCTCCGGCACATTTTGTGTGGCCCGGCAGGATTTCATTCAGCTGGTCCTTTCCTTTTCCGTAAAAATACAAGTAAAATTTGTTATGGATATTTATCGCATGTGTGAACAAACATTCTCTCTTATGAAATTAAACAAAGCTCCATTACGTTCAGCACCGACAGATCAGTGTTTAAGAGCCATTCTAAGAACAGCAACTACCAGAATTACTACGGTTATAAGTGGAATGGCGAGAGAAAAACGGTGCAACATCTTCCATTCAATAAGTAAATTATATTTGTTTGTCACTTCATTTTTGTCGCATAGAAAGTGCATGTAAATGCTGTTACGGTAATTACTGAATCTATTAGAATGTACTAAATTTTTTAATGTACAAAACTTTTATAGCGTGGCCCGCCTAGATCCAATCAAATTCGATATTGGCCCGTGTGAACTTTTCAGTTGTGCACCTCTGATTAAAACTCTTCAATATTCCTTTTATCTTCCTGCCTCTTTGCTTCTTTCCTAGCATCTACCTTCCATGACTTCATTCAACAGGCCATTTTTTCTTTAACATTTGATGCATCCATTTCTTCAGTCCCTCCTTCATAACTCTAATTAAGGTTCTTTAACTATACGTATATATTATAACTGTATTTAAGTCTTTTTCATTTGTTTTTCTTTGTCCGACCAGAGAAATGTTGTGAATTTTAGGGACCCTAGGTTAATTTCCTCAAATCTACAATATAAAAATGGCTTGGAGTTGGTGGTGGTCGTCATCGTCGTTGGGTGGGACACAAGAGCACTTGGCACTAGAGCGGAGCTGTCCTCACCTTTTTGAACTTCGCGAATAATTGGTTCCGGAAAACTGACGCGAAATGCAAGTCCTATTTTCTCATACTGCAATGTAAAAATAGGAACACGGTTCCGAGTCATCCTAAAAAGTTCACTTTTTATTATAAATAATGCAGTTTAACAGAAAATAAAAGAAAGTGTAACAGCAAATGAAAACCTAGCATCATAAAGTGAAAAATTCTTTTAATTATCTTCAAAACGCGTAATTGCAAATGAAAATCCAGCATTACAAAGCGATTACGCTTCTTTAGACAATTCTGCAGTTTACTTCCGGCACATTTTCGCATGCGATTTTCGATCTTCTTTTGTTCATTCCAAAGAAATGCTTTTAACTTAAATGGAATAACAACTGAAATGGAATGTTGAGTACGTGATGCACGGATGTTTTCTTTGGTCTGAAGCAAACATTTCCAAGCCGCAAAAAAACACCAGCATTATAAAGTGGATATATTTATTTTATTAATTACGGTCGAAATGCGTAACAGAAAATAAAACCTAGCGTAAAAAATTGATAACATTCTTTTAATAGTCCAAATACGTCACCAAAAAACGAAGTATTAAAGTGATAACATTTCTTTAGTAATCGCGTTCTAAATACGCGGCAGAAAATCTTACGTTTATAAGATAGAAATTCTTAAATTTACATTAAAAATTCGTAATAAAAATGAAACCCTAGCAAAATCAAATAATATTTCCTTAAATTACGTTCAAAATATGTTCAAAGATAATAGCAAATTAAAAACTTACATTCCAAAATTATGGCGTTTCTTTAAATTTAAACTAGTTTCACCATCGAAAATAGCGGCGTTGGCGGTGAAGTTCAAACTGAGCTACAAAATAATTAAGTTGAGAATTAGTACGTTTGTTTACTTCGAAAACTGCTAATAATGAGCATTACAAAAATAATAAGTCCTTTTCTAGGGTGTCAAAGTTTAAACTGAACTTCCAAACAAAAAAGTAGAATGAATTCACGTTTCTTGTCATCGCAAACGCATGACGCGAAAGGCAAATAATCGGCGCGAAGCAGAAGTAATGGTCATAAAAAATTTCGTCGCGAAGTGCAAATTCGCGAACCGCAACCACGCGAAGTTCAAAAAGGTGGTGTGTAAGTAATTGTTTCATTGTATTTTAAATGCATTTAAGTTTTACTGAACCATCCTATAGCTATACTGGTCACCGTTTATTACAATTCTAAATAACTGAAGAATGATTAACTTAGTATAAAGCAGCGCTTAAATTGGAATTGCTTAAATGGGAACACCATTACACTCGATTCAAAATGAAGCCCAAAGTGTTCCCATTGTTAAAAAATCAGATAAGAATGTTCTGGTTTCCAGCATTCCCATTGTTAAAATTTTCCAATTTGAGTACAGATGTGAAGCAAAATCACCAATCCATAAGACTACCTATCTTTCTTTGAGGTGGTGTTTATCACTAAGTTTTTTTGATAAATTAAATTAATAAATTCATCGACATACATCTCCCTCAGTTAAATCAATTGGTCTATTAGAGGACTTTGTTCCAAGCTTTTCTGACACATCTACAGACTTGATTTTTTGAGCAAATTTATTTCATTCAATAGAGAAATGTGCTATCCCATACATTATATATACCAATTATTTCAAGCAAAGAATAGTAAATTTACTAATTTGGAAACAAAAAGATTTTATAAAATCAATTTTGCTTTCCCACCTTGTACTTGATATTGGTTTCAAAGCTAAATTAGAAATAAATTTTTTCAAAATATCTAATCTCTGGGTAGACAAAGAGAAAAATACATACAGCTCTGGTAGGGGTTGAAAAAACTATAATTTCAAAAGAGACTTTTGAAGCATCATTCACAACCAGGTTTAGGCTGTGGGCAGAGCATGGAACAAAAAAGCTTGCAGATTAATATCCAAAAAATTTTTTTGCAAGCTGTTATGTTTTCCCCATAAATTTGCAGTGTTGTCATAGCCCTGTCCACACATATCATGAATATTCAAATTCAGTCATTTCAACTCAACAGTTACAAAAGAAGTTAGTCCCTTTTCCATAGAATCATTGATAAGACAAAAATCTAAGAAATGTTCATGAATTATGTTTTTGGAGTCATTGTTCAATTCATCAAAATGAATTATCATGGTCAGCTCTTTTATATGGTTTATGCCGGGTGTGCAATCTAAAAGCAAAGAAAAATATTTTGATTTCCTCATGATTTTTAGTATTTCTGCCTTTAATCTGTCAGATGTCAAATTAATAATTTCATTTTGGATTTTTTCCCGATATAGGTTGCCATATATTTAATGTTTTTTAATGCCTGTATCTGATAAATATATTTGGAAATTGTTGCATCAAATTTGGTAATGATTTCAACAGATTTCATTATTACTTGTGACATCAGGCTGTACGTTTGGATGGATTTTAATCGAAATCCTTAAAGCCATTTTTGAGTCAATTGAATTTTGTTTCAAAATATCTAAGAATAAAGTACCCTTAATTATTGTGCAATATCGTTTTTCTCCACAGAACGTCTTTTATGAATGATATTATCCATAAATATGATATATCATTCGATTTAGTTTAACCGTAAAGCTGTAGTAAGAGTTTGAATGGATCACGGTGGAGGTGTGATGTCATAGGGCTTAGGTAAGGTAGCCTAGCATACACTGTAATGTCACTGGACACCATATAGTGATTTTAAGAGACATATGGCTTACACAGTACTATTTGTGACATCAGGCTCTACAATTGTATTGATTTAAATCAAATTCTCTGGAGCCATTTTTGAGTAAATCAAATTTTTCTAAAAATCGCCAAGAATAAACTACCCTTTATTTTTGTGCAATATCATTTTTATGAAAAAAGGGTCTGCAGAAGATGATATATTGCACAAATACGGGATATCATTCAATTTTATATATATGCGTTTGGGCCCTAGAATGGCCAACAGACTGACAGACATTGCAAAAACCACTTTTATGGACTCGGGGACACCTAAAGCGTTATATTTCCATCAAAATCTCAGTCGAATTTTTTCACGATAACAATACTTTCTCAATATAATACATATGAGAAAGTAAAAATTCCCATTATTTGACTCAATTCGTTAGATATTTCTCAGAAAGCTAAGTTTTGTTGCGATAAATATCGTATAAATTTTATAACAACATACCTAAAATTTTGTTTTGCCTTTGAAAATTCACTGCTGGTCTTTATCTATTGTTTTATTTTTTTTTAAACTAATAGGAGATCTAACCACTTCATACAGTTTTGCATGTGAATTACACCCTTTTTATGTCTAGTTAATATATTTGACAAATGTTGCCAATCTGATACCCCAACTGTTGACAGTGGATTATTTGGTTGCCCAAATACTTTAAAACAAAAACAGTGTACACAATCTAGAGAAATTGAATATGTATAATAACCAATTTCTTAAACTTTTCTCACAATTTGGAAGAGTGCACATATGATAGGCATCGGAAAACTTTCTTCCACTTTCATTCATGGGATAGTTAACATTTTTTAACTGCAGGGATCCTTTGTGTATTAATGATGGCACTAAATTACTTGAGTTTTTCAGGCCACATACCAGAATCATCGCTTAAACAATTTGTTACGTCCAGCAGGTCTTCATATTGTGCAGTAGATTTTAATTTCTCGTCTTCTTGCTTCTTCTGGCCTTCTTCTAATTTAGTTTTTATGCTATCCCTCGCTGTGGCAGAGTCATCTTTCACTACACATTCACATGAATTAGAAATGTCAATACAACTTTTTATCGCTATCACATTTTATTCAGTCACATTTTTTCACCATTACATACTTTTTCATTTCCTTCTTGCATTTCATCTTCATTGCTTTCACAAGTGACTTCATTGTCCAGCATTATATGTCTTCATGGGGACTGAAGATTTTTATCTTTTAGATGTTTTATCATAGACACTTTTTCATTGATTTTTACTTTCTCCATATACGTAGTATAGGGGAAAGTACTGTATTCATGAAAAAATCGACTTAGAGATTTCAATGGAAATACACGTTTTGAGGTCCCCTGAACACATTTTGACCATTTTTCTCGATGAAGTCTGTGTGTGTGTATGTGATAGCTTTTTGTGGGTGCTCTAATTCAAAAACTATTAATCAGGTCAATGCGAAATTTGATGTTTAACATTTTGATAAAAGTTAGAAGAACTGATTAGTTTTCAGTATAAATCAGTCAACCGGAAGTGGGTGTTTACTCTTGTCACTTATTTGTTATTTTGAAATATTTGCTTTAATATTTCATAAATGTAAAATGTATTGGAATAAAAGTTGTAGAAAATTTATCTTTTCCATATAATGCATTGTTTAAGAGATATCTTAAATTTTTAGCTGCCACCACCATGCCACCTACCGACAACTATTGCTAACAATTGACGCTTAGTTACGTCTTACATTAGTAACACTCCTTTTTCTTTTCTTAATTGTTGGAGCTTTGTGGCTATACCCAATATCAGAAGCTATGGTTTGTGTTTATTTCTGTTCTAAGTAAAGTTTAAAATTTTCTTGCAGTTTCTTAAAATATTTATTATTATGTAACCTTTGGAATTAATAGAAATATTACAGATATGGAGAAAGTCATGTGGTGGCTACATTAGCTTTCTTATTTTAATTCTTTTCTTCCTGTACTGAACACCAGACACATTTGGTTTTTCTGACCGCAATCTGATATTATTACAATTTATAAGTAAAGATAATAAATTTGGGGTAGAATATTTTAGTAGTAAGAAGTTGAAAAAATTATTTATGCAGAATGCTATGCCGAGAATAAATTAAAATCATATTAATCTGTATCGTTGACAACATTACTTTCGAGTGCTTACCTCCTGTGTATATTGATGCTGATAATATGAAATGAAATACTTAAAATGGCACAACCCTCGGTTTGACTGTATAATTTACTGATGCGTTTCCACCTAACAGCAGCATGCAGTGATCCATGGAAGCCTTGAAGCCCAGTGTGGTCTTCTTCTCCACTGAGATGAATCTTCTGCTCCATATTCACTTCCTGAACAATCCAGTCTTATCCATATTGAACATTTGCTGGAGCAAATATCTATACTCAATTATCACTTGGAGGCAGGGGCAGATCCAGAAACTTCCCAAGGGGGGGAGGGGGGCGATCACCCCAATTGCACATCCTCCCTCTTGATTTCGCCCCTGCCGATGACCAAACATTTTGAAAATCCCTACCCCCACCAAAATCTTTCTTTTCCTTGTCATATAGACTTAATCTTCAGTGTAGAAATGTTGCGTGGAATGAATTTAAGAATGAACCCAGTCAAGGTCAATGGGGTCGTCTAAGGGAAGGGTGATTGCCCCCATCGCCCTCCCCTTGGATCCGCCACTGCTTGGAGGCAATGTCAGATTAACCAATGTGCAGTAGCACAGTTGCACTAGAGCCCCATGAGTAGAGGGGCCCCACGGAGACCCTGGACACTGTCTGTGGGGGTGGTCTATGGAAAATTGTGTGCCAAGGCCCCCAATTTTCTTAATCCGGTCTTGTTTGTAGAAGAGCTGGAAAATTCTCAGCAGCAACTGAATCAGCCACCTCAGCCTCGCCTGTTATCTTAAGGTTATGGAATCCATGACTTAGAGTTTTTAAGGTTGATTCAGGGAATCCCATGGCATTGACTATGTCCATCTTGCATTTGTCGTGTTCATACCTCTTAATCAAATCTAATTTCACCTCAAGGGTAATAACTTTCCTTGACCTCTTGCCACTTCTTTCACATTTGGAACTCATGATGATCACTTTTAAGTTATGAATTGCACGATATTAAGGAACTAAAATAAAAGGTCATCTGAGATGCTGCGTGAATATGACCACAGAAAGACTGAGTGCACCAACTTCAGCATTACCCAAGTGACCCAGAGCTGTTTTAAGTTGTTGGTGCATCATCTCATCGCAGACTGTTTTACAGAGTGATTATTTTTCCTTATTGGGATAAATATGAAATCGTGTTATAACAGAACCCTGTAAAGTGGGATGGCAGGTAATGAGGGATGACTGTAATGATTTTTTAAATAAATGGGAGATTTCGTGTATAGCGATTATGACGCCATAATATGCTATATAATTGGTTGAAATCAAAGGTATTAAAATATAGTTTGTTAATTATCATTATAAGCATTTGTATCATTGCTATTTATATTAAGCAGCCACTTCTTACAAATATAGGAGAAGGATGATATAAAACCTAAGGTACTTCCAGAAGTGCTAAAAATCTGAAACTTGGAATGATAGGTCATTGGGTATAACCAATGCAGAAAACCAAAATTCCAAAAATTTACATTTTTAGGATGGATTTTTTGATCCCATTGTTTTATACCTTTCATAAGAAAGGCAAGAATATCAATGGAGAGCCTTATAAAATTGCATTTTTAAATTAGTTAAAATGAGATACAAACTCTGGTCACAAACAGTCCCATAGCTGAAAAAATTAAGTTTATTTTTTAATGCAAAAACTCAAATCCATGCCAAATTAGCATAAAATTTTGTTTTAACCAGAAACAAGTAGTGTAGTCCATGAAATCTATAAAAATTAGCACGTTTTTTCTTTTATCATTAAATTCAGTAATACAGTAAAACCTGCAAATATGACCACATCTATATAGTGACCATCTGCTTAATGTGACCACTTTTTACCGGTTCCCACAGAAATGCTGTTTTCAATGTAATATTTTTTGTCTGTAGTGACCAGTTACCACCTTTTTCAAAAACAATCTAAGAGAAATACCTTCCATAAAACCAGTCATGAACTGACTCTTACATTCTCAACATTTTGAAAATTTTGCACATCCCTAAGCGTTTGTCTAAGTCTCATTTACTGAATTCCAAGGTTAACCTATAACACAAAAGAATAAAAATGGGTTTTACCCGCATTGTTCCCCGACCATGCCCAATAATCCTCAAGGGCTTGGGTTTTTTTGGGAATATGGCCTTGCCAAATAACTTACGAGAAATATACTATACATATTTGAGATAGTATCAGCCAACTACATAATTTTAGGAGCTAATGATGGGAAATTTCATGGAACCTCCATATGTGTTGATTTCTCCAGTTGAGAATTCCTCCAACCTTTTAAACAAGGAGTAGGAAAGGGATCTTGGCAGTCTTTAGTAGAGAAGCTGCTAACCTCACTCCCTCCCCAGGGTGCCCCCCATGGAGTATACACTAGGAAATATTCTCAATTGCTAACAGGGGTTTTTCCTGAAACTTCAGTTGAGGTAATTGAGCCATCAAGTTTCACTCCTTCTCCAATGAGTTAAAAGCATCTTTTTTCAGTTTCTCCTTGTTAGTTATCCGAGAAGGGTCGCTCTGGTATTTTTGATTATGGTGAACTTTACTAACAATTGTCATTTGCTTAGTGAATGTTTACAGTTTTACATATTACTAAATGAAAAGCGCATATCCATATTACCCATGTTCACCTGAAAATACAATTAGATAGAGGATAAATGCATATTTGTAGTTTGTCATGAATATTTAGCCAGAGTAAGTTTCGCATTTTAATTAGCATCAGAGGACTAGAGGAATTTTCCATCCTAGAATAAGTAATTCCCCTTTAATTATTTTACATTTAATTAAAATAATCAATTTTGGATAGTTTAATCTAACCGGGAGTCACTCAAGTCAAGGAAGAAATGGAGTTAATTTATTATTATTATTATCAATATGCACATATCATTTCCACATCAGAAAACGACTTGCTTTTATTTTAATGTCTAAAGGGTCTTATTTCTATTAGTTCAATTGATTTAATAAAAAAGCTGTTAAACTGGTCAGAGGATATTGGTATATTCACCACAGGCCTGTCCTTTCCACTCTTTTATTATTTTCCAAGCAGCTTTGCACCTGTTGTTTGAATTATTAATGAAGACCTCCATAGCCCTTTTCTTTGCTTGGTCTAATTCTCTTTTGTAGGATTTCTTCAAATTTAAATAAAGATTTCTATCCAAGTCACTGTTTGTACATTTAGACACAGAATGTAAGGACACTAGTTTATTTCTCATTTGAAATAGCTCAGGAGTAAACCAATTTGCTGTGGGCTTATTTTTCCTTGTACTAGGTTTGCTAATCCTAATTGGAAAACAAGATTCAAAAAGTTGAAGAAGAGCACAAAAGAAATGGTTAAATTTGTCCTTAATATGATTGGATGTCACGATATTATCCCATTTAGTTTCACTTAGAAGATGCCTAAAGATGTTCATACAATGACCAGTGATAGGTCTAGTAGAGATGGCTTTATTAATCTTTGTATTTGACAAAGGACATTCATTAATAAGTCATCCTCACAGCAGAGTGATCAGATATTGAGGGATCAAATACACTCGTCACATAGGACTACTTATTAAGATTTGTAATTGCGTTATCCAGACATGCTAATAGCCTTGTTGGTTAATAATTGGTGCAATATAGATTAAAGGAACTTAATAAATCCTTAAAATAGATAGTTTCAGTATTCTTACGTCTCATATCAAGATTTAAATCTGAGCATATAACAACCTTGGTATTTAAGTGAACTAGGCATGTCAACAACTTCTCCATCAGATCAAAAAAATGCTAATGTCACCATTAGGTGAGCGATAAACTGAAATTACAATTAAGGATACATCCAATAATAGAATAGCACATAACTCACAGTGAATATCAGCACAAAACCTATTCACATCAACTAATTTATATCTAGTACCTTTGGTTACATAGATCGAAACACCTCCATTTTTTGCTGTTGTTCTACAATAGAAGGATGCCAAATCACAAATATTTAATGAATACATTAGAATCTCATCCTTATTCAACCAATGCTCACAAAAGCACATTACCAGAAAGTATTCAGTTCACAAGAACATTTCAATCTCGGATACCTTATTTCACATGCATTGAAGGTTAAGATGACATATAGAAATATTATTGACAATATGACAATCAGTCGATTTCGAATCAGAAGTTACTTCACAATTACCAGAATCTGTTAGTCATGACTTCTTCCTCATCGATATCCCTGACTGGGAGTGGGTATTGACTCTTTCTGCATTTCCTACCATAGTGGTTTGATCAGTTAATGGTGGGGTTTCAACAATCACTCTCTTCCCAAAATAAAACTTATTGAGTGCAACATTACAAGGCCAATTTGAAGAGTCCATAAGTTTAGTTTGGTTTACTGAATTGGAAGACACACTAAAGAATGAATAGTCTCCATTCTGAGAAAGCAGTAATTGTAGGTATTGCATCACACCCACCTCCTGCCTCACAGAAAGACTCCTACAGTGTCCCAATTTTTGAACTCCCCCATCCCTTTCCAAGAGAGGCATAGAACAATGCAAATCATAGGGAATCAGAGGTAAATTTTTTCCTGAAAGATTTTCTATTGCTCGGGCATTTTGACCTTTCCCTTCCTACTTTCACACATAGGTGCTAAAATTTTTGAAATGCGAGGGCAAAATGCATTACCCACTCAGTATGTATAACTCTGATAATATATAAATCAAATACCTTGATAGGAAGGTAACCCCGATGAGTTGGAGCTGTGTTGCTGTGCACCCAAGGTTGATGTGGCTCTGCTTCCAGGTTTCTTCCTAGCTATTACATCTGTCATATTGTTGACATTTCATACAAGCCCTTTATTTAATTTTGGAAACCATAGTGAACATTAGTGATTTTCACATATAATAACTGTCCTATAATTATTCAATCAAGTTTTTATTTTAGTTAAATCTAACTTACTTAAAATGTAACTATTTATTAAAAAAACAGAATTCTAAATTGAGAACCTAAAAGTTAAAGAAAGACATAAATCAAATATTAATGCCAAAGAAATGTCAGGATAAATTAATGGCATATGTTGTGATTTTTTCAAGACAAAATAATTAATTTTTAAAAAGAAAATTAACCCATCCTTCTTAATTGATAGGTAACCTTCTATACTTATGTAATGGAACATTGGAGCGGAGAAACGATTAATCCAAATCTATAATAAAAACAATCTATAAAAATAACCAATTAATACCGTATTTACCCAAATCCAAGACCCTCCTTTTATAAGTCTTTCAAAAGAGAAAAAAGATTTTATGATCTAATTTCTCACTGAACGTATTTGGTGTATATTTTGAACACATGTATTCAGTATAGGTAAACTAGTCCATTCATTAATTGAAATGGTTTGTTACAAATTTTTGTTTGAGAAAAAAAAGAATTTTAAAAATGTATTTTTTAAATTAATACTGTATTAATTGAAATCTGGATCATTTGTTTGCAATGAAAAATTTCTGTAAATACAATTATTTCATCTTGTTTCCTTCATTTTAAAAACATCAATAAAACATGTAACCGTACTTCCTATGATTCTACGACAACTAGATGCGGTCAGATCTTCGCAAATAAATTCATCGCACTAAAAATTCATCACGCGTCAATACATCGCAAGACAAACTCATCGTGTCGATTCATCGCTTGACAAATTTGTCATAAGACAAATTGGAAGGCAAGACACCATGACTGGTGTATGGCAGAAATAGAATTTTCCACAGCAAAATTTTCCTTTATATTTCAATAATAACAGAATGAATTGCAATATTCTTTGTGAATTATTCAAGTCGAGACACATTGGATGGCGTATGGCAGAGGGTGACTCCCAACCCAACAAGCAGTGGTGACATTCCAGTCCATCAATAAAAGTTTCGATTGTCATGTGATTTTCCTAATTTACAGATGTGGAATCCTTTTGCTGCAAGAAAAGAGTTAACAACTGGTTTGAGTGAACCGGTAGAATCACACCACTGCCAACAAGTGTATACCCCTGCTGTGCACTAGTCATGGTGTCTCACTTTCCAATTTGTCTCGCAACGAATGTGTCCCACAACGAATTTGACTAACGACGAATTTTTTGGGCAATGGATTGACATGCGATGTAGTGACACATGATGAGTTTTTCATGTGAGATATTGATTTGTGATAAATTGATATTTAATTTAAGATACCTAAATAAATAATTGTTTATTAATATTTATATATATGAATTTTGCCACATTGTATTGACCATATAGTACTTCATAATAATAATAATAATTTTATTTGCTCTTAGGGTCAATACAGACAGAGAAGTCAAAAAGAAAAAAATAGAATAGTCATTAAAAATAATCACAAACTGTCATAAACATATTTATTAATGGAATAATAAGCTTTGCTTGTTAGCAGACTTTTAAGGCGTTTTTTTAACACAGACATAGAGCATGAATTCTTAATACTAGAAGGGAGCTTATTATACACTAAGGAAACAGCATGGTGGGGACCTTTCTGACCAAGGGTCAAGCGATAATCATTCAAATTTAAGATGACCCTTGATTTTCGCAAGCTGAAATTTGGAAAAAACCTCGTCTTGGATTTGGGTAAATACGATAAATTTACCTAATTGCATTGAAATAATGGGATATAACAACATTGACATGCAGGCAAGTATAATTACCATATTAACCCGAGGATTTTTTCCAAAAATTTTGCCAAAAAAATTAGGAATCATTTTAAAATAGAGTACAAAGTTTTAAACACTGCATGGAACACCCCGATGCTGATTCTATGCCCACAAAAATGCATTTATTTATACATACACATTACGATTACATTTACTTTATTAATACAATATATTTATTCATATTATTGCAGTTCACATTGTGCAAACGAGTGGCTTTCCACCTCATAGGTACTGGTGGAAGGGACAAGCTTATGTCAGAACTTGTAATCAACTGGGCAATTCAATACGTATGGCATTGAAAATGGCTACAATAAAATAGCTGGCATTTTATGCATGTTTTGTCACAAATTAAACATATTTGTTACCTTTTAAATGGTGCACCAGACGACAAGTACACCTGCAGTTTGAAGAGTATAACCTCTATGAGAGCAACGGTTGGTACAAACTTTGTTAAGTTTTAATGTGAAGGGAGAATTAGTTATTATTTTTAGCAGTTTTAAATAAGTTAACCCAAATCTTAGGACTGAAGTGACAGATCATGTAGAAGGGAATGTATCACAAGCTATAAGACAAAGTTTTGATATAAATTTTAAGCTAATGGTGGTGCATTACGCTGAAGAAACTACTAATTCTGAGACCAGGAGGAAAATTCTTAAATTTGAAGTTGTCTTCCTTTCCAGTTGATATGATAATTTTGCTTCAATTCTGAACTAATATCATGTTTTATTTACTTTTAATTTTGTTTAACTAATAAAAATTCAATAAATAAAATTTATACCACCTATACTACTTGGGAATAATTTTGAAACGAGAAAAAAGTCTGCTATGACCGGGAATCGAACCCGGGTCTTCCACTTGCCGGGCGGATATTCTGCCACTGAACTATCGTAGCAGATCATTTTTCTCGTTTCTGAACGCAGATGTTTTCTTGGTTGGGACGGAACTAGCCAAGCTAGTATCAAACTGCCCCAATGGATGTCCTCGAAGAGATACACAGAAGAAAACTCCTCCCTCTCAAATAGTGAGATTGCCAAGCAAGAAATTGATGGAATAAAGCGATCTAAAGATCCTATGCAGACAGGCATAAGCTGTAAAGTTGGGAATAATCTGTATAAGCTGTCGATTCCCGTCGTAGCAGACTTTTTTCTTGTTTCAAAATTATTCCCAACATTACAGCTTATGCCTGTCTGCATAGGATCTTTAGATCGCTTTATTCCATCAATATCTATACTAATTGATAAAAATATTAACAAATGTTTGCTGAAATATGATGAAAGCTAAAGGGAGCAAAAATACAAAATGTCACTCATAATTTTCCATTGTTAGGGGCATAAAAAATTGATATTTTCTAAAATAGCTTTTGCATCAATGTGTCTTAGGTTCAAATTCTCCCTTTAATAACAATTTTTGTTCTTTAAGGCTTAGCAATTTCAAATTAGTAGGGCCATTATAGCCTATTTCTAAGACAATTTTGAAATGTACTCCTGTGTATTTCTTACCTATATAGGATAGGGTTGTACATACACTTGAACCCATTGTCTCTTGGTACCAATCACACTTTCCCTTTAAACCTATCTTTTGAATGTTATGAACTATTATAAGCCAATCAAGTATTCTAGTACTGGTTCATGAACAGTCATCATCACCATGTCCAATTCACTAGACATTATCGAGTATACTTTATGGCTAAAAATGAACTCAAGAATAAGGATTTAAGTACAAAAAATTAAAAAATCGAGTACTTCTCTTACCTTAGGTATCTACTGTAGTCATTACATTATTATGAAAAGCTTTCCATAACCTTGTCATGGCTATTGAAGATACCTAAGATAGGTGATTGACTTTTCAATTTTTGATATTCAAGTGCTTTTTATAATCATGTATTTCGCCTCTTGATAGGTTTTTGACGTACCCAACAAAATCTGCTTCAATCTGAAGCTTTTCTCTTCATCTTTTCATAACCATTCCCTTATTTTAATAAATCCGCTATCCCTTCTCTCTTCCTAGTTCTTTGCCTCTTTCCAACTAATTTTCTTCAGTCTGTGCCATACTCATATCTCAAAAGATGCTACTTACATTTTTTCCTCATACTCCATGTTTCATACCCTACATTAGTATACGATTATACTACTGCAAATTTGACGAAAAACACTTCTGTACTACGGGAAACCCGTGTACATCCCTACTTGTTAATATCTTTATTCAGACTCCCTGTCATCAAATCTTACATTCTTCTTTAGCTCTCCTATTCTTCTCCAGATCTAATAGGTACTTTTGCTATCCTTAGTAAGAAAACTGCCAACATAAATAATATTTTTCACCTTTACTATCCATTCCTTCTTATCTACTGTAACATTTACCTGCGATTCTTCAATCTTCTAAAATCTCATTCTCATTTTTCCTATTTATTTTTACACTAAATGCTTTTGTCTTTTCATTTCAGGAATTTACAATTATAATTACCAATGTGACAATAGATGCTTTGAGATATTTTTACTAGGTTGATTTATCCTATATCATGGTATATGATTTTGGACAAAAAAAAACTATTACTATTACAATTATATGCATGCCCTTCTCTGAATTACACACCAATACCTTGACATCACTAGGCTGCATCCTGCTTTCACCTCTGCATCTACATGTTTCCATGTCTCTCTCTCCATTTATCCAGTACATTTAAAATTTCTGATGAGTGGACAGCTCTGTTTCACTCCTCTTTCTAGTGTTACCCACTCTGATTCTCCCTCTGCTACTCTTACCTTTGCAGCATATGGGGATTATTTTGGGGAGAATTAAGTCGATGGCTATCATGTTTGTTTACTTTGAAAACTGCTAATAATGAGCATTATAAATATAATATAATAATAATGTCAATTTCTAGGGTGCTAATGTTTAAAATGAACTTTGAAACAAAATGACACGCACAAAGAAGATGAAGACAATTTTGAAGAACCGGAAGAGGTGGAGGAAGACGCTGACGAGGAACCAGAAGACAAACCGTAGGAAGAGGAACTGTTCTGCTGACATTAATTGTAATCTCTTAGTGAAGAATGCTGCAACGAAGGATTTTATTGATGTTATCAGTGCATTTAATATGACTGTGTCAAACTCTATGCCAACCCGGGTCACAAACAGCTCTGAATCTTTAATAGATATTGTCACAACCAACATAGACCAAGGATCTGTTAACACAGTGGTACTCACTTCCAATATATCTGACGACTTTCCCCTTCTCTCTACTTTTGTCATTAATGTCAACTTTAATAATGTTATTAATAAGCGTTATTTCACTGAATCAAATAATAATAGTTTTATATGTGCATCACAGTGTGAAAACTGGAGTGATGTGTACCTGCAGTGGTGATTTATTTTATGACAAATTTGATGCATTTTATAACAAAATTTTATTTCTGTTTAATGTTGCCTTCCCAATAAAGTGTAAAAGTAATAGCAACATATGTAGATCTGGAAAAAGTTGGGTAACAAGTGACAAATATCCTCTGATGTAAAGGACTTCCATTCCTATGCTAGATCATCTAATGATTGCAAAATCCATGAGGAATATAAATCTCTGAAAAGGGACTACCATAACTATCTCTCATTAGCTAAAAAAATCTTACAATAATGCTTGTATATTAAATTCAGGCAACATATCTAGAAAATCTAGGAAAATTATTCAAGAGGCTCACAGTCACAATATGCATTGCACCCTTAAGCAGCTGATCGATCCTACTGGAAAAATTGTCACTGATCCATCATCTATTGATTCCCTTTTTAAGGAACATTTCTCTGTAACTAATAATTGTAATGACTATTCCTCTGTTGGTATGTCTCTCCCTTACCAATCTAACATTAATTCTCTTTTCCTGAAATCTTGTGAGGAATATGAGTTAAGATGAACAGTACTCAAGTTGTCTCGTAAGAACACTGCTGGCCCTGATGATATACCTCCCAGTATCATTTTGTTCTCCTATGAACTTATCAAAGATTCCTTACTATTCTTAATTAATGGATCTTTAAGCTTAGGTATATTTCCAACCTCACTGAAAACTTCCATTATCTCTCCTATTTATAAAAATAAAGGTTATGCTCAGGATATTAACAATTACAGGCCAATAACTCTTCTTAATCAATTTGCTAAGATATTTGAGGTTATATTTTACAACCGTCTGAAAATCTATCTTGACTCCAACAATATCCTCTCTGATTGCCAACATGGCTTCAGAAAGAATAGATCTACAAAATCTGCCACTTATCTAGCTGTAGACTACATATTGACACCCCTTGATTGCAAAATGGAGACCCTTGGTCTCTTTTTGGACTTCTCCAAGGCTTTTGATTGCATAAATCATAACCTCCTACTAAGTAAACTAAATAAAATTGGAGTGAGAGGTGTGCCATTTAATTGGATCCAATCATATCTAGTGAATAGGATCCACAAAGTGGTAATTAAAGCTGATGGCATGACTCATGCTTCAGACAGTAACACAGTAAAACTTGGTGTTCCAAAGGGGTCAATTCTCAGGTCTGTTTTGTTTTTAGTATACATAAATGATTTACCCGAGTGTCTCAAAACTTTTGATGGAACAAAAACTTTGTTATATGCTGATGACACGAACATTCTACTGTCCGCTCCATCACGTGACAATTTTACCCATAATTGCAGCCTAGCCTTACAACAAACGTGTAAATGGTGTGATGACAATTATCTAAAATTTAATATAGAAAAATCTCAACTGGTATATTTCTCCCGTAACTCCCATATAGAAAGTCTATTATGTAAAATTAACAATAAATCCATTAAACAGGTGAACTTAAACAAGTTCTTAGGTATTCACATTGATGTTAATTTTAGCTAGGAACCTCATATTAGCTTGCTAGCAAATAAATTAAGCTCCATCTGCTTTGTTTTAAGATTTTTGAGGCAATCTGTAAATAGTGATGTACTAGTAATGTTGACATGGTGGTGATTTCCGGGATTCTGCTGTGTTGATCCATTTCCTGGACAATATTTTGCCGACGTTCCAGTCGGCTTCTTCAGGTCCAAAGAAGACCTGAAAAAGCCGACTGGAACGTTGGCGAAATATTGTCCAGGAAATGGATCAACATGGCAGAATCCCGGAAATCACCACCATGTCAACAGCACGCCGTGGAAGCCTTCGTACTAATTTACTAGTAATGTTGTATTATGGTGAATTCTATTCACGAATTACATACTATAGCATTATACTCTGGGGTATTTCATTATATTCATTAAGAATATTTAAGCTATAAAAAAGAGTTCTTCAGGTCCTTGCTGATTAACCATACAGACCCCATTGTCCTCCAGTTTTTAAATCTTTGCAATTTCTGACTGTGCCTTGTATTTATATATTTTCTTTGATAAATCACATACGGAACAACGTAGTTTATTTCACAAAAAACTGTGACGATCATGCTCATTTCACTAGAGGGCAAAATGATTTGCATCTGTCACATGTGAACTATAAAAAAACTGCCCAAGGACCAAAAGAAATGGGTATGAGACTATATAACAAATTATCCACAGGTCTGAAATCTGTGAAAAGTAATGTGACTTTCCAAAAGAAGTTGAAAGAGTTTTTGCTAAACAAAGTGTATTATTCCATACAAGAGTACCTGAATGAGTGATTTTGTAATATGTTGTATACTGTATTCCTTTTATCTGTTATGTTAACTATTGATTTAGCTTTTTAAAATTCAATGATCCATATTTCCTTATATTATACTTGTATTATATTTATATTTTATATACTCTTGACTTATCCCATACAATAATATAATTGTCTATTGGGCCAATAAAATTCTAATTCTATCTCTTAACCCTACTAAAACAACATTTCTTTATATATATTCACAAAAATTTAGACAATACCATATTTAATATTATGATGAAGAATCACGCAATTGCAATCCTCACAGACCAAATTCCTAGGTACACTGTACTAGACTGGTCACATCACATTCATTCTGTCACCAGCAAAATAAAGTCCGCTACCTATGTTATTTGATCCCTCCAAGACAAAGTATTAACCCTTCCCATGTCGCTAAAATATACAGAGATTTTAAATTCCTGTTCATTTTTTTCAGATAAAATTTTTTAAAAATGGGTATTTTTTTTAAAGCCAAATCAATCAACTACATATTCATATATATGAAAACTGCACTTATAACATAAATATTATAGATATGAGGTAGTTATTACTCTCCAAGTATGATGTTGTTTAGCAGTGATTTTTCTAAAACTGGTGGTGCATCTCTGAATACTGTCTCTAACTAACACTATTAAATATATACACTATTTACAGTTAATTGAATATTTACATCTGTTTGCACTCCGCTACTACTCAATTATTTTTCTTTGTGTGATAGTCCTCAATGCAATTGGAAAATAGCATGAGAAAATCATTTAAAGAAAAAACATCGCCAAAAAATTGCATTTGCTTGATCCATTCTGTACTGAAATATTCTTGTATTCCAGTCTTTGGATTTAGACCCATGTTTATAATTACGCCAAGGAAGGCCTCGATATCACAAGATTCACTACTCTTCCAATTAGCGAGACGTGATGTAGGCGAATTCTGCTTGGCCAATTTTCTGCTTTTGCCGTCGAGATTGGTTTCATCGCGTATTAGACTGATCATTTCATCTCCAAAAAAAAGTCGGAAATATTGTATAGGTTCGCTGTGAATATTAAAATCACTTGGAAGAATTATTCCCGGTGTAACCTCACTAAAATTAGGTTGAAAACTTGGACCAGGGTCATTAGAAACAATGTCCAACCAACCTGTCGTAAGTCTTGGCATAGGTTCACCATTTAACATGATTTCCTCCTCATCTTCGTCTAATTCCCTTTCACTATTCATCAGACTATCTGATTCATCACTAAAACTATGAAAATATTCTTCATCATCACTTATTTCAGCTAATAATTGGACCAAATCCGACACCAATACTTCAAAGTCCGTCATGACGGATGTTTACGTTCTCAAAAAGGAAATTCAAGTTCGAAAAATGTAAATTTTATGGGTTATTTTGACTTACTCGGTGCTTTGACGTCACTACCAGTATTCTCTTTCGAACGCGACCATCTCCTACCATCTAGTATCACTTACGGAAGGTAGAATAAAAGCTATGTTAGTGAATGGCAGAATGCGGAATATATCTTATACGACACGGAACAGCAGGCATCTGCTTGCGGAATATATCGCAAACGACATGCAAGGGAAAAAGTGCGGAATATATCGTATTCGACACGGGAAGGGTTAATCAATGTACTTACAACCATCTATTACACTTACATACATTTGGCCAGTGGCGGCTCGTAGCTAAAATTAGTGGGGGTGCTACTCCAGAAAATTTTTAGCCTTTGTTTTAAAATTGTGTAAAAGGAAAAAAAAATGTATAAAAAGAAAATTTATTCAGGAACTTGATAAAATCTTAACAAAAAAAACCAAACATTTTTTACTTACTTTAACTTAAATTGTTACAGTTCAAGCTTGATCTATTCATTTAAAAATGAAATTCATTCTTCTTGTTTTAATTTGCGCAAAAAGTTCAATAATTTTCTCATTGATCTCTGGATGACAATTGAGGAAATTTTTCTCCATTGAAAGTACTGCAAGCGCATTTAGTCTCCGAATTCATAGTGCTTCTTAAAAAAGTTTTTATTCTTTTCAATGTTGAAAAGCAGCGCTCTGCCTCCGGTGTAGTCATGGGAATTGTCAAGAGGATTTTTATCAGTTTCGTAATTTCACTAAAAACATCATCTAGATTATTTTCCAAGATAAATTTCAGCAGCTCAATTAATTTGCAATATCAGTCCTACAATAGAATACTTTTAGTTCAGTTTCAAGCTTTTCTTTGTCAATCATGGGATAAGGTTCAGTGGTCAGTACTATCTCTTTTGTGGGATGTTCATTCTTAAATCTAGTGAAGCATTTCTTGTTGAACAATTTAGCAGCTACTAAGTGTTTAGTGGAAGAATATCTGTCCATTATATCAACACATATATAGTCACACACTTCCTTAGCTTCTGCCATGAGTGTCTTTGAAGGATTCTTACAGTACTTTGAGTTTCTCAATTCTAAAATAGCAGTTTTGAAATTTGTTATATATTCATTAACTTTAAACACACTAATTTCTCGAGATTGCATTTGGTTGTAAATTATTTCAACATGAGGCATAATCTGATGAAAAAGCTCTAACCAAAACTTGAAATTATCATCATTCAGGTATTTTAAAATTCCTGTTGCTTCTGCAATGGTTTGATCTACATTTGATGTTGACTGAATTTCAGTAAGGCAGTTTTTTAAAGGTTGCAAATTTTCATGAACTCTGTTTATGGTACGTATGTTGAAATTCCACCTTGTAGAGGATGGACGCGGAATGCTGACGTCCATATGTTTCTTGAGAATGGACACACGTTGTGGTGATCTTGAGAAGAATGTTGGAATAGCCAGAATGTTAGAGAAAAATATTCTTGCGTTTCGTGTAATACTTGCTGCATTTCTCATTATTAAATTAAGTTGATGTGCATAACAGTGAATGAAATGTGCATTACAATAAACTGCTTTTATTTTTGCTTGAACTCCTGCTTTTTTGCCTTTCATGACATTTGCACCATCAAATGTCTGAGCTATCAGTTTTTGTCCATTTCCTTGAAGGATTATGTACAATTGTTCTAAAATACGTTTTGATATGCCATCTGCAGTATTTGTAGCAGGCAGTCAAGTATCTCATTCTGAATGGTCTTAGAAACACCTTTGAAGACTGCACTGGTTTCTAAGTGATTCTTCAAATCTGAATCTAATTTAGATGCAAAATTTACTAATCCTCTAAATACCCCTGGATTTATTGAATCGTCTTTTTCATCACGTCCACGTAAGGGAGTTTCAAAGTTTCCACAAAAGTAAATGCAGTCTATTATTTTGGACAAAATTTCACGGTTCTTTTTAACTTTTATATTATGCTCATTGATTGAAAGTCTGTATGCCTCACTAAGTTTCTCCTTAATACTTACGGTTCCTAAAAGTGACAGTGAAACAACATTATCAACGTGCTTCTTTGACTTCTCATGCTTTTCAGTTTTTTCTTTCATTTTGTTTATATTTCTAAAACCATCTTTTGTCCACGGTACATCACCTCCAAACAGCAAACACGGGAAGCAAAACAGTGCATTTTTTACTTCACAGCCGCAAAGCCAACTTTTCCGTTGGTACCATTCAGAATTAAAGCTACGAATATATTTCTTGTTGTTGCTTTTGCCTGGCTGAGATATTAGAATATCAGGTGTTGAATGACCTCTTTTCTTAACTGTAACTTTCTCATGGAGAGATAGCTGTGAAAACTTAAGCTGTTGAAGTTCACTTACAGTCACAGAACTTATTTCTTGGGGATGCAAGGCCATGGTTAAAGTTTTCTGTTAAATAAAAGAACCGAAAAAAAATGAATCAAATAGAATAGCTGGAAGCAGAATAATAATCTAATTCTACACTTTATCACATTCAAGAATATGGTACACGGTTTTTAAGCACAACACACGCTGAGTAAAAAAAAAACTTCCTTCCACCATCACGCCAGAGCCGGCACTGCGAGAGCAACAGTGCTCTCTCTACCTGGCAGTCCCGCCTTCCTCCCCACCCCCCCCTCCTATGTGTGCATGTGCACAACAGTCAAACACCACGTCGCTGGCACTGTGAAGCGCACAGTTCCATACAAAGATTTTTGTATCTTTTTCATAAACTGGGGGATGGCTACTGAAGTACTGATATTAAGCTTAAGGAATATATATTGTACTACAAAAATAAAGAAAGAATTAAAGAAAAAAGGACTCATTATATTAAATGTTATCGATAATATCAAGTGGAAATAGGGGGTGCTGCAGTTCCGCAGTGCCTATACACGAGCCGCCACTGTATTTGGCCATAATAATCCAAGAGGTTGATTAGCCAAAAATACACACACATACATATATGCTGTTATAAAATATGGTGTCATCTTCTGGGGATCATTGTCATATCTGCATAGGCTATTAATATCACAAAAACTATAAGGATTGTTTAAACTCAGCAAATATACATCCTGCTGAGAATCTTTCATAAAAACCAATACTCTACCATTACCATGTACAGTGAAACCTCCAGAGGCAACCACCCCTCTAAGACGACCACCTCTGGAGGTGACTACTATTTAGCAGAACAGTTTTAAGGTATATCCTTTCTATTACAGTTTTCTTCCCTCAGATGACCACTCTCCAACCCGACCACCCTCTGATCCTGACCACTCCCTATACCGACCACCCTCTGTCCCAACTACCTGCTTATCTGGTAATGTCGTCCTTGACCCTACTTAATCTTTTTATTCCTTCAGTAATAATCCTTCTTAATGGATTTCAAGGCACTTCTTTTTATCACGCTCTGTTCCGACCACCCGCTTATGCATCTTCTTTGACCAAATTGTTTGGTGACAACATTTTCATTGAATGATTTCAAAAGATGTTTTCAATCTCTTAAAGCTATCTCTTCTCGGAAAATCATTTTCCCTAACTTTCTAAAGGATATCATGTTCTGCTTTAATGAAAAATCACATAATTCTTTGCACTAGACATACAGCCAGGAATGTTCTTCATCTCTAAAAGATCCACCTGCAGATGATGGATAACTAACACTTATAAGATGCTAATTAATTCATTCTCAGAGATAATAGTGACTTCAGTAGTAATCCTTCTTAATGAATTTCAGGGCACTTCTTTTTACCACCCTCTGTTCCAACCACCTGTCTACATGTCTTCTTTGACTAAATTTTTAGGTGACAACATTTATGTGGAATGATTTCAAAAGATATTTTTCTATCTCTAAAAAATATCTCTTCTTGGAAAATTATTTTCCCTGAAATGAATATCCCATAAATTGGCAACATAGATCTCTCCAAAAAATCATCATACTCCTTTTCAGTTTGTACTAGCCCTTTGAAAGATATACCCACTATGGCAGAAGTTAAGGGAAAAATGAGTCTTGAATTTATCAGTGTGAATTAAATTGATAGAAGATCTGAAAAAGGTTTGTCACAAAGGAAGCTAGCAGAAAAATCCAATTGTGAAGATTAAAAAAATATTGAAGAACAAAGACTTGTTTAAACAGAAGTGATTGCAAAATGTAAATGTACATCGTGATTCTCATTAAATGTTCCAAGAAATCAACAAGTTGACTTAGTCCTGGTTTGATGGTGCTAGAGGATTACCTGTTAGTGGCACAATATTAAAGCTCGATTCTTTGAAAAAATTAAAAATACAAAATTATCTTGCCAGCAAAATTTTGCAATCATAACTTCATCTTACTGAAATCGATCAGTGGTGAAAGTGGACCAGTGAATGATGCAGATGTGGCAGAATGGATTTCACGTTTACCATCGTTAATCTGTGCAGAATGAACTTTTACAACTTGGTAAACAAACCAATTTAGATACTGTCATCAGTTTTTATGAAAACATTGAAACGTGATGGTGATTGTGAAAATTGGGAGAAAGAGATAATTGAACTGTCAGACAATCGTGATGATGATACCAATGGAAATAAAGAAAATGAAGATGAACATTCCAAAGATAAAAGTGAATAAAGATCAACTGCTATAAATGAGTTTGAAAACAGTATCAGTACTAAAAAATTTATCCCATAAATTAGACAATAACAGAATGTTAGATTTGTTACATGGATTCGAAAAAATCATAGAAAAGGAAATTATAAATACAAACTCAAAAAAGAACAGACACTGTTTTGCAGGATTATTTTAAATTTTTACTTTTTGTGTATTTTTTATTTAATTTATAATAATATTAATTTTTATAATGTCTAATGGCAATCTTTTGTATCTGAAGACAAGGTGTTTTTGCACAAATTTTATAGTTAGTTTTTAAGTAGAATAACATGGATTTAATGGTACACTATTAAATAAATAAAAGTTAAAATTTCTACAATAACCATTTTGTTTTTTAGTACTTCAATTTAAAAGTACCAATGACCGGTCTTCAATAACATCTTTTCCTAAGGTGACCACCTCCCAAGGCGACCAAATCTCAGAGTACCTTAGGTGGTCGCTTTAGGGAGGTTTCCACTCTATATACAAACTCAAAGGCAGTTTTAAGGAAAACCTTCACCTTTTCCAGCAGAACTCCCAAATCCATATGCCCTCATCCAGACAAACATCTGCTATAAACACTATGCAGCATCACAAAAATATGAGTTTTATACTTCAGTAAACATTTAGAAAACTGAAAATATAAAATAACGTGTATATATGTCCTTGTACTGTTTTTATTACTTACTTTGTATAAACTTATGTTTACTGTTTTTGGAATATATATATATATATATATATATATATATATATATATATATATATATATATATATATATTATATGGATGTCAACAAGGTGTTGGGATGAGGAAACCCAGTGAACACTCACCAATCAGACGACTTCAGGTTGGCGAGGCCCCGGGGATGTCGAAGCGACACACGTAAAAGAACACTAAAACACAGAAACATCACAAACGTAGAAGCTTTCGGAATTATTCCTTCATCAGCTACAGAGAGAGAACACCTTGTTGACATCCATATATATATATATATATATATCAACCTCTCGTTGTATTTATTTCATCATATTATTTCTTTTTCCGTATCGTTATATCATATATATATATATATATATATATATATATACATACACATACAGGCACTCCTCTACATTACGAACTTCTTTCAGAGATATGAACAAACGTGTCTGTATGTCCAGTTGCCTGTTCAGACCGAGAGTCGTAAGTACAACCGCCATGCAATAGATGACGGTGGTTGTTCCGAGCCATTACCCAGCATTTCTGCCTGGGCCACCGCCATTGTCAGTTGTTGTGTTGTCGCTGTGCGGTTCACTACAATGTTCTCTGTACTTTTCACAAACATTATCAACCCCCATCATGTCCCAGAGTCATAAGAGTGGTGAAAGTGTTGAGGGTGGTAGTAAGAATAGGCGTACTATTATGATGGAAACTAAAGTGGGCATTATAAAGTCATTCTCCATGTTTAGTGTACATACATTTGGTATCTACAGGAGTAAAGTTGGACTTACAAACAGACCTCTGGAACCTAACTCGTTCGTAAGTAGAGGAGCACCTGTACTAGTTATGCAACTCACTTGCTGTACTCATATTATGGAATCAATAAAAAATTATTATTTGATGATGTTGCTTTCATTTTATCCATCTAAACAGATCTGCTATTGGAATGTTATTAATTTTAGACATTTCATCTTGCTACTATATCCCAAGATATAGCAATTGCACCAATTTATCTATTTTTCATGTAATGAAATTTGAGTTTAAAATGATTTGCTCAAAAATTGACAATATTTTTTTACTTTATGGGTGTTAAAATATTAACACTGGAACTGATAATAGCACAGATCAAGATTTTTTATTTAAGATATTATGATGAATTATTTCAAGTATTTAATTATCATTTGAAAATTCAGTTTTAAATTTGATTCTAAAAAACAATTTCTACTGCCATTTTACAAACTTCAATTGGTAAGATGTTTGATTTATATAAAAAAATAACTGGCTCCTTCATACGAAACATAATATTGTGCCTCTATTTATTTATTGAAACAATGAGTACATGCACATCTTTACCTAAATTAAAAAACATTATTCAGGGTATATTCCTTCTTAAGTTTAATTAGGTTGCACCAGAAAAGGCCAGCTTATGTCTGGTGTAAGGTTTGTTAGATTGTTGTTACTCAGATTCAGCCTTGTGCTGAATTATTTGCTGGTGATGATTACGATGCAAAGTATAAGAACATATCACCTCTACATTAAATTGTTTATTATGAATTCCCTTCATGCCTAGAATTCAATAGACGATCTAGGTAACCATTTTATAAGATATATAAATAAATTCATATATGATAAGAAATTACAAGGATAATATAAGATTTTTTTAATTCAGACATATCAAGTTCAATATTTTTTAAAAAGAATTGACTGAGGCAGATATTATATATGTCATTTAATCCAATACTCAAAGTTGCTTTTAAGATTATTTTATAAATGTTTTAGTACATATTACCTTATTAAAACATGACCTTGGCCACCAATTTTGAGTGCTTTAAAATTAAACATCCATTGCTTCATTCACTCTACAATGAATGATTTCCACAAAATCATGCTAAGAAGATATTGCTGTAATGCGATATTTATTGCATCAAAGTCATAAAATCCTAGGATCTGTGAAAAAGGACCTACAATCCTTTGCTTACCATACTTGACGAACAACTGAGTCAGTCACAATGGATTGAAATTAATACTAGTGGCCACTTAAAAGTTATTTACGAATGGAATCTATTGCGTTCAAATATTCTATCTCCATTAATCAATCGTTTTACCTTAGATCAACCTATGGCATATTGGTTTTAATAATAAATGACAGATCAAGTTGTTTGGCAAAACCGTTATCATAGTCTTAATTATTTTCATCCACAATTAAAACTTTACGGTTAAACTAATATGATTTAAATCTTAAAATTAGGCATTAAAAACTGATTACCTGATAATAAGTGTAAACATTCCATTTAAATACTCTAAAACATATCGCTGATCATATAATGGTTGTTGTCCGCGACGCATCAGAAGAATGAGCTAAAATTATAAGTAGGAAAAAATTATTGAGATTAAGATTGTTTCACAATATTCTTCAGATGGATAAATCGACTTACAATGATAGTAAAAAGCTTCCCAGCGCACTTTATTACGAGTTCAAAAGGTTTTTGCTAGCATTACTCATCGATTCCTGTTGCTTAGGCTTACAGCTTCTCTGAAAACGTTCCAAATTGTCACATTTAAAACTTAATAACGGGTGCATAAGCTATCAAGCAATCACGGATTGCGATCTGATCACGTGATTCGTAACGATACTTTCGTAAGTGAAAGTATCTTAGGCGGATGCATTTCTTGAAATTGAATTTGGCAGAACTAAGAATGCAATACTTGGCATACAGAACTGCCAACCGAGTTCATCTTTCATTAAAAATTCGACTAAAAAGGTATGCAAGCATCATAAAGTTTTCTATTTAGAAAAATTGTTTATTTTCACTCTTATAGAAATATGGATCATTACCTGACGGTTTTTCTGATTTTAATATAGGAGTTGAGATCGTTGAATTCGTTTATATAAAATGCTCAATAAAGAGAGAAGGAATAACATTTTGTGTGTGGTCTGAGTCATTTAAAAGTCAATATTTTCCCAAAATATATGATTTAAATGTTTAATATGAGATATTTCAAATGGTAGGCGGAAAAAGATGAATAGAATAAGAAACTTCATTAATTTTCCTAAAACATAGTTTAAATTTGAAGATCATACATCAATTATTTCTAATTTTAATTTCCAAAAGAATAAAAGCTGCTTTTTATTGTTACCTTATGGGAAATGGAAATTGCCCCTCTGGAGTCGAACCTGGGTCTTTGTTTGTCATTTAATTTTCATATCAGAATCAAACATTCCTGTGAAATTTCAACCTTCCACCTAATCAGGAAGTTTGTTAAAAACATGTTAAAAAGTGCCATTGATGATGTCAGTGTTATATCCAAACACATATAGTAGGCTTTTATTATAGAAATTAGCTCAAGTGAAGTATGCAAGATATTAGAAAAAATAATAGCTGATTATATAAAGGATTATTGGAAGAAAACGAATTTATTAAATGAATGCCAGCACAGATTTAGGAAAGATTATTCATGTGATTCTCATATGCTTGGCTTTTATCAAGATTTAGTTGAAGCATACGACCGCAGGGTACAGATAGATATGGGTAGTGATTGACTTTGCTCAAGGATTTGACATAGTATGTCATGATTTACTTATAGAAAAAATTAAACAAATAGATGTAGATCCAAGAATTGTGTTATGGATTAGGGCTTTCCATAGCAGAAGAATACAAGCTATAAAAGTTGCAGAACACATCAAATGAAATACCAGTCACAGCGGTGGTTTTTCAAGGTAATGATATAGGGCCCCTATTATTTCTTATTTTATTAACTACATGTCTGAGAAGCTAACCTCTAAAGTTCGTCTTTTCACAGATGGCTGCATAATTTATAGGCCTATGAAAATGAGTTAGACTGTAGAGAAATGCAGCAAGACAAATAATTTGAATGCATAGTTGAATATTAATAAATTAAAGATTAATTCCAACAAAAGCAAACTGGTTAATGTTAACAGAAATAAAATTTAATATACCTAAAAATTGAGAGAGGAAATGTCCCAATAGACCACACTTGTAAATATTTAGGAGTAACATTTTCTAGTGACCTCAAATGGAATGGCCATGTTGAAAGGATTGTTAGTAAAGCATACAAAAGTGTATATTTTATAATTAGAACACTTAAGAATAGCAATAAGCAAGGAAAGGAAAGAGGCTACTTGCATTTCATGAGATCAATTTTGGAATATGGAGCAAGTGTGTGGGATCCACATCAAACGGGACTATGAGATAAATAAAAGGAGAAGAAAAATTAGCTACCTTTAGAACATACTATTTAAAATGCACAAAGGGAACCAAACATTGCAGAGACTAAAAGATAAAACCAAGAAACAAAAAAATTATATCAGCAGAAGTGATCACCTATACAAAATTAATAATATAGAGCAAAAAATGGACATAAGTAAATATTCACTTTTAAATAGGGTGTAGTGGAATTTTTAAACCTTCCCAACAAGTGTAAAGTGCTTTCAAAATAGACTGAAAATTTCACAATTTAATAATAGGCACTGATTTTGTCTTGCACTTGATGTATTTTAAAGCAGCAGTCCTGCCATTTGCATCTTACGTCCTACCAACCCTTTTGCCAAAAAACCTGGGTCTCACCAAGATAAAAACAAAAACTCACCTTTTCCATTAAATGAATTTTTATATTAAATGTCTTTTAGTATTATATTTTAAGGACAATAATTATTGCAACATTTTGTTGAGAAAAAGTTTTATAAAAATTATTTTTAATGCTTTGCATCCCTCCTAGAGGACCTTCCTGTCCCACCAGTGGGATGCATCCAAATGGTTAAGAAATATTGTTTTAGAGGAATTAGCATCAGAGCAAAATAATTTATAATTATTCTCATCTCACTTACTTAACTGAAACCCTTTTGAGTTTTCAATCATAAAAATCTTAAAATTCAGATGTAACATAAAACTATGTAACTATCTTAGATTATATAAGAACCGACAGTGACAAAATGTATCATATTTTTATTGATGTGTTTTAAAAATATTCTGCATTTTTATGGAATCAAATACAAGTTCATGGCTGCTCAAGGCTTTTACTAAATTACCAATTTCATTTGAAAAAAGCACTCACCCACATTGCCTTTCCAAAAAGGCTCCAAATCTATAAAACCTTCCCCTCCAATCCCTCCCCTCATTAACCGTATTGCCAGCTCTTTCCCTCCAGCCTTATTTATAAAATACTCAGATTAAAATATAAAGCAAATGGTTAAAGATAGAAGGGTACCGTAAGCAAGGCATATTTTCAGTTTTTTATGCTCTACCAAATTAAAAATACCACAAAACACTACATCAAATAATTATCAATTTATAAAAAAATTTTTTGGGTATTTTAACTCAAAACTTTCTTGTTTTTGGAATTTTCTCATTTATTGTGACCCAATAAGAGGTTTCATGCAAAATTTCAGGATACTAGGTCCAGCGGTTTAGGCTGGAGGTTTTCAGTCACTCAGGAACAACTGTCCTAAGATATATAAACAATACTGTAATATTTGTTTCCTTTAGAAAGTTACTTTCTAAGAAGGTTTAACTTGACTGTATCATGTTTGCATGGATTAAGCTTCCCTTAGATTTATAAACAGTAAATATTAACATTATTCCAAAAGCAATCAAAGGAAATTCAATTACATTGATATATTTAGTGATTATACTATCTTCATCACTGATATACAAAACTTTTCTAATAAAAACAAGAGCTCTTCAATATCAATTTGTTCTTCTAATAACCATTTATATTGAATGTCTTCAGTCAATATTATTTTTTTGTCAATATGAATACAGACCATTGACTTTCAGAACCTACTGCCTAAAATTTTAAAACCCCTGCTAGAGCTCACTTTACCCCAAATATATGTGAGCAAACTCAATAATCTGACACAATAATCAAGACTTGTGATTTTTAATAATATGCAACCTACATGTATGCTAAACAAAATAGGATAGGAATACATTTTTAGCTTCTTAATTACTTAGGTCAATATCATAATATTAATAAGAAATATTATAGACTCAAATATAGCTTAACAATGAAAGAAAACATCCCTCATTTTAGCATAACATTCTTTGAGCCTTGATTTATATTGCAGAAAATTTCCTAAAGAATTTATGGTTTTCACAAATTGATATGTTAATGTTGTCCAAAACTTTTGTTAGTATGCTACAAACCACTATGTTAACAAAATTTTGCAGAATATTTTATGAAGAAAATATATTTTCAAAAATTTTTATTACATCGAAACTTATGGCAAACAAATTTTCCTGTTTTGTCAAGTGCTGTACAAAACACTGATAATTCACTCATAATTTTATCCTTGAATTTCATCTAGTTCAAAGATTTGATTTTTAGACACGGAATATTTCACATTAGAAATATTAATGGGGAAAATGTTACTATATCAATAAAATTCATATTATCTATTAATATTCAAAGAATCAAATATTAAAGATATTTGAATGATCACAAAAGCTGCAATACATTTTGTTTTTTAAAAATACAGTTTTCAGTAAAATTGTCAAGAATAATGTAAGAGTGAACTATCCATAGCTTTTAATATTGTATCTGTAATAAAAGAGATGTGGGGTAGATACCTATTCATCAACGACAAGACGCTATTGTGTAAATGAAAGATCAATCTCAATAAATGAATTGGGATTATATAGACCAATTTTTGGAACCCAAATCAATACGTAATATTTTTTCTTCATAAAACGCATTAAATTTTGGGATAATGTCTAGAAAAATGGGAAAATAAAACAAAACTTTGTCTAAAAATTGTAGCATCAACTTGACAAGATAGAATATTTGCTTTACCTAGTTCTTGAATTAAATTTAAAGCAATCAATGCACATTTTACACTTCTGAAATAGGTGCAAAAAGCAGTTATCGCGGTGTCAAAATAATGACAAGTGACTGTATTTAGCCAAATCATGAAATAAGAAATGTTATTTTGAAAATCGGCACAGAAAATAATTCAGTATGAAATGGTCCAAGTAGGTACATCATTGAATAAGCCAGCAAGATTGTTCACTGTAATTATAAAAATAAAATTGTCTGAATCAAACTAAGAATACTGAAAAACACAATATGGGTTCTATATAAAAATATCTTGAAAATAAAAATAACAGAATTGTTATGCATTCTTCTGATGATATCAGATGCATTTTAGAAATCGATATTCTAATAATAATTATTCCATGACCCAGAAATGATACAATACTGTCCCAAAGGACGACAAAGCGACGAAGACAATTGCCTTTAGACAACCATCGCACCTCTGTATGCAGTACAAGATGGTCAAATCCTTCTTCATTTTCATCACAAAATTTGTGAAAGAGACGATCTTGAAGAGCATTAGCCTTAATGAGGTTGACAGCTTTTATTACAAGAGTTAAGGCTTCATGAAGATGTCCACTCAATCTCTTCGCCACCACACAATGTATGCAAAATACTTTTGGCAATGCATTTTTTAAATGAGTGATAAACCCTCTGTACCTACCGACCATGGAAGGAGCGCCATCAGTAGCACAAGCCATTAAATTTTCGAGTGGAATATTTTTTTCTCTAAAATAAGACTGGACTTCCTTAAATATTGTTTCACCTTTAGTATCTGTTTTGAGGAAGCTTGCAAAAAGCATTTCCTCTCTGAGTTGATTATCATCCATATATCTTACATATGCCAATAAAAGTGCTTCATTGCCCATCAAAGTTGATTCATCGAGTTGCATTGTAAACTGTTTCACTCGTAATTGAGCAATAAGTTGGTTTTCTACATCTTCAGACATTTCATCAATGCGTCTGGATATTGTATTATTGCTCAAAGGAAGGTTATCGGTAATTTCACGTGCATTTTTGTTTAACATTGTTGAAATTACAACTGATATCGAAGGCAAGATGACAGTTTCACCAATGCTATGTGACTTTCCAGATTTTGCTATTATTTTGCTGATTTCATATGATGCTAATAAACCGCTGTCTTTATTGCTTGCTTGTTTACTAAAAATCTGATCCAATTTGTTTCTTCCTTGAAAATTGTCTCATAGTTTTTGGAAATACTCCACTGATTTATTTTTCTTTTAGCTGTGCCTTGTCTCCAAATGGTGACGAAGCTTACTTGGCTTCATGCTATCATTAGACAGCACAGTCATACATATAAGACACATTGGTTTTGTGATATTCTCTGGTGATTCAATAAAATCATACGACAGATAATCAGTCAAATATTGTCTTGTTTACTTCTTTGCATAAGCCATGGGTAATCTGAAAACAATAATAATATTATTAACTTCAAATATTTAATGTTGGAAATGCTTGTAGGTACTAATGGAAATATAGTTCACTAGAACATTTTATTATTATTATTAAATTATTTTATTTATAATATTTTATCATGAACCCCTTAGCTCATATTATGGACCCCCAAAATACAATTTTTTTCTTGTGGACCCCCTCAAAGCTTCTATGGACCCCGGTTGGGAAATGCTGCTCTAGACAGAAAATTTCCATAATAAATGGATTTTAATACATGTACATAGACTGTATCTTTTATGAACCTTATACTGGTGAGGGTCGAATGTAATTTTGGACTTAAATTAGAAATGTGTGTCGACCAGTTTCCTGTCTGGTCAATATAAAGGCCTAAGAACTTAGTATTTGTAATTGGAGTAATGACAGAGTTATTAAATTGAAAGTTTAAAAGTATCTAGTTCAAGTATATGGTTAAAAAGATCATATGGGTTTTATTACAATTTAAAAATAGTTTATTTCTAACAACACTTGATTCAGGAATCAATGTAACCATCTTCTTAACATAATCAGGACATTTCAAACAATTCGTAATATGTTTCTTCATTCTAGTGCCATTTTTGGTATATTCAGTATTGCAATACTAACACTCATATATTATTTTATCTTTAATCTTTTTTGCATTAAAATACTTCCACACATCACTCTTGGGCTTAGCGTTTTTCTTCATCCTGTCTGCAGACTCTGCACTAATTTCAGGTTACACATTCACAGCACAAAACATGAGCTACAACTAGTGAGCCAATTTGTGCCTGCTGATTTATATACTGTAAGTTGATGGTCTGGAACATTCCAGAAAATTCTATAATTTTCTGGAACTTTGTAAAAGATTCCTCAGGATCTATAACATTCTGGAACATTAAAGAAAGTCCTATAATGTTCTGGAACTTTCTAAAAGATTTTTCAGAAATCAATAACATTCTGAAACATTCTTACATGACTACAATTAAAAATATTTAAAATCTCTCAAATGTTACATAGAATGTTAATTGATATGTTTGCTGCTTTACAGAAAATGTTTATAATTATTTTGTAACATTCTCAATATTCTCATGAGAATAATCTTTTGGAGAATATTCTGAGAATATTCTCATTCTCTGATATTATTCTCACCTAACACCTCTAGTCATATAGAGTTAAGAAGAGAGTCATAATGATTTTTTTATATTCATTTCCTAACAAAGAGTGATATATCTTAGAGACCTACATTTTATATGTTATTGAAATGTAATGATTAAATTATTACAGCTATAATATTCACGTTTTAACTATCTTTTGGCAATAGGTTTCCAACTTATCTGCATGTTCTGCCCATGAAATGCATTATTGTTCTGGCTTAAGCAGCAGACGACCAAAAGTTATCCCAAAAAGTATTTTCTTTAGTTTTTCCTGAGGAGGATATTACTGATGGTAGTATAAGGTTAGTTTCTATTAGTGTCTGCATTAGACTTGATATTTTCAAGTTCCTGGGTGAAATCTTTCTGGGATATGAGAGTAAATTAGTAGCACAAAATGGAAAGTGTCTTATTTAGATATCATGTGATGATGTGGTTGATATAAATGGGCTTCCTAATATTTTAAATATTAATATTAAAGGAAATAAACCCAGAGAGTGTGTGACATTACATGAGTATCCAGTCCCTTGCAAGGAGTAATTTTTCCCTAAACCGACATGTATGTATTTCCTTTTTATTATTTTTATGGTTATTAGAAGGTTTCCCCATTTCTCATCAATATTCAAGTTCTTCCAGGCTATGTTTAAATCTAATAAGTTTCAAGTATAGCAAGTCCCTGCTATATGTTGGAGATTCATACATGAAATCTACAACTTATAATGAAACAATGTACAATGAAACCTATTTTTCCATAAGAACAATGATTAAAGTTGCAGTTACGTTCCTGGCAGATATTTTGTGACACATTTGTATCCCAAATTATACATATCAATCAGTGGCGCATCCTGATCATTTGTGTTGGGCATGCGGTTAAGATAAAAAAGTTTATGCAACCAGCACAACATCAGACAATATGTAATTGTAAGTAAATTGTAAATTTTTTGCAAATTACATTGATGCAAATAATATTTTTCATGCGAGGTGCCTTAGTATTTCTTCCAGAAATATAGGATACATCATTAACTTTTTATAAAGGCCTTATTATCCAAAATTGGATAAATGCAGTCCCTGCTACTACATCAGCTTAGGTTCCAGGAAACCTTAATGAAAAACTGATCAATGAAACAATAGTTTTCGGAGCAGTTGAAATGTCGACTGACTTGCCTAAAGCTCATGATTAATCATGTCAATGGACCAATTAAGCAGATCACCAGGATGGAATTATGAAACAAATTTGACAATTAGAATCTGACGTATTAGCGGAACGATGAATAGCATAAACGGGACCAAATTAGGTAAATTAAAAATCCCATGTAAAAAACATGTAAAATGGTCATTTATAAATACAGGCGACTCCCGAGATTCGACCGCTCGAGATTCGACCAACTCGAGAATTCGACCGGTCGAACTAGCCGACGTCACATCCGGACCACGCGGAGTTTTTCAAACTTTCTCAGACGTCGTTAAAGCTTTTGTAGTAGTTTGAATTTGTGCTGATTTCGCTTGTTTTTTAGTTTTAATCATTTATAATAGGTGTAGTTTCTCTCCAGATATCGTTATTCCTGTTATAGTAGTTTGAATTTGTATTAATTTCGCTCGTTTTTTAGTTTTAATCATTTATATAAGATTTAGTTTCTCTCCAGAAATCATTATTCCTGTTATAGTAGTTTGAATTTGTATTAGTTTCGCTCGTTTTTTAGTTTTGATCATTTATATAAGGTGTAGTTTCTCTCCAGACATCGTTATTGCAGTTTGAATTTCGCCGGTGTATCTCATCGGCAGTGTAGTGTACGGGAATAATTCCGATCCCGTTAACGGTGTGAGTATTCCTGGTGTTCCACGTTTGTTTTGGCTCTACTTAGGCAGAGTCAAACCAGGTGTTACAGTCAATCAAATAGTACAATACCTCAATGGTAGATTCTCTGGTTACGATTTTATCTGCGAACTGCTTTGGTCCAACGATCCGTCCTGCTCCTTTAAAGTGGGCGCTGACATTTCTCTACAAAAAGATCTTCTTGAAAGTTCCAACTGGCCAACTAATGTTCTGGTGAGGAAGTATTTTCCTTCCAAGAGAAAGATTTATAGTGATTCGTGTTCAATTGCCACGCCTCATGTCGGCCGAGTTTTCCATGAAAACTCGCCAGTCCCTGTTCCCAATGTTGACGACTCTGCTACCAATCCGAACGATATTACTGATGCTAATTCCGATACCCCTCACGCAGTCGACGATTCCGAGTCACCTCTTAGCTTTGGTATCACAACTCGTAGTAAAAATGGTGTGTGTAAACCTAAGTCCCAATGACTAGGTTCATCAATTAAGTGTGATACTATTATCACTGGCAATTATTCCAATTCCCAGCTCACTCTGCTTCTTCTCAATGTGCAGTGCATAAGGAATAAGATGCTTGAACTCGAGCTTCTGCTCGACTCTTTCAAACCAGATATTTTCTGTGTGTGTGAGCATTGGCTAACTGCTGACGAAGTGCCTTTATTTATCATTCCTGGTTATGTTATAGGTGACATATATTGTCGTAGCAATACAAAAAACGGTGGTGTGGCCTTATTACTGAAGGATCATCTCCCTTTTGATATTCCTGCTATACAGTATAAACATTTAATTATAGAGCGTGTATTTGAATGTGTCATTGTATCTGTAATGATAAACAACCTGCCTATTATTATTATCACTATTTACAGATCACCGCTTTGCGATTTTCAATTGTTCGTGGATAAATTCGAAAATCTTCTTGAAATGGTTCATGAATCCCTGGGTAATCAAAATTTAATTATCACTGGCGATATTAACTGTAACTTACTACTTAAAAATAGTAGCAGTGCCAGATTGCTTAATTTGCTCAAATCTTTCAACTTGTTCATAAATGTCTCGGAACCAACTCGAATAACAAGTAATTCTGAATCCCTACTGGATGTTATTGTATCCAACTTTAATCCAGATGATGTGCAATCCAAGGTAATCAAAACTGACATCTCTGACCATTTTCCGGTCCTCTCCACTTTCCCTTTTAAATCCTCTTTTTCTCCTACCAAACGTAATGGGAGGTTTTTTTCCAAGTCGAATATTTCTCTCTTTCTAGATTAGAAGGTGAAGATTGGTCTGATATGTATTCCTCCCCCAACTTTGATGCAAGCTTTAATTGCTTTTACGATAAATTCATTCACTACTTTAATATTTCTTTTCCGGTTGTTAGCAAAAATGTAAGGAAAAGGAATGTTAATAAAAAATGGGTCACTGATGAAATTCGTGCACTATCTGTGTACATGAAAGATCTAGCACTCCTCTGTAAATCCTGTAATAGTGACGAATCAGTTGTGGATTATAAATCTTTGTAAAGGGAATACAGATTAAAATTAAACAATGCCAAGCGAAACTTCAATAATGAGAAACTGCTTTATTGCAATAATAAATCAACTGAAATTTTGAAGATTATTAATGAATATAAAAATAATGACAAATCATCATCTCTGTTTAGAATTAAGGATGAATCTGGTAAAATCATTTCAGACTATTCATCCCTCGTAACCACTTTCAGTAATCATTTTACTAATGAACCTTGTATTCAGCAGTTGATTAACGCTAATTTTCCTGATATTTCAAACTGTCCAAAGTCACTCTACCTTTCTCCCTGCCTAGAAAATGAACTCAAGCTGATAGTATTTAATCTAGGTTCAAAAAAGAGTTCAGGTATTGATGAAGTACCTAATTTTATTTTAATTCAATGTTATCATTTAATTGCATCTCTTTTATTTTTAGTGAACTATTCCCTCGAAAGTGGTATTTTTCCTTCCTCGCTTAAGACTTTGAAAGTTGTACCTTTATATAAAAAGAAAGGAAGTATACATGATATCAGTTCATATAGGCCCATAGCTATGCAGAATCAATTAGCTAAGATATTTGAAAAAGTTTACTACAGACGTTTAATTTCTTTCCTTGAATCTCACAAATTATTATCCTTTTCACAGCATGGTTTTCGTAAAAACAAGTCAACAGTTTCGGCAATATTTGAAGCAATAAATAGTGTGTTGAGTGCTTTGGATATTAGTAAAGAAGTTGCTGCCTTGCTTTTTGATTTTTCTAAAGCATTCGATTTGGTTAATCATGGTTTACTCCTTAAAAAATTAGAATTGTATGGAATCAGAGGTATACCCTTAAAGTGGTTACAATCTTATTTAAGTTACAGATTTCAGTGTATTACTATTAATGCCAATGGATTGAAACACATTTCTACACCAAAGGCTGTAACCATAGGAGTTCCGCAAGGTTCCATTCTTGGACCTGCATTATTTTTGTTATATATTAATGATCTTCCTCAACAGCTCAATAAAATACCTGGTACAAAAACAATAGTGTATGCAGATGATACAAATGTTGTACTTTCCGCAGACTCAGCTGTGAGTTTGAGTCACTATGGCAACCAAATCACTCTTGCATTCAACAATTGGAGTCCTAATAATGTTCTCACTGTTAACGTTGATAAATCCCAGTCAGTATATTTTGCTAATAAGAACAAAGCCAGTTTGAATCTACCTTTTCATATTAATGGTATTCAGATGTCCCAAGTTCAAAATATAAAACTACTTGGTTTGTATTTAGACTCGAATCTTTCTTGGGAGACTCACATCTCTAAACTAGCCAGTAAACTCAGTTCCATTTGTTTCCTCATTAGAAGTATAAGACTCACAGTTTTGAAGAATGTGTTGCTTTCCATTTACTATGGGCTATGTTATGCACAAATTGTTTATGGTATACTTTTTTGGGGTTCTTCTACTAATGCCCTCACTATTTTTAAGATTAAAAAAAAAATTGTACGTCTTATGGCATTCGAAGGTTACAATGCTCCATGTAGACCTATTTTTAAAGGATTTAACATATTACCTATGCCATGTGTATATATTCTTAATTTAATTATTTTTATGAGAAAGAATCTGAGCGATTTTGAATTCAACTCAAAATTTCATAATTATAGTACTAGAAATTATAATAGCTTACATGTTAACTATGTCAGAACCAGAGGTACTTCCCTTGGCCCCAGAAATATGGGGGTCAAATTATTTAATCATTTGCCAAGTTTTCTCAAGACGCCTATGTCCTTATGTATGTTCAAAACAAAGTTGAAAGAATTCTTATTACATAAAATGTATTATAGGATTAATGATTTTTTAGATGACAAATGTTAATATATCTGTTTATGTTGTGTATATGTTTTTGACGAATCCTATACCTTCTTTTGTAAGGTCTTTGGAGAATAAAGTGACTTTGACTACTGATTTCGCTCGTTTTTTAGTTGTAATCATTTATATTAGTTTTTATTTTTAAATTTATCCCTTGACATGGCATCTAAAAGGAAATTTAATAGTGATAATGCGAGTGTATCCAATAAAAGAGTGCATAAGACTCGGTTATGAATTAAAATTAAAAATTTTAAAGCGTGTTGATCAATAGGAAAGAAACGTATCAATTATTTTAAATTTCCAGTCAACACTTAAAAATGCTGATCTGCAAGAAACTTCTTTCTTATTTAATGAAGAGGGTCTCTTCAGTTATTAAAATAATTACTAAGGTTGTGATATTTTTAAAAAGGCCATACCATCATCATCAATAGTTTCCGCAATTTTGATGAATATATGCAATATCAGGAGCATGCTTGTTGGCAAGGCAGTATTGAGGGCTTAGCTGCTGTAACAGAACCCAACTTTATGACTATGTATGGGCAGAAGAGGACTGTAATCTGCAGACTTCCTCAAAAAAGGAGGAACGGAGCAGGAGGTCCTCCTGCAAAGAATTTTATCATATATTAGAATTATAATGATAACAAATATGATAAATAGAATTTTTAAGCATGTTTTCTATGCCTTATAAGATTTAAGGTGTTTCTCAAGGATCACTCCCCCTAACCTCATATTTTCCATAAGCCTTGGCCCTCTCTAACTGCGGATTTCTCCAACCGTGAATTTCTCCAACCACGGATTTCTCCAATTGCAGTCAAGCCAGGAACTTATCCATCACGGTTGGAGAGGGACTGCTGTATCTTATGATTGAGACTTTGACTCAAGACATACTATTTGATATAGAAAGAAATTAAGATTCTTATTCTTACCATCGATTCTGTTGTTTAATTTTGAAAAGAAGTTTGGTAGGGTTGCTGGCATTGTTGGACTCGGACTTTTAAGTACATTTGCACTAAGCTTACAATGAAGCAAACTCATGAAGGACAAAAACCAATTCAAATTTTATTTGAAAAGATTCGTCTAAATATAAAACAAATGAAATGTGGAGTGAAGAAAATTGGTCAGAAACAACTCCATTGCATTGTAATGATGGACAACAACATTACAAATAGAAAGATATCTGATGCATACATAGAAAAATATTGTTTTGTTTACAAATTTTATTGAAGAGTTTAACGTAAGTTACTACATTGATAATGTTTGTGATTAATTTCTTTCAATAATTGTGCAAGATATTTGTGAGGTGGCTAGCACATGTATAGCAATTCCTTATTATTAAAAATCCCACAGTACATACGATTTGCTGTACGGACAGAAACAGTGAACAAAACAAAAAATGTTGTGTACCAGAAAATGTTAGTCTTAATCATGTATGTGTTTTTTGTTATGAAAATGGTGTGAACTATATGATTATTTTGAGAGGCAATAAAAGTGGTTCAACAAAAAACACCATGTCACAGTTCTTTGTCATAGGCCCTATTGTATAGGCTCACTTCATGCAAGGTTCCCTAAATGTTTGCAGGAAGTACTGCAATGGGCCCCTTGCAAAATTAATAACTACAAAAAACCCACCTGGGCTTATACATTTTTTCTACTTCAAAATCACCATATCGAAGATTTATCTAGTTGTAAACTGACAAAAATCATACGCAGTTTTGAAATTATAATATTGGTATTTTTATAAAAAAAGCTGGAGCGGTGCATTTGCTCAGAATGAATATAAAGGCTTATCAGCAAAAATGCATAAGCAGTGAATGAAATTTCTGTATCTAACATTAGTAAGTGAAGTTCAAACTACTGCGTAACACTGCTCAAACATATTAGGTCATTCGGTAGGGAGCAGGCCCAGATAGGGTTGCAAAATGAAATTAAACATTAAATTAAAAAGAGGGGTTTTAATTATAGTGATAATTTCTGTACCACAATTGAAATTCCTTAAATTTTGCTTTTGGCACTTCACAAACAACATATATTCAAAGCAACGCAACTTATAATGAAACATGTCCCTAATTGATTGATGACATGCATGTTAAACAACATATAGCAGGGCGATGTATAGGGAGAATTATTGTAACTCTTGTTTTCACCTTCAAAGGTGAACTTAACCCTAGGTTTTAAGGAGCTTAGAAAGGAGATCAATTTCACTGATTGCCATGATCTTCCAGGGGGAGACAGTGGTAGAGTGGTTAGAGAGTTGGTCTTCCACGCAGCAGTCTCAGGTATGAATCTGGCAGAGGTCGGATATTTCAACCTGGAATTGTCCCGCCCTCTACTTGTGTGATTTGAGGAGACTGCGCAAGTCAGCGCTCCGTCCTTCGAAAGGGACAATAAGCAGTTGGCCCCCTTGGTGCTCTTCATAAAGATTAGGCTAATGCCGGCACAGGGTTTCCCTCTCTTGTGTATGTGTTCAGTGTGGAAGGAGTAATGGCTATAATAATCCAAGAGGTTGATTAGCCAGAAATTTCATACAAACGAAAAACAAATCTTCCACTCCAAAGAATGAAATCATCCCCATAGCTAAGGCATATGTGAAAAATGGTAACTAAAATAATTTTCAATTTAAGGGGACTAAAAAATTATAGCCAAATTAAGGAAAGGGGAGAACCCATAGACAAACCTAATTACTGGTAAAATATTTTTGACAAATGAAAAACAACTACAGCGTATTATGGTGTTTATAGAATTGGAATTGGTTTCGAGTTACTTTAGCTAAATGTGAAATTTCTGCTATTGCAAAAACATTGAGTGTACCAAAGAAAACTAAACAGTAATTTGGTTTGAGGGACACATGCTTCAGTTTCAAAGCTATTTCAACTAGGGCTGTGCCGTGGATTTTTGTTGCCTGTGTTCAAAGAGCAATTCGCTGCCCCAGCGAATAAAAAATATTGCAGTGCGAGAGATGAGTATGTACAAACTCATAATAATTATATGATATAAAATTTTTAAGAATGATGAGAAAAAAGTTATTGTTATAATATACAACAAACAATTGCATCATTAATGAGTTTTTTTTATTTACTTTGTGAGCTTTAAGATTGGAGAAGCATTTTAAGAAATCATCTGTATCTAATTTCTTGCAAAGCTCATGTTCTATTGAAATAACAGACTAGGATGAAAGCCTATCCTATGATTTTGAGATATATAAAAACAAAATTTTAGAATTACATTGCCATATTAGCTATTAAATAGAGTACCATAAATAAATACAGATCCTCCACAGGTTATGCAAGATTCAACTTATGCAAATCCGACTTTACATAAAGACTTCCAGAAATAAATTTTTAAAATCCGAAAATTCTGAGTTCGGAAATTTGGCTTACAAGGAAAAACTTTTCAGACTTAATGGTCAAATTTCGAATGAAGTTTAAACACGTCAATTCATATTTAATTTATCAAACAATATACTATAACACTTATTTTACAGAATATAAAATGCCTAGAGAAATTTAATGGCCGTATTTAATACGAAATCTTAAATTTTGTTGCGTATCACGATCGCCTTCCTCACATAGTTATTTGGTGCTGAAGATGATAAGGAAGATGAATTCTATAGGATTAAAATTACTAACATTGTTAATTATATATAATACTAGTAGAAGGTGCTTGCATACTGCAAGCACTTCATCTTACCTTGAAAAAACATTAATTTTTCAGAGAGATATTTCATCATGGGAAATATTTCTTTAAGTAAAAATATTTCTCACCGGGACCGATTTTCATTTTTTCCTTATGGAACAATAATGGAGTAAAACAATTGCTAATTTTTGCAATTTTACGAATATTATACCTTTTTCACATTGGATTAGTAATGCCACACATTTCAGGTTAATTTTAAATTTGTAACACATTTAGAAGTGAAATAACATTTATCTAATTGTTTAAAATTAAATAATTTTTAACGGCCGTAATAACAATTTCATGGATATATTAAAATGTTTATCCGTTTATATAGACTAAACTCTAATTAATTTAAAAATTTCAGCTTTCTAACTTGCCCAGTAGTATCTAAACATATACCACTTTGTTTAAACTTTAAGAATTTTCAACTGCCAAAAAAATTAAAATATCAAAATTTCTATAATCCCTATTTCTTTTTTTTACAAATCCTGCTTCTAAAAAAAATTTCAGCTTCGTAGCACATTCAGAAATACATAAACCTTGAAAATTTGTTTAAACAATTGCGAATTTTTAGCGGCTGCATTGTTGCACTTTTTCACAATTTTCCTTTTTTCTAGTCGGTTTTGCACAAAATCCTACCTAAGAAAAAAATTTCTGGAAGTGCCTAAACATTAGTATCCTCCTCATCCTCCTCCTCTGTAAGGAACGTCTATATATAATGATATTCATTAACTAAATAAAATTATTTTAATTTTCATATACCATTTTTCGTTTTCGATACGTTTTGTGGAAAGTCTACCTGGCAATTTTGTGGGAGATTTCAGCAATCAGCTGATGAGTTAGTGAAATATGAAATATTAGGAGAGGATGGAAATACAATTGTAAGGAAGTAATTAGGTGTGTCAATTTGGTATTCAAACTTTGTGTTATACACGAGTATATACGGTAGTATTTTTAAGTTGCAAGAGAAAAATAGTAAAATTTCTGAAAAGTAAAAATCAACTGGGTTAAGTGCTATGTTACAAACTGTTCATTTAGCGCAAATTCTGTCAGCGCACAGATGTCTCGGAACGTATCTCTTGCACTAAGCAAGGCATGCCTGTACTCAGCTCCAGATAATCGTTTTTTCACTAGTAATCTAAAATAAGGATTCATTTTTAATAATACATAAAAAAATCAAACCTTCCAATAACTACAAAAATCTGATGTGGCCATCACATGACTCTCTCCATACATGTAATATTTTTAAACCCTTCAAATAAGCTAAATGATAATAAATATTTTAAGGGATCCATTTTGTTAATTCATTAATGCAATTTGAAATATTTAGTGTCATCCTGTAAAATTTTACTTACTGTGTTTACTCGAGATAATATATTGTACCAAAATACTATTGAGCATATAAATTTAAATGATTTAATTTTAGTAGCTAATGATTAAGCCTGATATCTGGTATTCATGTCCGTATTTGTATCAGTTGACAATTCAAATAAAGCATTAATTTTTGCCAAAAGTAAATGCAAAGACTTAATAGCTTCAACTCTACTTTCCCATCTAGTATCAGAATGGAGCATAAGTGTAACATTTGAGATATAATTTTTATACATTTGCCAATGATGGGTGAAAGACGAAAAGTATACCTTGGTTAATGCAAAGGATGCATTCCTGAGGAATGTTGCGTTATTTGAAATTGTGTTAAACGAACAGTATATATAATCTAAGGTATAGGAATGTGTTCCAAAAAGGAGACAGGCCCCATTTTCACCTATTAGGCATTTTTATTATGCTTTACAAAATTTAAATATAGTTTCACATAATTTAAAAATCGGATGTGGCCACCACATGACTTGTTTAAGAGATATCTTATATTTTATTTTTTTCATTAAATAAATCCTACAGCAGATTATAGAAAAATAAATAAAACATCACACCTGTGTCTGGTAAAAAATAATTCAGGAAGACTAGATAAAATTTTAAAATAAAAAATCTGATGTGGCCACTGCATGACTTTCTCCATATCTGTAATATTTATAAAAAATTCCAAAGAGGTTAGATGATAATAAATATTTTAAGAAATGGAGAAAATTTTAGACTTTACAAAGAACAGAACCAAGATATAAATGCCAAATTTTCATTCAAACTGCTTTTCACACACTCAATGGCTATACCAAGTTATCTGGTCAGAGCGGGATTATCCATTGGGCACAGTGCCCAGGGCCTACAAAGCTCCCAAGGGCCTATAAAAAAATTTTAGACCCAAAAAATCTTAGATGACTCAAAATAATAGAATAATAATTAAAAAATCATACAAATTAAAAATTTTTGACTGGCATTTGTGGAATCCCTGAGACCTCTTTGCAGAACCCTAGGGTTCCATGGAACGCACCATTGGTCTAGATAAATGCTGGCAATCATTAATACCATTTTTAGCAGCCAATACAGTTTTATCACAGTTAAAAATTTTGCAACTAAAACAAGTGTGTCCTTGGTTTAACATCACTTCAATTAATGTTGATTCAATTTAATGTCATTCAAAAATTACTACCTATATTCGAATTAACGTCATCGATGATTTGACTTAATGTCATCCTGACTTGGCGATAAATAAAGGACCAAAAAATATTGCATAGATTACTCTCGCATGTATCTGTTGCGACGGATCACATTATTTGAGTTTTTGGATTTATGTATTTTTACTAAATTTCCATGGCGAAATTTTGTAGTGATGAGTCCAAATAGAAATGGTAGTACATGATGGCCTTACTCTCGAAGTCCCCCCAGCAGTCATTAAAATTGTCTTAATCCCCATTAACACATGAGTTGTGCAGAAAAGATCTGCCAGGTGCCCTATTTATAAACTTGAAAATATTCTGTACTTCTGGGATAACTTGAGTTTAACGTTTCCCTATTTTATTGCCATTTGTATCCAGTGAATTCGCAGGTAGATATAGCAACTTTAGGTTCGATCTAGCGCCTAAAATAATACTATAGCAACAATTTACTAAACTAGCAAATCGATTTAACAATTTAGCTAATTCTAGCAATCAGCTAAAATTACAGCATCTGCGTTCATACTATATACAAAATAGAAAATTGAAAATCGAAAATGAATATAACGTAAATAAGCAGAATATTCTTTTCGTTTGTTTCTCACTTTTTCTTTTCCCAATTTGAGCAATTAACTACAACACTGGAACAGTGGATATCATTTACGGGAATAGTGATATTGTTGGCCATAAGTATAAAAGAAGAGAGAATGTGCTTATTCAAAATAAAGTGGGAATTAATCAATCAGGGAAGAAATTTTTTGTAAGAAAGCACAAGTTACTTACTCTATTATACATGCATGTTGACTATATATCTATGGCTTAAATTTTCTGAAACAACATTAACCTAACATCATATTCAGAAAAGATTTTATCATAAGATAACAGCCATATTTTCAAAAGTCCCAAAATTTTATTTTTGCCGCACGTTTCGCGTTAAACCTAAGTTATGGTCTAATGTGACAAGTTTTCTGACTCGGATGCAGAGAGCACTATTGTTTATTCTCTAGCGAATTTCTAGCGACCAACAAGTCTCTAGATATACTATTATGAAATATAGCTTTTATTCCCATTTGGGTATGTTGAAAAAGTCATGTCATGTTTATTTTATCCCATTTCTATGTTAATAATAACTTTATATTGATTTATATATGTTATAATACCATTCATATCATATGTAGTACCATAAAGCTTCATAAAATACAGTATTTAATGTCTTTTTGTGTTTCAAGAAATTTTTACCCAAAGTTTTGGAACCAATTATATTGTATAACATGGGTTCTTATGGGAAATATTGATTCATTTAACGTTGATTTGCTCTATAATTTTCTGGAACGAATTAACGACATTAATCGAGGACACACTGTACACAGAATTTTTAGATTCAGAATACAAAAGCCAATCTCTTGGCACTTTTTCTCCATTATCTAAAATTTGATAAAAAGCAAAAGACTTTCTACCAAAATCATCTTTGGGGTACACAACATTTTGTATCTGCATTGGACCAATTTCAATTAACGCTTTGACTGCAAAAAAAGGCTTTAGTCACTGGCACCTTTTTTGCCATTCACTGCATGAAGCAACTGCTCCATGGCCAAACATAATCAATGCTAGGCTGTGGAATCAAAGATGGGGAAGTATGACGCCTCGCACGGTAAACATTTATTTCTATTAAACCTGATTTACCCCGAATTCTTTAAAAATGTAATTGCTTTGCTTTCATTAAAAGATTTCACCCAATTTGTTTAAAAAATTTAAAAACCCAATAACTACCCCTTGACTGTGATTTTATTTTTAACCCAAAAAATGTATTCTCTATGTATAAGGCAAACAACAGACCCTCTGTCAGAGACACTAATCTTAAACGATTTTTCGAAAACTACTATGTAAGTCTCCAAAATTTCTTGAATTACCCCTAAACCTTACACAAATGAATTAGTTTTATTGGATTTTATTTATTAAAATATATCTTTTTGGCAAGTTAAAAAAGTGATAACAAAGGCAGAAGTAAGAAAGAACAATGCTCTAAATCAGCGATTCCCAAACTATGGTACTCGTACCACCAGTGGTACATGAGTTTAATGTCAGCATTCACCCATGGAACTGCACAACGAGTGACCACAGAGAGGGACAGACTATTGCCTGCACCGTCTGGATGCATCCGCTGTGCCACTCATGGCTCACAGTCAACTGCCGATGTATCATTACTCATCTATTTGTGTTTTCACATTGCTATTTTAAACAAAATTATTCGGAAATGAATTAGGCGAAAAACTTGTTTGTTTCAATTAATTCCATTCCTGAAAATATGAACGTGATTGGAAAAGACCACCTGAATATCCCACTCTTTCTGACATAGCATTGAAAATTCTAATCCCATTCTGCACGACTTATCTATGTGAAACAGGGTTTTCTACTATGTTGGTAATTAAAAACAAAAATCGAACAAGAATGAACCTTGAACCGGACCTTCACTGGAAGTTAACTTACATTGAACCAAATATTAAAATGCTATATACATATATCCAAGCTCATCCATCACATTGACTGATTTTCTTTGTATTTTAAGTATGATAAATGCGAGAAAATAATTAATTTTTCAGTACTACCCATTTTATCTGCCTACCTTATATTATTTTGAAAATGCCCCTTTCGTTAGTAAGGAAAATTTTTTAAGCTCATACTTCCGATGTAGTAAGAAGAAATTTTGCCACATTTTCGGTGGTATGTGAAAAGAAAAGTTTGGGGACTGCTGCTCTAAATAATAAATACTTGACTTACAATATATCTTTAAATGATGGGTTTAACATTATATTTTAATATTTAAATTTAACTACTTAACTTTTTAAATGAGTAATTCATACCAAAAGGAATTCTCTCAATTATTTTTATCTGCAAAATAACAATCATGAAGATAAACACTAAATACAATTAAACCTATGACATGAGCATGTGACTTCGAGAGACTATGCACGGTTTCAGTCATTCACTGCCATATAAACGGACGGTTCTAAGCAGGGGGAGCATGTGGGGTGTGCTTTCACCATCGGCAAACGCTCGTACCGTTTCCGTCTACATCCGCTGTGTGGTATATTCACAACGGAATTGTATGCTTTATGGGAAGCACTGAGGTTTGCATACTCATACCCCAGCAGTGAATATGTCATCTTTACTGACTCACTGTCAGCCTTAAGTGCAATAGAGTCTTTGTACCCTTCTCACCCTGTGGTTCAGGGGACCCAGTCATCCTTGATGGATCTGGATTCCATAGGGATGACGGTAGTTTTTATTTGGGTACTAGGTCACGTCGGTATTCCAGGTAATGAGAGGGCAGACAGGGCAGCAAAACTGGCTGCTAATGAAGATTTTATAAACCAACCGAAAGTTCTTGTTGGGGACATTAAAACATATTTGAAGGAACTTGTCTATCAACAATGGCAAGAAGAATGAAATGGAGTTATCGGTAACAAACTGAGGGCAATAAAAAACACGGTACAACCATGACAGTCCTCCAGATCGTCCCGACTCGAAGAGGTTGCCATCGCAAGACTTCGCATAGGTCACTGTTGGTGGATGCACAGTTACCTATTGCGGGCGGAGGAACCCCCAGTTTGCGAGACATGTGATACTGCATTGACAGTGTCACATGTGTTACGGGACTGTATCCAATTTAGGAATGAGAGAGAGAGGGCATGTATGGCTTCGAACCTCACTCTCTCTCTTGGAGATAATCCAGAATCTATAAATAGAACATTGTCATTCCTAAGGGAGTCCAGAATTTTAGCTTTTATTTAATTTTTAAGTGTTTTTAATCTTTTTACAATGGGATAAGAGGAAGAAAGATCCTTTCTCTATCCATTTTTAAAGGTTTTATATTTTACGGGCATAATAGCTCCTTCTAGTGCAGTGAAAGAATTTTATACATGTCAGGAGACCCTTATACAGTCTTGCTGATGTTTTATTCTACAGATTGGGAGAGACCCTTATACAATCTCTTACAATCTGTTTTTAACTTCATTTATTTATCTGTTTTATCTATTTATCTATCTGTTTTATCTATTTATTTATTTATTTATATATTTATTGTGTGTCTGGTGCTATGGTTAGTTTGCCACAAATGGGTTGTGGTTAAAAATGCATATTATGGCGATAATAGCCCAAGAGGCTGATTCGCCTTAAATTACACACACACATGAACTTATGTTAGCTGTCCTCCGCAGGACCGATGCAAACTCTTGGGAGGCCATGACCAATAAAAGAATAAGTCAATGCACACGTCTTTGAAAAATACAGTTTTATCTAAAATGATTTACATTTATGATCAGAAAGTATAAAAAAGCATCTCATCTACCTATGGAAATCAAAACTGATGTTATATGAAATCGCTCCTTACTTGAATATAGAAAAATAAACACCTCTGATGTTCCAAATGTGCACTGTTTCATGTGTAAGAGAGATAATCTCTTCAGCTTTAAAAAAAGTCTTATCTTCCTTTCTTCTGAGTTTCAGTCAAGCATACTATTTAGTTCAGGAACGACCCTTCTTCGATGAAATCCCAAAGAAAACTGATATAAGAGCAGTTCTGTACTATTCCCATAAGAATATGGAGCAGGAAGGGTGTCGCGAAGGAGAAATAGAAGCTGTTTTTGGAAATGATCCTCAAAACAATTCAAAATCAGAATTGAGACATCCACGAACAATTAGAGAGGAACTAAAACAGACCTTCTAACGAAAGGATTATTAGTGAAGGTCTATGGTACTAGATAAAAGAAATACCACCACAAAGAACAGGACCTTGCTAGGGTGGAGAGAGCAATTAGAATGGCAGCACCTTCACCCCCTGCCGACTCCATCCAAGAACCAGTTTACAATCGCCTCTAAAGGTTGTGGGCACTGTATGAACGAAATCCCACCACAGACTCTCGCTACAATGGAGAGTGCAGTTATGGCAGCACCCCATCCTCCCTGCTAACTCTCAAGCCCTGATTTTTGGTCGCCTCTAATATGTTCTTTTCCAAGAGCAGAACAATGCAAATGCATACTGCGAGGGTTCGGAGGTAAATTTTGCCTGAGAAATTTTGTATCGCTCTGTTATTTCCACCTTCCCCTCCTGCTTGAGGAGAAAAAGATCCACAGTGAAAGGGTGAAAATCATCACCCATTCATCTCATTCCAATGATATATATAGATACAAACATCTTGATGGGAAGATACCCCAGACTAGTTGGCACCCATGTACCATGCACCCCGGGTTGGTGCGGCCCTGCAATTTATGATCGTATAAAATGCCATTCACCAAACAGATTGTATTAATGGTGGACTGTTTCCATCCCCAATTAATCATATTAAGGAAAGTTTTAAAGCAGGGTCTCAAACTCACATCGGTGTACAGGCCACATGAAGGCCTTCCTCTGAACCCTCAGGCCACATTTAGACACTGTGCCAAGTCTGCAAGCCATAAACTTTCCCAGTCCTCACACTGTTTCATATTCTTTGGACATTCATTCTCCCCTTCCCCTAGGAAGAAATTGCACCAACCCTATGATGCGATCTTAAATCCATTCATAATAAAAATGCTAGTTTTGGCTTCGAGGATTATGTTCTTTTGACACACAAAACACACTGGCAGCAGGAAGAATATACTCAGTACCCCACCTGTGCAGAATTTTCATAAATCTGAATGAGCAATAAACTGCGTATATGTATATTAAAAGTGCTGATTTAACATACTTCTTACATTTCATAGATTTATATGAAATATTTTATAAGAAATACATTTGAGTTTTGGCCGTCTAGCATAAACTACCTTATTTTGCGGGCTGCAGAAATGCACCACGGGGTCCTCAGAAATGTACCATGTGGGCTGTGAGTTTGAGGCCCCTGTTTTAAAGCATCATGTTAGTGGTACATCATGTACTAGTTGAAATATAAAAAGTTTTCATAGTAGATAGAGTATTTGAAATATTCTCTACAATTTATGGTAATATTTGTTCAAATTTGACATAGCACGATAGACAAATGTGTTGCCAATTTCTATTCAAAAGTATACTAGGGCCCATTTTCATCATCCATTGACTTGTACTGCAAGTCAAGAAGTGTAGTCATTATTATAGTTAATAAATATGTTTGGCTGAATTTTATCATATTTTTTTAAAATTTGATTTTCACAATTTATGGGCTTAATTATGAACGTTAATATCGTACATTTAGATTATCAGGGGAAATGATCGTTAGTGAAGAAGGAGAATACAATGCTTGATCAAAATACTGAATTCTACCTCTCCATTTACAGCGATATTCAAGATAATATTACCTAAAAGGTGAATGTTATGGTTTTGTGGAATGTTTAAATTTTTTTATTTTATACCAAGCATTTTGGGGCTTCTGTTTTACAGAAATTATTTTTGAATACATTTCTTTGAAATCAATTGTCTTACTACTTAAATTTTGAGAATTTTCTTCTTTTATATATAAGAGTTATAAACAAATTTTGTAATCAACACATTCACAAACGTATGCAATGTAAGCTGTTGCATTAAAGTTTTTTATACAAACTGATGTCATATCATTTGTTACTCAGGTCTGTAGTAGTCATAATGGAAATATTTTTTCGGTAGTTTTTATGAACTGTAAATGCTAAATTCTGAGACAGGAAATTGTCCAAAAATTTTTCATTGATTTTGAATTGACATGCATGTGTATATGTGGCATCAGTATAATAAATCCACCAATGAAATGCTTGGTTTGCTGGAACTGTTTTCTTTTTGCATGGTGGTTGTGAATATGTTAAAGCTTTCAAAATCGGTTAGAATTAAAAATGTTCAGTATATTTCAGACAGGTAATTTTTAACAGACTGGAGAAAAAAGTCAACATAGTAGATATTTTGCTAGTTATATTCCAGTCACTCAATTTATTGGTTTCCCACATTGCAAATAGGTACTAGAATCATAAGATGGCAATAAAAAATTACATTGAACAACAGTTTGACATGGAGAGAGTAACTGTTATATCTCCCAGTCATGACAAAGCTCACATGGCATTAGGTGTGACTGAACATTAACTGTCAAACATACACATATTTTAGATCACATAATAGTTTATCATTAAGAATGACATGTTAAATTACTCATCAGTAGAAGTGCTGTTGATTGCACATTAATATTTTCTTTCACATGCCCATTGGCATGCGTAAACACATCCTCCTGCACCCATCCAAGCACTCATTCATATACAAACAAGCTCACACTCACATTTATAAATTTAATTTTACTATTAACACTCTAAATTACATCAAAACATACAGAATACTTTCTGGTTTCTTCGCACTCTGCTGCTTTGTAAAATGTCGATCAGAAATTTTAGAGTTATTTATTTTCATTGCTTAGATAACAGTTAAAAATTAGAGGAAACATGACTTGCATCAGCTGTTATTGGCTATAACACCTCATGGTGATTGAAGTTCAAAATCTGGAAGGATTATTGTTTGTTCCCAATAAATGCAGACTTGACTTGTTTTCACCTCAAAGGCATATTCTTTAACTGTGCACCAAAATAATTTATTGTCAAAAGTACGTAATTATTGTAAAACGTTTACTGCCCATCTGCCATATAAATGTTCAGTTAATTACAGTCCAATGAAGGATGAAGAGGAATGGACATTAATTCAGATCAGCCATTACATTTTATTGTGCACATTAACATTAATTCAAGCATGACATCTGTGATAATAATGGTAACTTTCAGTAGAGAAGTTACAGGTTCATCTCAATCATTGACTATTAAATAGAGTTTATCTTAAGTGAGATTGTTTTTAAATAAAGATATATTTGTTCCTACTATTAATACGTATAAAATAACTGCAAAATAATTTATGCCAATTGCGATTATTTCTATGCGAGGTGCTCGAGATTAAGTAGCTAATAACTGAACTATCTATGAAAAACTTCTAGTTATTTGACAGCTCTTCAATAATAGAAGTTTTCCATTAAGAATTGCAATGCTTATATTTAACAATTTGAGCAGAATTTATTTCTGCAGATAAAACATCTCCTAAATTGATGTTAAATAATTCTCCAAAGATGAAATTTCTTTCTGTGGCAATTTATGGACTTTCTAACTTGATTATCAAATAGTTTTTAAGATAAATTTAGATTTTCAGATAAGGATCTTAGGCTGATGTGAATGAAGAATAATTTTCTGAATCTCGGATGATAAATACTGTCCATTGAGATATGAATGGTTTTCCAATTTGGCCTGTTTGATATTCAAAAATAAGAAATAAATATCATTCTGTTTTAATGCTGGGTATTAGACTCATTTTTCTTGTTAGCATCTGCTTCAAGTGATAACATTGAAAAATATGTACTTATATACCTTTGAACTATTAGCAAAGCGATTTACCAAATGAATGTTTCAGTTTGAAAACAGAATATGTTCATGCAATATGCAGCAAAATTAAATGAGGTCCTGTTTGTGTACTTCTTTTCTTAAAACATTTACATAGGAACAAATAAATTTCCCTTAAAACAGCTCAATGGAAAACTCAACACTCACATTTTATACAAAATGCACACATATACAAATCATTTATAGATATAGATAACATTTAAATTCATGTACAAGGATTGTAAAAAATAGCCACATCTTTGAATAATCAATATAATAATAATAACTTCTCTTAAAATTTGATTATACAATACTGGTAGTTTCTGACAGAAAATGAAATTAAATAGATATATATACATCTAATTGAACACTGACCCAACACATCAATAAGCAGACTGAATTGGCAATTTTGGTGGAGGATTTAATTTGAGTACATATAGCTGGAGAGCTTAATGGCAAGGAACTTACATATTGACATGGAAAATTCTATTTAAAAAACTGTAAATGCATTCGGCTCATTCAAAATGCTAAAAAATCAACATCTTAATAAAATTTTAACAAATTAAAAAAGGCATTTTTAGAGATTCTTTACCTTCAGTTTAATATATATACAAACTTGACCCACTGAAACCATACTTATAGCACAGGTCAAAATGTACTAGCATGATTTACTTCCTCAAAACAATCTAGGTTAATTGCACATAACACATTCAGTATTTGAGGCTATTGCTGCAAATCAGCCTCTAAATCATTTTCCTCACCGAAATTGTGTCAAAACACAGAATCTTTATCATCTCATAATAATCAATCATTTCAACTTTGGGAAGTGTCACTCAACAATAATCTCATCTTTTTTATCTTGGAAGCTAAAATGGGGAACTGCTCCCCAAGTCCGGCCTGTTAAATTATCTCTCTGACACCTTGATAAGTTTTGTTCCAAGTAACAACGTCGTTGGAATAACCTTTTCTTATTTAGTTCACCCACTCTTCATTCATCCTCGGCACATTTTTTTCACAACCTAATAGTTGTCTATGCATTTGGCAAAACAAAAAAGAAAAGAGTTAAAGAAGCACATTGCTGTATCAATCACTTAACATATATTTAGTCTTTGGTATGTTTTGTGGACTAAGCTGGTAATATTTGGATTCTAACTAGAGTTCTTGTCTTCACGTAATTTGTTACGAAAATCCTTAAATTATCATTTGAGTTTCTCTCATGATGAGCAATCACAATTAACAAAACTATAATGAAGCCAAACAAAATCATTGGACTCACTTTTTGAATGGCCACCTCAACGTATTTACACCACTGCTTTCAAGTGTTCAAGGAAGGGTTACAAAAAGAAAAATACAGCCAACAATTTTTTTTGGACAAATAAAGCATTAAGATACTCTAATTTCAATAGCTAAGATACTCTCTCTTGTCAATTTTCATACCTCTTGGTTGCTCAAACAAAAATAAGCAAAATGTATCATTGTTAAGAAAATAGACAAAAGAGCATGTCTCTTCAGCCATTTATGGTTGCAATTTATGGGATTATCTGAAACAAGTTATATTTTTCCCTCTAAAAATGCTACTGGACCAGCCTGTAGACAAATTGAACACTTTCAAAAACTCCCATGGTCTCCATTGTGCCATAATAATTTAACAGTTAAGTGGACACCCTATGTCCCCTTCCTTACTTCTCACCTTTTCTCATTCCCTTCTCATCTTGAAACTCATAGCAACAATGGGATCCATCAATCACAACCAAGAGCTCCCTGCCCATACAGAATCATGCCTGTTAGGACATTTCACTTTACTTTGCAGTTGACAGGGAAACTGGGCAGAACTAAGATTTCTCAGTAGAACCACCTTGTTGGTGCCACCACTCCTTAAGCAACACAGATTATTCCTGCAAACAAAGGAAGAAGGACATGTATGAATTTTTGATAAGAAAGAAAGCATTTCTATAAAAAATTGTTTCCATCTAGTATGGATAATTATTTTTTTTTAAATAGAGAACAAGGACTTGAGAATTACAAAAATTAATAATGAGCACTTTTGTGTATTGGTGGTGTAATACTGAAGAAAGATTTGTAATTAAAAGAGCAACAATAAAGTTTTAAATATTCATGCATATCAAAGAGAAAAGTAAGAAGATGATGTGAATTTAAAGAGCAATATTAAAACAATATGTCAAGACTTTTATGCATCTATGCTATCTTTTTATGGCATTACTCATGCTTTCGACTGAGAATTCTCAACCTGGTGCTCACAAGCACAGTTCAGCTCTTGGGAATTTTGATTGTACTTGTCTATGATGTTTAAAATTATGCTTATGAGTGGCAGAATTTTGATTTTTGAAGTTATTGCCATTCTAAATGTAAATTCATCAGAGAATTATTGAGCTCGTATAATGGCTAAAAAATTCAAGAATTAGCACTTACAATTGAAAAAAGCCCTTATATCTCCAACAGCATCAAGGTTATAAAAAACTATAACCTTTTCATCACCTTGTTGCAGCAATTGAAGATACCTGAGATAAGAACTTTTTAAAATTTTAAGTGCCTATTCTTGAATTTTTCTTAATGTATTAAAACATTCGTAATAACGAATGTTTTTAATTGCCCAAAGGTTTCAAAAACAACTATGCTTATTCGATATTCTATAAAATAGCTTTGTGCTTATCACATTAAAAGGCTGAAAATTCCTGTTTTTGATCTTCATAAAACTTTTTCGTTTGTGGATGTATCCTTTGCAGTGAAAATATATTAGGTTTATTACGGTTTATTTCCCTTTATTGAATTATAACTGATGTTTTCAAACTGTTCTGCAGAACTCTTGTGGGGTTCCATAAGAGACTGAAACTGATTACTATTTGCCTTACATCTTTAAAGCATCGCTTCTTAGTTAGGGTTCTAAATTGAGTTTAGAGAGTTCTGTGAATTGAGAAATTTTGAAAAATCCAAAAGTATACCGCCATTTATTTTTAATTTGGATTATCTGACTAAACTATGTACATATTGTGTGTACAGGTTTCCCTCTCTTTATGCGGGGGTTGAGTTCCAGGAAAGTGACGCATAAAGCGAAATCGCATAAACAGAACCCATATTTACATGTAAAAGATAGGGATACGTTCCACAACCAATCCTAACTCCCCTCCAAGACGCTCTTCTTTTGCTCCAGAACGACTTCTTATGCGCAAAATACAAACTTTAAACAATTAACACTGTAAATTATACTCGCCAATAAAAGGAAGCAAATGAGCACAAGTGGTGGTTGTTGTGGGTGACATAATAGTGGAGGTTTAAAGTGCTGGAGGGTTGTCTTGGTCCAACCCAAGTTCCACAGGCAAAGAGACTATACTTCTCATGTACGCTCAAACAGTATCACACGAAATCTCCGTCTCATCTCCACTCTACAATATCCTCTCCACTCTCATCTCTTTTACTGCAGTACTAATACGCACAGCATAAGATACAATGAGAGACTGAATGGTCGCCTTGTGGTGTAGTGGAGAACTTTCTTTCATTTGTATTGCACTGGCCGCGTAATCGCATAAGAGCGAATCAAAAACGCATAAAAAGAAATTCCGGTAGCAATAAGTTTGTCACATAATAGCGAATTCGCATAAAGCGAACCCGCATAAAGAGAGGGAAACCTTTATTGTTGCCAGGGATGGCTCATGGCATTAGCATTGGACTATAGCTCAAAGGCATCGTGCTAAAGGGGGTTAAAAAAATAACTATTGTTGCACGGCGGCCATTTTCATTATTATGCGTTCTTTGCACATAATGAACGTATATAGGGGAGGTCGTTTCCGTTCGTCCGCTTCTTAAAACTCGGGAACCGCTGAACATATTTTAATGAAATTTGGTATTGGGGAGTTTTTCTAAAATTGTTCGACTTATTCCAATTTTGGTTAAAATCGGGCAACAATTACGACCACTTTACATGAAGAACTACAATGTTCCTTGGTTTCAACTCGGGAACCGCTGGACGTATTTTACTGAAATTTGGTATTAGGGAGTTTTGCTAAAATTGGTCGACCGATTCCAATTTTGGTTAAAATCAGACAGCAATTACGGACACTTTACATAAAGACCTACAGGTAGTTTACTGTTCCTTTGTTTCAACTCGGGAACCGCTGGACGTATTTTAATGAAATTTGGTATGAGGGAGTTTTACTAAAATGGGTCTACCAATTCCAATTTTGGTTAAAGTCTGACGATAATTACGACTACTTTACATAAAGACTTGCATGTATTTTACAACGTACCTCGCTAGCTTCTCGTTAAATACTCATCTGAGCAAAAAATATTAAGAACATTGTGAAGTCTCAAAGAAAGCATTTGGAAACTGTGTACTCTGGCATGAAGTACACCTTTCCAATCTTGTTTACATTGTCTCTTGTTCATGTGACCACTCGATGTGCTGCTATAGGCTTCATGATATATTAGAGAGTCCATCTTGTGCTGCTGTACTTGATGCACATGCTTTTATTTGATCGTGTAAATTAAAGACCAGGTTTTGTTTTGTAAGTTATTTGCCATGTTTTATTGACTCCTACCATAAACCTCATCATACTATGAAAATAGAAATGTTAGCCAAAATTAATCTGTAATTGGCTGTACTGTAATAGTCCCATCTATATTCAGAATTCAGATGTCAATAATATAAACAAAGTACTATGTACAGCACAGTTACTGAATATACTTTGGCCAAAAGTCTAAATGAATATTCGTTCCTTCTTAGGCTCATTAGCAAAGAGGTGCCAGGTTTTATAAGCTGCTCCTGTCTGTTACTCATAGAAATAGCTTATTTCAAATCAAAGACTTGCCATTAAAATGTAACACCCATTGACTTGCTTGCAAAGGAAATTTTATGAGCAGGACTTTCTTAAAACCAATCTCAAAATAAATTGGGGTGATTTAATATAATTGCAATGAATTATGAGGCAGTACTTTTGGTTTTAATTTGTAAACAAATGCATTTTCTGTACTTCATACAATGTGACACCATCATACGTTTTCAAGATGAGCTTATGCTTATGTTGTGCTATAAGAAATAGAAACGTATGTTAGAAATATCCAATTGCTATGTAGGAACAGTGCAGACATGGTTAACAAACTTCTTAATTTTCTAAGCTTTTCATAAGACTTAGTATTTTGGTGCAGAGCTACAAGTGGCAGAATCATGCTCATTCTTACTATTAGCATCATTTAAAGTAAACTGAAGAATAGGCCAACAAATTTTAATGCGGTGATTTTGGTTTCCAGTATTCTGTAATGTATGACACCTTAGATATCAAGCAGTAGAATCTCAAAACAATGAGACATAGAGCTGAACATCAGTACAGGGTTTTATAAAAGAAACTTCACAACTATGAAGCTTGGAACTGATTCTGGACCCAGGCAATTTAGATGAAGAAAAACAGAGAAATTTACTCTTACTTCATTATGTCATTTGAGTTCTCAGAAATGGTGTGATAACCACTTGAGAGGTAATCAGTTTTTTGTCACAACCACAGTAACATATCTGCCTCACTTTTTTTTACAGTCATTATGACCTCATTCTTCAGTCAGTGTTGGCATTGGCAGCCAGCAATTGCCACGCAAGGAAGTCCAACCAAAATTTCCACTTTTATGATAACTTTACAACCTATGAAAGTTGCCAAGTTACTTTTGAATAGCCATGCGCAATTTACTCAGTCTTACTGCATGCTGCCAAGCGGTTTTCAAATGATAAAATCAGTTACACAGATATGGCTGCATAGACCCCTGGGCTAGATTTTTTCAAGCCGTTCAAATTCATTTTTTAGCCTACTTTCCAAAAAATGGAAAGTAGTCTTATGAGATCGCCTCACTGTCCATGCATATGCGTGTCCCCCACTAACATCTTCTTCATAAATGGACCGATTTCCATGAAACTTGGTGTAAGACTAGGGTTCTTGGGGACTACCTCCAGGCCATAATTTATATTCCGAATTTACAGGTCCCGAGTTCGATTCCAGGTGAGTTCTTTCTTTAATCTAAAATCCGTCGTGCCGAGAGTTTTTCTTTTGCATTTTAAAATATTTTAGAATTATGATATTGGAGTGGGATTTGTACTGTTCTAAGGGAAAAAGTGAAGATTCTTATTCTTATCACACAGTTTTGATTTTCGATGTTATTTGTTTAAATTTCTCTAAATAACTTTCGTTTCGGCGTTTTGAAAGCCATTTTTTCGATTTGTTGCTATGGTGATGATCATTGCCTAACTCGGCTGGAGCATTCCAGCTGTGTTTCGATTCATAGCTATCGAGGTAACAATCGACCCTTAGGTCGATTCATACCTATCGGAATAAAAATTACTGCTACTAATAACACGAAAATTTGTCAATTTTGAATGTGGTATTTATATATTAAAATTGTATTGAAAGGAAAATAGGCGGATTAGTTCTCTCCAGAACTACTTGTTATCCCTCCCCCCGGTACTCGCCCAGCTGTCTGGCCGATAGCTACACCACTGCATAAGACACGCCAGGAAGGAGTTCTCAAAATTTACCTTTTTTCCCCTTCCGTGTTCATCCAGGAGGAGCGGCATACCCGGAGAACGCTCAGGGAGAAGGCTGGAGGCAGAGAGTGGTGGGTATCCAACGACCCCGACGACCTCTCTTCTTGCTTGGGCTCCCGGCTAAGAAAGCCACCGAAGCTGCTCTGGACCCCATGCTTCTTCGCCCACACCGCCGTTCGTCCCTCCGCTGCCGGCCCCATCGACAACGGCTTCGCTGCCTCCGCCGCCTCCATGTCTCCGGTGAGGACTCCTCCTCGGTGATTCCCCCGCCCTCCCCGTCCCCGAGGTAGCACACGACGCCCCCTCCCCGCCTCCGCGACCTCCCCCGCCGCTGCCGCTTCCGCATTTCCGTCGCCTCTCTGCGTCGGGTTCGGAAAAGATGATGAGGGAGAGGGTAGGCGTAGGTAGGTGGGAAAAGGGGAAAGAATAAAGTTGTTGAGCCGGTGACTTAAATGCGTCGCCATCACATATTTTCTTAAAGCTAATCACTGAGAAGAAGGTTCAGTTAGAAGGAGAATTTTTTTCAGATTCTTTCTTTTTCTTTTCGCGACCGCGATGAAGGAGTTAATGGATGAGTTTCAACTTGACAAGGAGAACATATAATTGTCGTATTGAGACAAATTCTACAAGGATTTATCTTTGTTAATTGAAATTTTTGGGACATACGTCTCCAGAGAAAAACTAAAAAAAGAGATATTTAATGCAGAGGTTTGTATCAAGCCACTGCGGTGATAGCATTTGCTGAATGTAATTTCTCCCGATTTTGAATAATTAAAAAGCTAGCGGAAATTTAAATAAACAAGTATATAATATAAATTGAGATAATCTTTGCGGCTTTGAAGATTATCGGTGTATATTTAGGGTAATGAATACTTTGGATTGATATAGAGTTGTAATTAAAGGCTCAAGGTTTTGTTAATGTGTTCTTTATAAACAAAAATCTTCTACAATTATTACTGTACATTTATTATAGAAGATTTAGTAACAGCTGAACTTGCCTATTGTAAGACCGAAAAATATAATGATTTATATTTTCATGAATGTGAATACCTTCATGAATTCTAGTTAAAGGAGGCAGCGTGATGTAAAAGAAACAGTTTTTTAGTTTCCACAAATATAATCTACTGCGAAAATTGTGTGCATTGACAGCAAAATCTTTATATCATTTCATCTCTTTGACAAAATTATTTTATGTAAAATTAGAAAATTTTCCATTTTCGGAAAAAGATGGTGACTTATATTTACTGCAAAATCTGCATAGCGCTAGAACTTTAATGTATAACATTCAATTCGCTCATATTAAAGGTGTGATATGAAAGTTAGTCTCCTTTTTATTTAACAAACGATATTATTTCATAAAATATTTATTACTATAATATACTTTAATATATTTCAATGTTTTATTTGGTTATATTTACCGCAATAATCCGAACTTAATAACTAATTGCACTCAGAAAATATGAGAAAAATGTAACGCGAGTAAAACCAGCATTTATAATTATAGATTATAGATATTACCATTATATCTGAGTAATTAAAAATTCAAAGTAATAATGAACAAAAAATCAACATCCGTTTGTACATACTATAAAAAAAATCAAGTCTTTTAGTCATTTAGTCTTAATCGTCTTTCTGTTTATTTTCATCGTGCTATATATATATACATATATATATATTTTGTTTTTTCGCCATTGCCATCTTGAAATTGAAGGTAAATTTCATTTTTTGTTTCTATGAATTCATTCAAAATACATCATAAATGGAAGTACTATTCGTCTAATTGTAAAAATATTTCCCAATTTAAATATGAGCAAAAATAAGCATACCACACCTTCCGCATCATTTCCTAAATTTATTTTTAAAAGAATAATCCTTTTCTTGGCTTGACCTTAAAATTCAATTCTACGAACTCTTTTGCTCCGCCTGCAGAATCCTCCTGCTAGACGAAGAGGGCCATCAAAGGCGGAGAGCTAATTATTAAATATGGTGCAAATTCTTTCTCTGGCAACTGGTTCTCAGTCTCACCTGGAGGTGGAGCGGAGAGCCGGCGGCGGCGAGAAGTGTAGATTTCTGTCGCCAGGGGGATTCGGAGTGCAGAGGAGGATGAAGGGTGAGGGAAGGAGGGGGTGTCGAGGGACGAGGGGAAGAAAGGGGCTGGAAGACAACAGAAAGGGCGAGGAAACGATTAGTAGATTGTTATTGTATTTGCTGCAGCAGCATAAGCACACTCGGCATTAAAAAAGAATTACATCTACTTGTGGCTACTACCGCAATGAGGGAGGATGGGGAATACATGGGGTAATGGAAAGGATTGTAAGCTTAAAACAATTGGACGAACCCGTGAAATAGAAAACCAATTATTAGGTATGGGGCTACGTGGTAGCATGCGGCTTAGGATTGCACTTCCTTTAACATAGGCATGAGAGTAAGTGGTTCTCAACTGATAATTTAACACGAGGGCGGTTTTCGTGTACAAACATGGCGCTATTGGTAGCTTTACTATGAAAATTTAGTTGGTTTTAATAATATGGTTCTTTATTGCTGTCACCGTTTTGTGGGGAAAAATGCAAGTATTTGATCAAACAACACAATTTTATCTAATAATAATAAGGCAGTTGAGAAACACTCCTGTTATGAGTAATACCGAAATGATTTCAACACGACACCACAGCAGATAAAACATTGTATGCTTTGTTCAGTTAAAGATCATATACTCAGTTGTACATGGTGGTAGGTAAATGAAATTATTTAAGTAAGTTGCTCGGTTAATCGATAAAGTGATCGCCGACAATGTAAAATTTAATCTTTCAAGGTTTCTAGCAATATCTCAAATTGTTTTTAATGACTTGGCGCTTAAAATGAAAAGCCATAATTATGATTTTACATTCTCCCTGCTTTTTTCGCCAAAATGCGTCAGTAAAACTGTTAAAAGGTATAGGATAAAAATCGTGAAAATCATTGTATTTTAAATTAACGTGATTTGTAAGTTCCTATTAAAAATTACTACTGTCGAAACTTAACTGGGAGTTAAAAAGTGATTGTTAGCAGTTTTCTTAAAAGCGAAAAAATACTTTTAGGTGAGTGAAATTTGTTAAAACTTACATTGCAGTGAAGATTTGGAATTTGCAAGAAAATTTTTATTCAGAAAACACGGTCGATTTATTCTGTAGAAATTTGACTTCCAAAATATAAGTGCTTATGGTGTTTGAATAAAGTGTGAGACAGAGGAAACCTTGCTGTATCACAGTAACATATCGTTTTTCAACGATTAGGCATTCATTGTAATGAAGTAGTGCAGTAGTTTTCGGCCAAAAATGGATGTCGTAACACAAGTAAAAGAATCTTTATTGCTACGTAGCAATGTGCTACCATGGAAAGCTTATTTCATTTTCTACAGTTTAGAGGAGTTTTGAGGAGTGCATCGATTAAAAGTTAGGACAAATGTTTGGCATAGGACGACGAGAATACTGCTGAGGTAACACGATCACTTGCACCATTTTGATGAAAGGCAGAAAACAATCAAGATTCAGTCATTTCTGGAAAAGTTTATTTGCATAGATTGGGTGCTTTTAGAATAAATCATCACAAACCATCAATTAATTATCGAATTTATACATAAAATGCAAACCGAAACATACACGGTCATTTGCTGGATGAAATTTAAAAGAAAAGAGCAATATATTGAGCGAAAAATGTAATTTTCTTTACTTACGAAGCTTTTTAAAATCTTAGGACGTTCACGATAGAGATTTTTGTAGTTCTTGCTGTCTTGGCTTTTTTAATTTTCTCGCGAAAATGAAAAAGTTGTATCAGTTACCACGGATATTTCAGTGTATATTTGATAAAAAAATAGACGTGGAAATAATAGCAGAACCAGTAAAACATCTTGGTGAGAATAAATATGATCAATAAAAATACAACGTTAAGTTCTCTGTAATTTAGGTCAGAATTTTAATTTATCTTTTAATGAACAAAATTAAATTTGAAAAATTGCCATATGATTTGGAAAGAATTTTGAATAAATTATCTAGTTATAATGAGGGGTTTGTTTCATCATATATTCTTCACTGTTGTTAAATCCGCTCATGTAAATGTGAACATGTGTGTTCTTTTAATACTTGTTGACTTGAACATTTAAAGGTGTTACCTATTACACATCAAGTGAATACGATCTGTATTTTTATCCAATTAGCAATATTTTCAATAGCAATTATAAAAAATCGAGGTCTTATCTCTGATTAATGTTTTTAAAATTAAAAATACATACTGCTTGTTTTTTTTCGGATATCACCAGCGAGCGATCCAAAGAGCGGGGAGATGAGGGGCCTCTACCTCCTAACGTAGGAACCGAGGACTAGAATTTTAAGTATTTCTTCCAGTTCACATAGCTACGGCAAAAAAACCTTGCATTAGATGAACACCATTATAAGAATTATTGCGGAAATCAAAGATTCGCAATTCCCATAAAGTTATAGTGCTAATTGTTATGAATTAACCACCACGATTGTTATTAATTAATCACCATAAGCCTTCTCATGTCCGCAGCGAGTTTTTTTCCGTTTTATTTCTGTTAATGGAAGCACCAAGCAGTTATACGTTAGGGTATAATTGAAAAAGTGAGAAGAGAGTTATTTAAGGCTAAGGTTATTTAAAATATCCCTGCCATAAATTTCTGCAATGTTTCTGCAGGTATATAATCAAAATAATCCGCCACCAAGGAGAGTCCCTATATTGTCTGTAAGGTCATGTGAATTTTACGCCTCATAAGGCACTGCATTCGAGCTATATAATTACTTCATTTGTCAAAAGCAAATAATTCATGAATTGTGGGAACAAGGCTCCTTTTTGTGTCATAATAAAACACGCCTCGTTTTCTTCTTCCTCTGAGCTATTGACTGCTGCGAATTTCACGCAAAGCTGTTAATAAATAGACTTTTCCCGCAAAACTGACCTCATCATTTATTTTCCTCGAGTTTAGCCAGCGTTAAAAAGAATTCTTTAACTCCCACGTATCGGGAAACAGCAGGATTTTTCCCATGCCGTGCTAACGTTTCCCACGCCTCGAAATAAGAATTAAGTCGCTTCGTAAAAGTATAACGCGCAAAACTTAACGGACTTGGAAGGAATCCACGACCTCTTGTGACCGCTTCCTTGGCAGGATTTTCCCTCTTCGACATTCAATCACGATAATTCCAAACCTACCACGTTCTTTCGGGGAATTCTAGCTTTGATTCCATCTTAGAATGACGTCTTTCACAGGTGCGGGGAGAGTGAGATTAAAAGAGAAAGAGAGAGAGAGGGAAACGGAGAGAGGGAGGCATTCTTATCGTCCCTGATTTACCGAATTCCTTTCGAGTCCGTGACGTTTCCCTTTATCACGCGTCGAATGCCATCTGCGATTCCTTCTAATAGACCTTTCTCCTCGGTTAATTTTAAACATTCGAAACGTTCCCGTAAAACGATTTATACAAATATTTTAAAGATATTATGCTTGCTCGAGATAATCATAATCGGTATGATTCGCTCATATGGGCTGTAGCACACACAAAAATAAAACTTTTCATTTTATGTCGTATTTTTTTTAGCTAAGCGAAGAAAATCGAAAACATTTTAGTGCTGACTTTTGTTAAACATTTCCTTGAAAAGTATTATATCCTCCAGTGGCGCAGCCAGAATTTTAGTTTGGAGGGAATACCTCCAACGCATTATTATCTGAGCACTTATTTATTCGTGTAATAATAGAAGCTAATAAATAGAGTTACTGATTCTAATTTGGACACCTTCCATCAGCGCCGTAACTAGGCAGATGCCCTGCCCTAATTCCGGTACTGCCTTTGATTCACCTTATTTTCATATGACGCTCGCTTACTCTTAGGCTTTCGTTAATATTATCTCCGATCTTTGGAAGGGCAAATGCCCGGCTGCCATCCCCTGGATGCGCCAATGGTATCCTCTAGTTCAGTGGTTCTTAACCTTTTTCGTCACGCTCCCCTCTTTCTGATCGTCTAAGATCCTCACGTCCCCCTTCCGATCTTCTAAAACCTCCACGTCCCCCTCCTTCCTCCAGAAAATTTTCCTTTTATGTTTTTAAGGGTTTTTATCATAAAATCATTAGTAATATTAACCAATTTTTCGTTTTCTAAGTGTTTATGAGTGAAATGAGCTCTATTGTGTGAGTTTATATAGTGAACTTTGATGTGTTTAATTTTTATTTTGTCACACAATTCACAGCTGACAAGCTAGCGTCATTTTTTGGGCAGTCGGCAATAAGTTGTCATTGCCTGAAAAATCATTGTAGTTCTTCATATATTATTCGTCTGCAGTACATCTGTTATGGAGGTGATAAGATGACATCAGTACAAGACATATAATCTAAACAGTTGTAAAATAAACGAAGAAATATTAAAGCAGGTAAATTGGTCAGAATTAGAAAAATACGAAAGATGGAAATTCGAGGCAAAACAGATTTTGGTCCAAAATGCTTCGTCCCCCTCCAACCCCCTAGAATCCTCATACGCTCCCCTAGAGGGGGCGCCCCACAGGTTAAGAACCACTGCTCTAGTTTATCATATACGATTTAAAACCTTACATTTATCGATTTGCGCTGTTTCCAATAAATAACCAAACCTACGTCGATTTTGCAGAGAATATACCATAAAGACCTCGGCTATATTTGCCATTCAATAAGTAAGGGAACTAGTTTTTTCGTATTTTTTTATTTTATTTTTTTAATATCAGCTCATAAACAGCCGTTAACGGAACACTTTAATCCCTTCTCGAAATAGTCCTTTCTGAAGCGTTGCTCGTTTTATCATCATGTCGTATAATTAAAGAGTTTATTTGTGTAAATAAAAAATGGAGAGTAAGGTATACTTCATATAATATGCGAATGAAAAATTCGTCTCTTTATGCTTCGATATTCGGTCCGCTTACCGTTCGAAGTTATATTCGATCAAAGTAGGACATGGACATTTTCTTGAATTTAGACTAATCACAGAAAATGCTGATATATTTATGGCGTATGAGAAGCGATGGATATAAAACATTTACAGTAATTTTTTAAAGCAAAATTTGGAAATGACAAATATTTTTAGCTTGTAAAACACTCAATAGTCTCAAATACGAAGTTCAAGTATTTAAACAGATACGTATAATACAGAGACAGAAGCTACGAATTCCATAGATTATAACCACCGCTTTACCGTAAAATTGGTATATACCTTTGGCATAGATTAGAACCCATAATAAAGTCTTCGCTGGAAGTTTTTGTATTGCCCAACCCCTCTGATACCCGGACAGGCGATACGGTCAAGTGGCGTGCGGGTGAAATGGTATTTCGTCGGTGTATTTGACATGCGCGGGATTTTAATAGGCGCTATGGGTATGTCATACGTGAAGGAGCGTCTCTTCGAGAAAGGGTGGGGTGAGGTGGAGGAGGGAGTGGAGAAGAGGAAAGGAGGTGGAGGGAGGGAGAGGTGGAGGGGCTCTCAAGGACGTGTGTCCACGGAGAGCGGTTTCACAGACGGCATGTCTCCTCTGAATTCCTCCACCCACTCCGTCCTTCCATTACTCGTGCACCCCCCACCATCACTCCCTTCGCCCCCACCCACCTTCTTATACCTACGTATTAGCGGCGCGTATGAGCGGAATAGGGATCAGGTTGGGGAATGTGTTTTATTAGGGAGCGGATTGGAAGTGGGAGTGTTTTCGGTATGGGGAACGGAAGAGAAGGAATGATCACACGATATGATTTTTTTGGCCTTTGAATTCTTAGATTGAATACGTTTGCGATAAGTGTTGGACATTCGCTTTCCCCTGTCACCCCCTCTCCAAATTAAAACAAAAGATGGACCGAATCGTTGGCGAACTTGCTTATCTTGGCCCACGTAGTGTCGGATCAAGTTCTGAATGATAATTTGCGAAGAGTGACGTTAAAAATCGACGAAAACCTGCCTAAACGTTAGTAAAGACATAAACACTAAATAAGGCGTTAGGTAGCTTATACAATCGCGATTTTTCTTCGTTTGAGGGAATCGATAATAAGCGCCATTCAAAAAGGGTTTGGTTTATTCTGGAACAAGGGTAGTCATCGACCAAAGAATAACGAATATGTCGGCGATCTGTCAACAGTTCTCTCTCTCCTGCAGACATTTTTGAAGATATATTACGAAAGTTTTTTTAGAAAACATAGCATGTAAATATTCGTGAAATTTTCTGCAATATTATTATTAAAATATACATATAAGCTATAGCAATTTCCTAACTATAATTTGACGCTTAAATACAACCTTTGAAATGCGATGTATATTTTGCCTTATTATGTAGGTGCTCCTTTGGAAGCTAAAAAAAACTACTTTATTGTTGGATGTTCACTCTGTGGTTTTTACATAAATTTCTGCACACAGCATTTGTGAAATTTCACATTTTATTAACTGGGCGTACATTTTTTTATGAACTTTTATGTCGATTTCATGTAATGGCATATTTCAAATTGAAAGTTATATTGGGTAGGCAGAACACAATTAATAGAATCGGCAATTTCGTAAATGTTTAAAATTTCCATGAATTTGTGAATTGCATTGATTATTCAGCATATTTATGGGTTCCCACTATGCCGATTTCGATATTTTTTGCAATTTTAATCCCTTATAAACCTATGAGAGATTTAGCGAAAAACAAAATAATCGTTTTTCTTTTCGTCGTTTTCACAACCTGTAGACCAAAAATCTAGTACCCCTCATTGAAAAGTGTCTCGCGAGTTTAATCGTTAATCAAAATGTAATAGCAGGATGAACTTGTTAAAACAGATTTTACGCCTTATCCTATTGATCATCGTAATTTACTTTTCCTGAGATGGCGCAGAAAACGTTTTATTTTTGGCATAGGTTTCCAAAGTTTTTTCATCTGCGACCCGCTGCGGATAGAAAATTTTAAATCTTACAATGTTACGGTTATAATTAACGGTTTTCAGGAGGAATGTAAACTTGAGTTTCTCTTCGGAGATTGAAAATCTCATCATTGAATTCGTACCATGCTAATGGCAAAATGTCTTGGTGCCGCCCTTCGCCAAGTTCCTTTTTTAACGCTATGCGGCCCTGCGATGAGCTGCGGCCCTTGCTTTGAAAGCCTCTAAGGGAGTAAACCGCTAGATTACGTGGACCCCCAACCTCGTTCATTTCAACAGTGGCCACCTTGTTTCCACTAATCTTATAGTGGCTCCGTGCCAGCCACGGCCGGCAAATCACTCCACTTGCTATGGAGGGCAAGTCGAGGTCACGTAACCCACAAAAATCTCTCGTCTGGTTCTTCGTTTTAGCTTGAGGAAAAAACTGTTCTAGTTTTTTTCGCCGCGAAAACTATCGAACAAGTTAGAGGGGTATTCAAGAATATTTGAAATACAAAATTTTGTACATTTTCATTCACGATAAAAAATAATTTCACTTTTTTCATCAGAGTGATAAAATCGTGTGTTAGCACCTATGTATAAGAAATGTTGGAAATTCTCATCTATTGACTTAAAAAAAGATTTAGTTGGCCTCTTAAAGTTTCCTGTGCCATGAAGTATTGTGCAACTGTCTCTGTTTTAGGTTCCATAAATCATTATTGCTATAATATAACAAGTAAAACCGGATTTATCGACTTTGAACAAAATTAGCTGAATTATCTGAATAATGTATAATCGTAGTAAATTCGATTTTTCAGTTTGGTTTGGTACACGCAAGACGTTGGGGTATTCATCCATGAAAAATGAGAAACTAGTGATACTATTTTTTTTCAGAACACTAATTAAAACTGTCGGTTGTACTATAGTCGTGGCCAAAGGTATTAGCGACAGAAAAATCTATTTGAGTTATATAAGGGGGCGCATGAAAATTTTGCTATTTTCAACTTTCTCGTACAATAGCTAATATTTTAATGTCAGCAAGGTGTTCTCTGTCAACCAGCGCATTACAAAAGTCTAAATCAATGGGAGAATTTGGATTAAAAGGAAAAAATGCACTCACATCTTACTCATAAACCATTTTAACCTTATATTTAATGGTTTTAAACATTAGTCTTACAGTCAACAGGGAATTATCGAGCTCGTCTTATGGCTGAAAAAATTCAAGAACTAGCGCTTAAAAAATACTTGTCTCAGATCTCCAATACCCACAACAAGGTTATTTTAGAATCTATTTATGGTGAATTACCACTGAAGACGGCTACTTTGCAGCCGAAATGCGCATGTTTTTATAACCTTACTGTGGCTATTGAAGATACCTGAGACAAGTATTTTTTAAGTGCTCGTTTTTAAGCTAGGCTTACAGTTATGAGTGAATTTTCATCCTTCGGTGTATGAAACTTACAGAACCTCCTCCTGCTGTGCGTTTCTTGAGCCATGCATCTCCTATACCTATTCATAATATATATTTTAAACTAACAAAAAGAAATTTAGGTGATTAATTCAGTTTTTTTTCTGGGTGGAACAGAAGGATATTCACCAAATAGGAAAGGTGTCCGTTTAGAATTAGACAAAGGCGCCTGAAGAGGATAGAATGTATTTAACCCTAAATAATCGCCAGAGTAGCATAGGTATTGGGTGAATAATGGCTCAAGAAAACAAAATTCATCATTCCACGGGGTGGGGTGAAGTATTAAAGTGGTAAAAGGTTAGTACGTACACGTTTCCAACACTAGAACCAACCCCTTGACTTTGTAGCGGCGTCCCGGCTAAGGGCAGATCCCCGGCGATTATCTGTGATTTAAAGAAATGGAGAGAGGTAGAGAGAAAGAGGGTTAAAGGATGGCGGTAGGAGATTGAGGAAGAAGAAGGTGGAGGGAGACAGAGAGAGAGAGGGCCAACTGCAAAAGTGGCTCATTAAAAAAGTAATTCTCTTGAATGTCTCACACGTGTGCGTTACTGAGATGAAAAACTCTCAAATTTTGAGGGAAGAGAGACTTTCTGAAATATTGAAGACTTAGTAGGAGAGGCTTTCAGCGGCAATTTTGAAGATAGGCTTAGAAATCGAAGCAATCGGTTTTTCTAAGACGTTTGCGGAAGTTTAAACGTCCATTTAGAACAGGAATCAACTGAAGAGTGAGTTCGGAAGCGGAAGAAAGAAGAGAGTTGCGAAAGTGACGGTTCGATTTATGATCTCTCCAACTAAAAATATTTTTCTTCGTCTATCATCTGATTGGCTTATAAAAAATCCTCGGCATTTGTAAAGTATCGACGTCGATCATATCCTCCAAACTTTGATGAATGAAATTTAGCTTTAAACTCGTAAAAATCTGCTTTCTTAAATGACGTTTTCAACTAATCATATGTATAATAGAATGTGATTATTGGATATAATTAATCTCTTTAAACTTCTTTTTAACAAAATTGTTGCGCATTTGAAAATTAATAAAGATAAAAGAACTTCTGTCTATGACGTTAGATTCAGAATTATGCAAGGTATTAATTCTTTTGAGATATCAATTCCATGTTAATCAATTTTCAATCGATTTAAAATTTGAATGTGTATTGTATGTTTCTACTACGGAAGAAAAATAAATTATGTAGCATCTAAGTTTCTGTGCATTGAATTCCAGTTTGTTTAGTTCCTTCTTGGATAAACAGTCAACGTGAATTGTTTTTTAATATCACATCAAAATATTCATGAAAATTTCATAATTGAAACATCGAGCACGCTTTATGGCTGGAATAGAATTGATCATCATTGGGGATGAGAATTAGTGTCCTTAAAAGCTGCTCGACTAATATAATCATTCCGACCTCGTGAACTAAATTGTCTGTTTTCTTTGTCACTAACCGGTGCACGATATTATAGATTTTAATAAGTTTTCCCGATTACCTGCATTAACCTTATGTATATTGATGTACTTGATAGTTAATCGATACGATAAACAAAATTATTACTAAGGCATTGTATATCCGAATTAGATTTGCTTTTACGAAAAAGATGTAAAATATGCTTTAGAAAATGGTTATGTTTTTCCTGAAAAATAATGCTAATATTATGTAGATAATGTAGAACGTATATTTTTATACCATTAATTAATTATCTTCAGAGGCGTTGGATGTTGTAAAGTGTAAATTCATTTAAGTTGACGGACAGGTGTCTTAGCATCTGTAACTATTCTTAATGTTAAGTACAGTTCTATTCCTTATGTCACAACGTCTGTCATTTGTCTAAAACGGAGAGAAAGAGGATTTTGTAGGCATTTGTTCGCTTAAATTATTCTTCAATTGCTGTCACCAAAATAATGCCAAAAAAGCATAAAAATTTGTTACTCATACCCACTAACAGAGAGCACCTTTGATAACATCATCCCCTGTTAGTGAGTGGCACGAAAATTAAAAATGATAAAAAAGGTATATGCAGAGAAATCAAGAGAACTCTTCACCCGTTTCAACACATTCCGGAAAAATAATAATGGCACAAACAAGCAACAAGATAAACATACTACTTATAAAAAAATAAAATATATTAGTAACAAGCGAAGTCATACATTTCTGCTCCAATTAAAAGAAATCAATAATATTTTAAGCAATGGCGTTAATCCGAACAAATAAAAAAATTGAGTTAAGAAATGTTTTCACCTTCTCACAACAAATTTAGGACCTTGTCTCGGATATTACAGATGGTGAGATCTTGATATCGTTTAAAACGTTTCTGAACAACAATTCAGCCTTTCCGCTTATGTTATTATTCCTTCCTTGGTCGGAATAAAGACATAAGCTAGCCGACAAGATATTTTTATCCACCGCGTTAAATCTTATGAAAAATTATGTCGAGTTAAATGCGCGACGGACCGGGAAAGGAAATTTCCAAAATATCCGTTTTTTTTAATATCAGACAAATTGTTACTATAAAACATAAATAACCACCAAACACGTCTTTCCCTATTTTTTAACTTCATATCGTTTAACTGAAAAAATATATTATGGATTGGACACAATTTAACGCAATCAAAAAATTTCGGAAATATTACCTCGGGTTAAAAATAATTTACAATTTGTTTGAATGGTTATCAGAAATCTTGGTGAAATCTTTTCTGTCAAAATTTCTTTTTCTAATCAAATCAGAGGTTCATATTTCAATGATAATATAAGCTAATACCGTACACTTTCTTTAAGTGGCAAAAGTGAAATTCGTGTGCATTCATAAATGATACGCGTATGAGCTTATGTGCCAAGATGTAAACACCCATTAAATGAGCAAAGCTTCATCGTTGAAGCCCTATCACTAGAGAAAAGTATCTAGTCATGAAGGTGTTTACACTTTATCGAGGTCAATACGACAGGCAAAAAATATTTTACAGTAAATGGGCAAGACCGTATTTGGTGGAATGTTGAAAAAGTTATTTTCTCTTCCAATTCTTATTTTCCGAAATGTTTCTTTATGGCCGTTAGTGAATTTCATCCGAACACCTGAGCGGCTAATTTATTTTTGTAAAGGTGGCTTCTGAAAGGCGGTGGAATTTTACGTACCTATCGTTATATGGCTGGCCCTGTCACTCCGTCACTCTCCAGGGAGGCCCACACTTCCGGCCGTCCACAATGAGATCACTTCCGGTTTGTCACACCTCGAGGGATCCTTTTCGAAGATGTTGCTTATCGCGCGAGGAGGTGGGGGAGACTTCATCCTAATTTGTTGTGAGTCGGGAAATCCAATGCGAAGAGGGGGAGGGGAGGCTTGTAGAATGGGTGCAGGTAAAGGGGAAGGTAAATCGAGGTTCCAAGGTGTGTGAACGGGAAACAATAAGAGCATCCCAAAGGAAAAAGGTTTCGGTATTTTTTTTTGTTTTTTTTTTTTCTTGCGGGTATAAAGGGTAAGATGTTTGATGAGGAAATAGAAGGGGCATAGATTTAAGGATGTTTAAAGAGACGAGAGATTTTTTGGAGGGAAGAGAAAGGAGAGGCGAGACGAGTAATTCTTTTTTCATTGTTTTATATATATATATTTTTTTAAGTTTTCCGTCGTCTTTATTTTACGCCCTCTCCACTGCGTGTCAAATTTGAAATTCGAACGGGTCGATCCAGCGGTTGTAAAAACATCTCTCTCTTGGTGCTAATAAAGTATTCCGCCGGCCTTCCTCCTCTCTCTCTCTCCCTCCCTCCTCTCTTTCCTCTCTTCCTCCATTACCCTCCTCTTTCTCCTCCTGCCTCCTCCCCCTTCCACACGTCACTTTTAAGGAACCCAACTTCCACAACAAAACACTCCCACTTGTGTGAATTCCCAGCACCACCACAGGCAAACCAAAAAGTTAAATAAACAAATGTGTACATAATATATATATATAGTATATATAAAAATTTGAGACAATAAATTAAAAATATAAACCAGCTTTTGATGACTGCTATATAAAGGGGGTTGGTTTGGAAATAGGTAAAAAATGAGGTTGTGGTCAAGGAACGCACCGTCCACGTTTTTTTTTCGTTTTCACTTTCCTAACGCGTAAAAGCGTGGATATATATATATTTATTTTTCCTCCCCTCTCATATATGTGAGTATATATATGGCATATACATTTATCTCTCCCTTTCTCTTTGGTCTTTTCGTCTTTGGTCTGTGAATGTACATATATATTTTTTAATTTACACGTATGTATATATTTTTCATTTTTTCACTTTTTCTGTAAGTTGGTCATCACTTCCTTAAAATTCACTCGTTGCCCATTCTCTCCCCCTCTTATATGTAGTTGTGTGTCTGTGTATGTGTGTGTGTATAATTCTTTGGTGTTCTTTTTCTGTTTAAATATATAAATAATCTTGGCGGTTCATCAGTTTTCTCCCTAAACAACACAAAACTTTGGCTCACGTAAAATTTTTGTTGAAGTTTTTTTGTACTTTGTCTTTTTCGTTTGTTTTTTTTAGCAGTAGAACGAAGAGGAAATTCCTAGCTTACAAAAGTACGACATTTTATGAGGATACATACTCCCCCGATTGTAGACATCTTTATTCTCGCACCTCTGGCCCTTGTAGCCTTCTGCGCATCTGAAACAGAGAGAGGGGGGTTGAGGGTAGAGGGGCGAGACACGGAGCCGGAGGGAGAGAGGGAGAGAAGGGGAAGAGAGAGTGGTTTTTAGGGGGTGGGGTAAGGAGGGGGTCGTAGGAAGGAGGAGAAAAGTGTAGGTGAAATAGTAAGAGAAGGATTAAGATGCCAAACGAGGCATATGGCGTAGGGAACAGTTGTTTGATCGAAAGGAATTGTGGAAGAAATGGCAAGAGAGATGGAGATAGGAAAAAGGAGACAGAGGTGGAATGGTGATGGGAAGAGGGAGTTGGGAGTGGGGGAGGGGATAAAATAAGGTCGGCGGGTGAGGGGGTAGGGTGAAACGAATTATTAAAATGCTGAAATTTTAGAACGAGCAAATCATCAAAATCAATTATATGCTATGGAAATCTATCGTGAAATAGTATTTCAAAATTCTCGAGTGGTTACTGGACAATTAATACCCGTTATTTTTCATCAAAATTCAACATTACGCATTGAAAAATATACAGTAAATAATATTTCACTCCTTAAATGTTATTTGAATTTCAGTTTTTCCATATTGCCATCGATTTACTGATCGCCCTAGAGTCAGATCATATAGTAAATTATTTAGCAGAAGTTTTTTTTAGTCTTTAATTTGGAAGAGAATGATAAAAGTGTAGTATTCAGTAAAAGTTATAATAGCTTGTCAGAAGACATCTTAGCATCTTGGAAGAAGGGAAAGTTTTCTTTAAATTTAACTTTTTCTAGATGTTTCTCTAAAATCAGCTGTTATTAATCTGATTCTTTTATGGGAGATAACTCGTTGACGTATTTTTTTATTTAAACCATACTTTGTTATATTGCTAAGATGTACTTATTCAATCGACAGTAATAAACTGTTCCGAAAGTAAAAGTAAAATAATAATTACAGGACTAATATAGATTCAATGAGGCAATACCAACAAACATTATCATGTTGGTGATTTATGCGCTAAAAATTATGATACGGTTGCAAATTGCCGTGATAAAAAGTTCGAAAATTTTGCTTTGATCACTGCTTAAATTGCATTTTAATGTCGCCAATCCTCCTCTGGCATCAATTACAGAACTACGCTTATGTATTATCATAATCTCATTCATTTTAAATTGCAAACTACTCTATCGTCTTCCGTAGAGAAATAAACCCTCAGTCATGGATGCGGTCGTCTTTTCTTTTCATTATTTTAACACTTATCAAATATCGATTAAGTTTCCGATCTCGAGCAAAACAACTCATCAAGCCATTCCCTTCAGACTCCTCCCTCAACCGAGAGGATGTTATTATTTCCCTCGCCACCTTCCCTCTGACCTTCCCATCCTTTGTTTGTGAATACTCCGAGGGAATGAACGGAGGCTGCACATTTCCATTCGATTTGCATGGTCTCGCACTTTGTTAAAGCGTATGCGATGCCTTGGCGCCAGTCGGGGACCTCTCTCGCTCCCCTCCTCCCTCCCTCCCCTCCTCCCTCCCTCCACTCCTCCCTCCCCCCTCCCTCCGTTCCACCTCCAAAAAGAAATGTAGGAAAGATTCGAAAGAATCCTGCGAAAAACTCATTTGTTTCCTCAGCCGGTCTATTCCGCCCTCTTCTCACCCCGTCCATCTACTTCTCGCCTTCTGTTCCCCTTCCCTAAACTCTCCCATAAAAAAAAACTCCACGGAGCTCTCCCCTCTCCCGCCCACTTTTCCACTGCCCGCTCCCTCAAAAACCATCCTCCACATTGCCCTTTTCCACCCCCTCCATCCGAAGCCACGTCCCAGACTACACAGCGGCAAGAGTTTTCGCGGTGGCGCCGAAAAAAACTCTCCAAAACGTGTTCCAGGCTAAACATTCTGTTCAGGAAACGAGACGATTTAAACCGACCTCCCCAACTCCGTATCTCCTCCTCCCTACGGGTTGTTCCCCGCCAACACCTCTTACTCTCCTCCTCCCACTCCTCCTCGCGCCCCCCTCTCTTTCTCCGATACCCCTTGAGGAGGAGAGAAACCCCATCCAGAAGATTTATGGATCGTGATTTTTTCCACAGCGTCTTCTTCCCCCAACTCCTCCTCCTTTACTCTTCTTTCCACCCCCGCACACTCCCCCGTTCCTCTGAAATCTTCATCCTCCACCCAAAAACCTCTCGTTTCTTTCGCTGATCCTATCCCCTTTCACTCTTCTTTTCTTAGTTGTTTTCCCCTCCTCCCCCCCATCGTCTTAAACAACTCCACGGAAGTTCCCTCCCCCTCGCCTCTCTCTTCACTCCCCTCGCCACCCTTTCTTTCGGGTCCAATCAATCTCCGTAGCACTTCAAGCTCACAGTTTCTTCTCGAGAGCATCTTCCCTCTTTTTCCCCCCTCTCCTCTCTATCCCTCCCTCCCTACCTCTCTCTCTCTCTCTCTCTCTCCCCTTGCATCACGCTCTCTTAGCATATCCTTTCCTCTTCTCCTTATCTCTTTACACACTTTTCTTCTCCTCCCGTCTTTTTTTCCTCCTCTTTCCTTAACAAGCACCCCAGCTCCAAAAGTGGCTCCCGATTTAGCTTCGCCCTTTTAAAAGAGTTGACTATTATGCTTCCGAAAAATGTAACGGGGGGGGAGGGGGGGGGGGTTAAGGGAAGGAGGTCGTTCCCGCTATCTTAATTACCTTAAGAACAACTCATCCGACGTATTTTTTGCCTCACTTCTTATTTTTCTCCTTTTTTTATCTCCCTTCTGTCGAATTAAAATAAAAGGAAGAGGTTCTTTTTCTCTTCAGCGGAGACGAATCCTTTATTTTTCTCTATTGGATGGAGCTGTTATTTTCTTGAAAGTGGCGGTTTTGGCGTCCCTTTTTGTTTTCTATTTCGATAAAATATCGTCTCTTATTAGTGGAGCGAGTTTTGTTGTCTGTGACTTGCTTCTTTTATGATATTTCCCCCCGAAAGTTTTGGAATATCTCTAGCAGTTTTTGGCTTTCGTTTGGAGAGGAATGATTTCCCGTTTCTCCAAAAATAAGTCTGCTCTTATTTTATTGGTACGTTATGGATACCAAGTCACGCGCCCTATTTTTTCGTTATCCTCCTTTTTTAGAGATAACGTAAGCTTCGCCTTCCATATTACAACTTAAAAAGAAACGTAAATTCAGGGTATGATAAAAATCATTCAAATGAAATTCAAACGATAATTTGTTAAAATTCTTTGATTAATTAAAGTAATTTTCTAATTTGACTTCAGTATTCGTTTGTTGTAATGGTTGTAATTGGGGTACAAAAGAATCAAACTACTACATACTCAATTTTAAAAATAATTTCTTAGTTGAGTCAGTCAGTCACATTTTTTAGAAATTATATGACACTAATGGTATACTGTCAACGCAGTTTTATATCAGCTCGGCGTATCTCTTTTCTCTAATTTTAAACGCCTCTTTAAATATATGCCATTTACAATTAAATTATTACCCCTCATTTTAAATTGAAATCTTTAATTGATGGCACCCTTTCCTCAACTGAGCATAGCTTGACGGAATGAAGCTAATCAAGCAAATAATCTTTCACGGAAATGTTCTCGACAAATAAGAACAATACATTTATGACCTTGCCTGTAACTTTATCCTAATCCAGCTCCACATCTAATAAAATTTGGTGCGACTCATTTCCGTTATATTCGACTCATTCGGCCAGAATTGAGCTGTTTTCCCTACTTCCTCCAATTGTCTATATCCCTTATATGGCCGACCAATAACGGAACATTCAATCTCTCCGACCTCATCTTCTTTTCGTTCTAGCGGATCTTGATTGGAATGAATTCCCATCGCCATTCCCTAGGCTAGAACCGCAAATGGCTGAAATTTATATCTGTTTTCTATGTATTCATTTCTTTGCATGAAGTCAGTGATTTAGAGAGTGAATTATCGTCCTAAAAAATTGACTCGAGCAATAACAATGGGTCGATGACTCCTTCTTTTATGTTACACGAATGCGATCAATTCACCAACTCACCGATAGTGGGCATTCATTGCAGCTCATTGAATTCCAATCGATAATTCTTTTATTAAGATGAAAGTCATCGCTTCATTCACATTCGATTGGTACCGAAAAGTTGCCGAAGAAATTCACTTTATTTGGACAGTGCGTTTAAGAGGGGCCGTTTCATATAAAAGTATCCGATGTTACTTATTTGGATAAGAAAATAAATATAGTTGATGATTCGTTGAAATTTCAGCTCAAGATCTTTTTAAATAAAACTAACACAAAGTTACTAATATTTTAAATATAATATAGGCAAAACAAACTGAGGTTTATGACTTGATTATTTATACTATGAACTTGTAGTAATAGTTATATTTGACTGATAATTTGAATCTTTCATTCGCTTATTAATATCTGCCCATATGTAAAATAATTAATTTAAATTCTTAGAATTTTCATCAGCCCCACGATCCAGTCGGTATAAAAAAATTTTTGCGATTAATCACGATGCTAAACGTCGAGATTCGCGCAAACCTTCCTAAAAATAAACGATTTTCCACCTTGAAAATGAATACTTACAAAAATGAATTATCGAGCTCGCCATTTGGCTTAGAACCAATTTATGATCTAGATAACCCCTCCAGCCATTAATTTTTTAGAATCAATTATCTGTGAATTACCCCTCAGGGCGGATGCTTTTTAGCTGAAACGCGCCTCTGGCTTACCATTTTATGAGTATATAAATTATCTTGAGTCTAAATTTTCCCGTTGAATGAAATGTTTACAGTAAAAATCCGTATCTATTGCACTCATGATTTCAGACTCAATAGGAAGATATATAAAAAAGATTTGTTTTCTCCTTTTACTTACTGGCAAACAAGTTCACCAAGCGTCTCGAAGTAGGTACAAGTTCCTCCGTTGAGACAGAATGCATGTAAGGGACAAGGGCCTCCTACCAGGGGCCACAATGTTGTCGCTTTGATGAGCAACCGCGATGAGATGGAAAAAAGAGAAAAAGATTTTATCGTTAGTAATTTTGTCAAAACGAAGCCGCAGCCAAAGCCGCGAATCATTTTTGGTTCTGAAAATCATTACATTTCTTTGATACAGTGACTTATAAAGATTAAGCATCTCTAGTACTGAAATTGCATTAGAGATGGCACCACATGGCTTAGTCACCGGAACTCACATAAAATGATCGCGCTGTGTCATTAATTTCTTGTTAGTTTTCATTTGTTAATTATGAATTTTACTAAAGATTTATTCGTCTGTAATATGATTTCTTAACGGTTGTATATTTCTATTAATAGAATATATTCTCATTTTCTCTGAATCTCCGTTTCTGTCCTGTGTCTATGGAGCAAAATGTGAGAATGAGAAAAACGCTTATAACTCGAAAACTTTTCATTCTTTTAGGATCAAACTTTCGGGAATTAGATGGCAGCGCCACTTCTAAATTTGCAATTGCTCAACGTACACATTGAAGTCATGGGTTCGATTACGGGATCGTTTATTTTCTCTATTTGATTTACACGAGGACGAGTTATAGTACGTTAATAGTTTGCATATTAAAAAATGACTTCGAACCGTCGCAGGAGTTTCGAGACTTGAAACGGCAAAGGCCTGAATGAACGAAATTTTGTTTTCCTGCCATCGACTTTTGAATCCGCGCCGAATCGATCAACAAATTTATTTTTTTAACGCCAAAATCTAAGGTATCTTTCATGGTCAAGGTGAATTGTATTTTGTTGTCGGTTTCGTGAAATTGCGTACGATTTGACTTGGATAGTAACTCCATGCCGCATCTATCGACGTATTCACGAAGTTTCGACAAATAAACACATTTTCAGTTTTTCGATGATATTGTCTTAATGAAGTCCGCGGTATAGAGATTAAAATTTCTGTATTTTTTAGTCTTTCGGGAATATTTCTGAGAAAGCAGATTATCTTTTTAATCTTTGACTTTTATACAGAAAAATCAAATTTATGTAAATTTATTTTAAAGAAATCACGTTTTATATTTACTAAGAAGTAAAAAATAAATCTGAAGTTCACATAATTAAATGATCTAGAAAATTAAAATCGTTTCGGGAATACGAAAGTTCTCTATCTTTATGTTTATCTAATAATTCTATGGGAATAATTTTGAAAAGAGAAAAAAGAAACCTAGAAAACATCCGCGTTCAGAAACGAGAAAATTGATCTGCTACGATAGTTCAGTGGTAGAATATCCGCCGGGCAAGTGGAAGACCCGGGTTCGATTCCCGGTCATAGCAGACTTTTTTCTCGTTTCAAATTTATTCCCAACAGCTTATGCCTGTCTACATAGGATCTTCGGATAGCTTTATTTCATTAATTTTTATTTAATAATTCTATATTAATATTTCTCGGCCACGCAATATTTGCATTCCCAAAACAATTGTTACCTTCTGAAACATTCAATTATTTAAATTTTATATTTATTATTGGCTTTTTATTGGTTTAATTTTGGTTTCATTATTACTTTCTCCATATACGAAGAATAAAGAAAGAATTGTTTTCATGAAAAAATCGAATTCGAGATTTCAACGGAAATACATGTTTTAAGGTAGGTCCCCTGTACACGTTCTGACTAGTTTCGCGATGATGTCTGTCTGTCAGTCTGTATGTGATAGATTTTTGTGGGCGCTCTAACTCAAAAACTATTAATCAGGTCTACGCAAAATTTAATATTTAACATTTTTATAAAAGTTAGAAGATCTGATTAGTTTTTAGTAAAAATCGGTCGACCGGAAGTGGATGTTTACTCTTGTCACTTATCCGTTATTTTGAAATATTTGCTTTAATATTTGATAAATGTAAAAATGATTTTAAATAAAAGTTGTAGGCAATTTTATTTTCTACAACCTATGTTTGATATATTTTTCCATATAATGCATTGTTTAAGAGATATCTTATATTTTTAGCTGCCACCACCACGCCACCTACCGATGACTATTGTTAACAATTGACGCTTAGTTACGTCTTAGTAACGCTCCTTTTTCTTTTCTCAATTGTCAACCGGAAGTAAATATTGACAACGATCCCAGAGCTAACAACATGCAATTTGCCTTATAAATATGGAGCAAGTCATGTGTTGCCCACATCAGTTTATTTTTTATTTAAGTTTCATTTTAACTTAATACGTACACACCCGTCACTGTTGACGGGCGATTGCGGTAGTTAATGATAATACCTTTGTGTGTAGAACGATTTAGCGGTTATTGCATATAGATAAGTAATTACATCTGGGATATCAGAATGTAAATTACAGTAGAGCGCCTATTATCCGTGGTAATTGGGGGAACCGGGATCCGGATAATAAAAAAACACGAATAATCCAAATTTAATCTATTTTTTAGAATTGTTACATTAATAGAATACTTAATTAAAACCAAATTACACATATGTAATTACATTATAAACATGTAAAAATAAAAATGAAACGATTTACTATTTTAAAACCGGTCACTTTTTCAAAAAGTCCGTAATTTTTTATTGTTTTTGTTTGCTTATTTTTTTTTTGATTTTTCTTATGTATCCACGAGTCTGTAACAAGTCAACATCGTCTTGAATATCCATGAATATCCTCTGAAGCTGAGAGTGCCTCTTTACAGCTTACGTTATAGGATGATTGTAGCTATTCGTCATCTCTCCTTCCTCTGCTTCTGTAGAATTTCTCGGATCAGCCGTCGGCTCTAGTACACTTTGGATCAAATCATCCTCCGTCATTCTTTTAAACCCACTGTTCGTTTTCATCGACCTTGAACCATTCATTGACATTTTCTTCGTCCATATCTAGGAATCCCTCGATCTCTTTCAATGGCTTAACAATCAATGGAGCGACCTCTTCCGTGTCAATTGCGTTTTCTGGACGGACGCTAACGTTCGAGTGGGCATCGCTCGCCAATAAAGTTCCGTCTCATAAGCGTTGTAGTTTTGGTCCGGAACAAGACCCTTCTCCTTGATTAGTCTTTTCAACTCGTCACAGAACACTAGCTCCCACGTTATCGGCACTGAGTTGTTCGCCCTGTATTTGTGGCTCCCTTATTCCATGCCTGTCTTTAAACCGTTTTAACCAACCGGAAGAAAATTTAAATGCTCCAGTAATTTCTAATTTTAGGAAAAAATATTTTGACTGATTAAAAATCATCGACCCCGATATTGGAGTTCCTTCTGCTCTTCGTTGGTGGAATCACTTAATCATGGCCGAATCAAGTTCCTCGTACGACGCATATTTCGTTGATTTTCTTCGAGATGCTCTGGCAAATGTTTCTCAATTAGAGACAAATTATTCAAGTTTCGACCTGTATTTGATAATATCTCGCACCGTTTGTTGGCCAATTCCGAATTCGTCCGATAGGCTTGAAACACTTTCACCTTTTTCGCGTTTTTTAATTTCACATTTCCTTTCAAGCGTTAAAAACGACCGTTTTCGTTTGCTCGAAATTATAAAGGGTTTGCAATAACTTCGACAAAGAGAATTTTTTTCGCGTTAAATATATCTCGCTTGAATGACAAAAAAATATTAATTTCGCTCTGAAAATTCCAAAAGACCTAAAAACTTCTTCACACCACGAAATACCACAAAACACCTCCATCTACTAACTCTTGCTTTAATGGGAGTATGAATTTATATAGGATCGGACTCCAACAATGTAAACGTGTAAATACATCGCCAAAGAACGACGACAAACTAAACTTAAAATGTTACGGGAGTGAGATTAAAACAACGTGGGAATAATTCGACTTCCCGCCCACGACCACGGATAATCCACCCCGTGGTTGATCGGGCCCCGGATAATCGACGCACTACTGTATTTTATATAATTTTCCAAACACCTGAATCCCTGATATTATCATGTTCTTGCAGGGATTCCCAGTAGGATAATAAACCGAAAAAAATAATTATTTGGCATAACCACAAATACCGTTGAACAACTGTGATAAAAATTTTCGTTTTTATGGGTTGTTTTCGTTTTAGTTGAAAAATGAGCTGGCACGATATTTCACTCTTCAGAGACTTTTAATCTGGAGCTCATCCTCATACAGACAAATAATTATCTATCTCTAGCCTTAGCTATAATACTACTACTAGTTAATTTCGACATATATTTTCGATTTTTGTGTAATGTTTACATGTATTCAATAATTATTAATTTTCGTTGCGCGTTTTATGCTTTGTTATATCTACTGGAAGCTCAAAAATTCGTAAATCAAATTTAATCGTTTGTTTTCTTGTAGATAAGAGAATATCTTCGCGACCATAAAAAGGGTATCAAGTATATTCTGTGTCGAATTCTGAACACCTCGCGGAAGTTATTATTACTACGGCTGATTAAAAATTTCCCTATTACTCATCGTCATTCAGGTCTAAGTCCGGCAGTAATTTGGCCGAGGTTTCAAGGACAGAGCCATTCAAAAAGAGCATGGATGAGTCTCGATGAAGCGCGAGCGGGACAAATGCGTGTATTTTAATTTGGTTTTGGTGGCCGGGTGTGCAGGTGACTGCACCGAAAGCTCATCAATTTCGCAATCCGCGCCTATTCTAGAATAGGTATAAGGAAGAAATAGATTGACTTTGGCCAGTTAGCTAGAATACACACGGTAATGATTGGTCATTGGGCCCGTGGCATGAGCTAACGTCACCCCCCGCGTGAGAAAAGTTTTTCCGATTACATTTATAAATCAAAGTTTAACGTTTTTGAATTTATTTGAATACGGTAATTATTCCATTGAAAGAATAAAAGGTAGAAACAGTTGCGCAAATACATAATTTTCGCCAAATATTGTCGCTGAAATTAAATGGTTAAATGAGGAAGTCATGTTTCTTTGTAGCAAATTTACGCCGTAGATTATAAAAAAATCGTTAGTCCTAACCATATTTACTTTTGCGTTTTTCCCCCTCAATCAACCCCCTGAGTCCCAAGAAGGTTTTTCTTAAATATTGTTTAACCGAAGATATTTTTATGATGAGTATATAATAGTAAATGACGAAAAAATACAAAAAATTCTATCTCGCGTACTTACGCCTATATGGCACGTCCTTTTAATTCGTCCTTTTATTTGGGAGGGAGATATGAATTTTTGAAATGGATGTCCTTTCAAAAGGACGCCAGGACTCAGGAGGTTAAACTAAATATCTAACGACTTTCTGCTAGGAAAAGAAAAAAAACTTTATTGATTATATTTAATGGGAAAAACCTCGAAAAGTGAAATGTCGGGGATGACGTAATATTTTCATCACGTTAGATGGGCAAACCCTTTTATGGCAGGATCCTGAGTCCTCCATCCCTTCAAATCCCAACGGCTCGTACACTCATACTCTCCGCCAGCCTGCCTCAACCCTCTCCCCTCCCTCCAACCTCAGGAGTTCCCTTAATAGACGACCGCGGACACGGAATTAGCGACTCAAAAAGAATTCCGGGGAGCGGAATGAGACGAGCGAAACAAAATATATGTGTATACCCAAATACTGACCGACTTCAGCGAAAGTGTCCATTCCGGAAACGAGTAGAGAGAGAGAGAAAAAAAAATGGGAGTGAAGGGAAAGAGGTACAGAGGGGGCATGCCGCAGTTATGCTCATCGGTCCCAAAATTGAGCTTCTAATAATACATTTCGGAGAAAGTCCCCTATATAAAACGTGGTCAGAAGATGGAAAGAAGAGGGGTTCCCTTTCAGGGTCATCTGCGTCACTTAAAAGGGGCGGAAGGATGCTTATACGGGGAAGATAGGATAGGATCGCGCAGAGAAAAAAAATGCATGCTGCGAGGCACGGTGGAACTCGTGGCACGGGCCAACGGCTCTTCTTTTTTAGAAGATTCCCGACTATAAAGTCACGGCGGCGAAGGGAGGGAGAGAGGGATCCGCGATCCTACTCTAGGATGAATACGTGTGGGATACGGGGCTCGAGCTCGGACCGTGTTGGCGGGATGCCAACGCGAGGAGTGGGAGGGGGGCGGTGGAGCAACAGCCGGGCAGAGGGTGGCTGGAGAAAAGAGGAAAGTGAGAGGTGAGGGAGAGGGGAGGGAGAGGGGAGGGCGAGGGTGGGGAGAGGTGAGAGAGAGGTTAGGGAGAGGGGAAGGAGGGAGAGGGGAAGGAGAGGGGAGGGGAAAGGGAAGCCGGGTCCAAATCGCAGTCCGATGAGACGTTAAGGGGAGGGTGACGAACGAGGGAAGCGTGCGTGTGTGCGTTGGATGAGGTCATCCTCAGTCTACTCTTGGGTGGAGAGTCTGGTTCGTCAGGAGGGGAAAAATAGTAAAAAAAAAAGTTCTCCGAAGGAAAGTCCCGAAATTCACGAACGTGGAACGTAGTTGGTAAAATATTTTTATGCGCTTGGAATTATAATTACTATGCGGTTTGCGATTGATCAAATTGAGAAAGGATCCAATATTTCTTTGGAATTTTAAAATCGGTAATTATTTTTAGCGGACTAATCCAGGCCCCTACTTGCCGGAGCCGTAGAATATTTTTGCGCACGTGGATTTTCGGATAAGAATAATAATATACCGTCATTATAAGATTATCAAAAATTGCAAGTAGAGCTTATATTTCTTTGGCGTTTCAAAATAGATAATTTTTTTAGGAGGTAAATAAAGAAGCTGACTTGCTCAGGTTTTTGAACCGAGAGAAGAATTGCTAAATATGATGGATTTTGTGCTTGAATGAAATATTTTATCGTAGGTGAAAATTTGCTACATGGAATCACTATAAAAGTGGATAATGGACGCGTATACTTCCATAATTTAATTTCCGCCGAAAAGGATTTACGTTTGTGTTCATTTTATTGCTACTGTTCTCTATTAAATTTTCCTATTTTATATATTTTTCTTTTATTATCGACCAATGATGCAGAGAGTTTTAACTTGGAAAAAACTTCATAGTTATTTCTTCCTTTTTAAAAGGTAATATTCATTAACCACGCTTATATTTTTTAAGCGTAGCATTAATATTTTGTCTTCCCATAAATTTTAATAATAAAGTTAAATGCAGCGAAGTTGTCTCCCAAAAACACACTACGAAATTTTAGAAAATTAAATTAAAATGAGAAATTTCGTTAATTTCTTAAATGCATTTTTAACGAATTACTCCATTTTGGAATTCAGTTTTAACGGTGAAGTTAAGTTTTAAGCTGAAATGTATTCATTCAAGCTGAAACGTATATCCACCACGTATATAGTTTTTCAGGAGATTGCTTTTTTCAATTATGATTAAGAGCGAAACTTCCTTATCCTTATCCATTGGACGTGAACGATTCATATCTGCATTATTATTGCGACGATTGAATGATATCCTAAATTTAAAAAACTCCTGTCATACACATTTATAAACTATGGTTAAGTGAGATCGTACGATGGTATTCGAATCATTTTCATATATCATTGTATTATATCATCATAAAGCAGTTTCACTTAAAACTCCACAAATCCACTTCTGACGAAGTCGCAAATAATTGAAGTCACAATCTCCCGCACGAATATAGAAACAAATTTCCGAAAAACTTACCGGTTTCAACAATTCGTGTGTCCACAAGCAGCGACTGTTTCCGTTTTCGCCGCATACCGCGTGAGGGCGTGGCGTCCAACTATTGTGAGGTCGGATGGGAAAACTGGCGTGTTTGGGGAGTTTTAAGGGTGGAGGGAAGGATGGGTTTTGGGGACGGTGGGGGCGGACGGGTGGAGAGGGGAAATGGAAGGAGAGTAGGTAGAGGCAGGAGACGGATGGCAACAGTCTGCGAGTTGGCTGGTCTTACCGAGGGCATCGCCAAGAACGGTGTGGAGTGGGTTCGGCGAGGGAGGGAGGATTATGGAAACGGTGGAGGGGATATACGCGGCCCCACTCTCCCTCGGTAGCCTGCATACAAAAAGTTAAGTCGACCTATATGTCGGGAACACGACGCTGGCTGGCCTTCGTGCCTGTACCTGCCAGATGAGGGCGTTAATGATAAAAGTGGGACGGTCCACAATTAGCCGAAACTGAATTTTTAGGTGTGATACAATGGCGTGGTCGAGGGAATTGTTTTTCTGCTTATAGGTCCTTGCATGAGCAAGTTTCCAAAATGAGGGGCCGTCGTTAAGTTTCTCCGGCATCCTTGGTTGTTTATTTGGCATGCTATTATTAAGTCCTTGTATGATTCGCACGTAATACCGTGCATTTTCAGCGCCACGTGTAAATTTACCGTCGCTCCTATTGGTGCATATATTGGTATAATTTCTCTCTGTTGGGATAAAATATTTGACGAAAATATTTCTCAATGCGGTATATATCATGTCTGTAAATTATCCATTCCGCATAAAGTGCCACAAAAGATTGTGTGTGCGGATGCTTTTGAAATCGACGACGTGAAGCTTGCGCGCCGGTATTTTTGCGATCACGTAATTTACTTCGCTCATTGCTGTCTCAAAAGATTTACAACGGCGTTCTGCACGGTAATGGTGTTTTATCTAAGAAAAGAGTCAAATAAAGTAATTGAGCTGGAGGATATTGACCAACGAAGGCTTTTGAAGTCGGAGCGATAATTTTTCAAAACAGTTATAAAGCTAGATGAAGTAATAGCGCCAAAAATTAACGCCTATTTTCTTGGCTTAGTGTCAATGCCATCGGCCGGCTAGTCATAGCGGATCTCTATACTAAGGGGGGCTGTGTACATTGCTTCATTGACTAGGCATCACATGTTTCAAAAGGTTAAAACTGTACCGGAAGGCATAATTTAAGTGTCGGAAGCATTTAAGTGTTCCACACCGTCGAGTACCTGATAGACATAAGGAAGCGTTAAGTATTACCCGGGGGAGGTTACTGATGGGAAAAACTTCTGACCCACATTTTACAAAACATTTATATTCGTTCGTGTTATGATTTGAAGAAATAACCCTCAAGTTTCAAATTATATAGCCGTTACAGATTTTTATAACTTTGGATAAAGAGATACGTATTCGGAAAATTGAATTTAAAGATCTAGTCCAGCTTTCATAATAATCGTTAATGATACATTTATAGAGTTCAATCCCGCTTGCCTGCAAACGACGGTTATACACAGGGAGGTATGGCTCCTGTGGCGACATTTTAGAAAACACCTTAGTTATTTTTTCCTATATTTTTATAGAGTATGTTAGCATTTTATTAAATATAAATTTCACATTTGAGTATTTAATTAGTACTTATTTATCGGAAAATAAACTGTTGGTTTGTTTTGAGGAAGCGTTTGGCGCCTAGGTACGCCACACTATATATTATGATATTTCAAATACTTGCACTTATTGCAAATACACCCGTCTCTCGATTTGCTCAAAGAGAGGAATGGATGTAACTTAAAATTTTAGAGTTCGTTCAAGGAAATATGTAAATAATTTTCACCATTCTACGCAATATATACAAATTACCAAATAACCACAAGTATTGAGTAAACATTTGATTCAAGTGATACATTGCTGAAATTAGGCTCAATTAAAACGTTTTCTAAATAATTGAGTTGCGAATGTTTTAGCATGAACCGCAGTAGAATATTTAGAGGTGCGAATCCTCCACGAAATTCTGTGAAAGATGCATAGTTGTATTTCATTTGTATCATGAGTAAATTCCACAAAGCGGAACCTGAACTTATTAATGATGGTTACCTTTCGTAAAGTCGGCGAAACTTCCTTCATCCAATAGCATTCTCTAGGAACCACAAGTATTAGCTACAGCGTCGTCAGAATGCCCAACCTTAATACAGGTCATTCCTCAAACATTTCCATCCAAATCGCTTTATGAAAAAAAATGCACATTTTCACGCGTGAAATTTCTCACGAGAGACGAACCAAACGACCACATCATCGCCGGAAAAATCACGCCGTCTAAACTCACTTAGCGAAAACTTTACAAGAGTCACGGAGTGCTTTTGTTTCTCTCCTTTGGTTTCACTTTGCTCGTGAGGAACCTTCTTAGAGTTCGGAGGAGAGAGAGGGGGGCGCGAAGTCGCTCGGATGATGAGGAAGGGGAGAGGGGGTGGATAGAGAAAGAGAGAGGTCCACGAGAGAAGGAGGTAAGGGGGAGAGGGTGTGTGTGTGTGTGAGTCGGGAGGTGTTGGGTTAGCAGGGGTGCGGCGTTTATTTTGGACCCCTGCTGTCTGGATCCCGCTCTCTCTCCTCTCCTCTTTTTTTACCCCTCTCTGTCTCAACGACGCCCGCCACCTCTTACCCAGGACTCATCTTTTCCTCCCCTCTCCCCCCCCCCCCCCCCCGACCCACGCCTCCCCTCCGCCCTCTCTACTCCTGGCAGACACTGACGCGCGGCGTCGGAAGACGGGGTTTTAGAGGAGTAAGGCAGGGGGGCGAGTGGGGGGGGGAGGAAAGATGGGGGAGGGTAGGGGTGCGACGATCTCTTGTTGAATGGCGTGGTGTCCCACTTGCAGCGTTTTCTCACTTGGGGGAACGGTGAAGGGGGGAGGGGGCTTTGCGGCAGTCTTTAATACCACACGCGTTATTTTTTCCCCTCTTGTTTGTGAAGGCTGTGGCACGTGGCCTGGAGGATCGTGTTACTACAACACCCTTTTACCCTCTCCCCGGTTGGGGATCTGCGTGTGTTTGTGAGTGTTGATGTTTAATATAGAGGGCTCTCGCTCGGGAAATTGGCGTTAGTGGTTTGTTGTCGGAAAAATTTCCGTCGCTTGCAACGCGATTGATGAAATTTTCCCCGCGGTCTGTCGGAAATTTCGTGGGAAACCGAGGCGAAAAAACGCCAAGATGTTTTACGCGGAGATGTGTTTGTTTTAAATCTCGTTAGCGCTCTCCAGGGCAATGAAGTAGAGATTTGTTCGGGTGTGCGTGTTCCGGCAATATAATAAGTTTGAGAGCATGGAAGTTCAGAAGTAAAACATCAAGACCCCAGAATAATATTTAAAATGAAAAGTAGTTCAAAGTAAAGCAGTTGGCGGCATTAATATGTTCTACATGTAGAATGACCAATTGAAGTGCAGTCATTTCATTTGCTCGCTCATCGTTATTAGAATAAGCTTGTACCCAGGGCCGGGCCGGGCGGCTGCCCGGGGCGCCAACGTATTGGGTGCGCTATCTCGATCATCTCTCTATATACATATAGGGATACGAAAAAAGTATCGATACTTTACTCATATCGGTTATTTCCTTTCGATACCAAGCACTTTTGTGCTCGATTCTTTTCTTTCGATTTTCTAGTGACATCGGTACTTTCGGTCCGATACTTTTGTGGTATCGATACCTTTTATTCGATACATCATATGATTACGGTATCGATACTTTCGTTTCGATATCGTATCCCTATATACATACATTACTTGCAAGTGAACAAATTTAGGATACCCTCTATATCACCGAATAGGGTGGAATCTTGATGGCATCCATTATATTTTTTCATTATCAATAACTTTACGGAGCGATGAATAAATAAATTAACACGTAATTTGTAAATATTAAAAAAAAAACATTTAAGGTGAGTGCGCTAGAGCGCTATCTCGCCAGGAACGTCAAAATCCCTCGGGCCGCTCCTGCTTGTACCAATTCTTGATTGCCAGGGTTCAAGTTTGCTGTCATATTTTTTGTGCAAAACTGTTCGGTGCAGAGAAAGATAAAATAATATCCTTCGCTGAAGGTGCCGATGGATTTTATACATTTTTTTGTTGGCGGGAAGAGGTAGTAACAGTTCCATCAATTATATAACTTTAGATGCAGGTTTAATGCTGTCGAAAATCACACATCTACCCAAAGATTAGTTTTCCTTTATTACTAAAATGATGATATATTTTGGCCATGTATTTAACCCTTAACTACTGACCACTCGTCTGTGAGGAGAGTGCGTTTTTTTGTAATCGCTGTTGCTCTCTATTGTCTAATCTTGGAACCTCCTGCGTCCTAGTACCTTCAAATGGCTATAGATGGAGTATTTGGGTATAGCTTGTAATATTTCAAAACGATCGGTTGAGTTGACATTATTTTTATCGATGTTTTTGGTTTTATTGTAAGCTTTTTAGCTATAATGTACATATTTATATACCCTTAAAATCATATAATTGCAATAAGTTTTGTATTTTTGAGACTAAATGAATTAGTATTAAAAATACTGGATCGAATATTTTCTTTCTTTTCTTGTGCTACTGTTTACATATATTGCCAATTTAAATAGTTACGTTTGGCCATTTTTTGGTACAAAAAAAGGAAACTATTTGCAAATTTGATGTTAAACAAAGGAAAAAGTTTTAGCGTTCTTACCTTGCTTTATCATCGAGATATGTGGGTGAGAAGATGAAGTAGTCTGTGAGACGAGGCGTCGGTATTAGCGTGAAAAAACTAAGTGTCGGTAGTTAAGGGCTAAAATAATTCGTCATCCAAAATTGGCTTATAAAAGCAAAAATTTAATTGTGCTGACTAATGAAAAAAAGATATGCATGGCGAGAATTCGCAGCCATTTTCCATTCACGGATTACCAATTAGAACAAATTATAATCACGGATCAGATTCGATCACATTTGCGTTGTTTAGGCTTATGGTTTAGAACCTCTGAAATGCAATATAAAACATTTAGACAGCTGAAGTTGAGAATGCCATTCACTAATTATAATAAATCATACAAATTTCAAATCTCAACCTGCTAAGCTAGAATTAGGAAGTGCAAATCCACATTCTGGTTCCCAAGTAACCCTCATCAGGTAAATGTAAAAGTTCAATATGAAGTTGGCAGGGGCGGATCCAGAAACTAAGGGGAGGGGGAGGGGGCGATCACTCTCTTGAATCCGCCGCTGTCCATGATCCTATATTTTGAAATATCAAAATCTTTCTTTCCCTTGCCATACAGACCTAATCTGCGGCGTAGGATCAAGGAATTTTGCGCGGAATGAATTTAAGAATGCGCCCAGTGGAGGGCAATGTGGTTATCCAAGGGGGGCGATCGCCCTCCCCCCCCCCCTTGGATCCGCCACTGGAAGTTTGTGAGAATCGCTTTGTAACTTCAAAGGTGTGCAAGTAGAATCGCCGATCGGCAACTGAGAAGTTGAAACCCCAATCGTAGTTACTACGCTCTGAAATCTAAACTTGGCTACTAAGAACTTGCTGTACGCAATTTGCCCCTTACATTTGCCGAATTGATGTCTACTTTATAACATTAATGGATAAAGCTTACTGTATCACCTTAACAGACATAGGATGAGCCGGGACAAGAGCTAGGCGAACGAGACGCAAATGACATTTTGATCTTTATAGTGTAACCTATTATATAAAATATATTTTATATATTTTATTTCACCTCAACATTGTAAATAAACTAGTTTTGAGAGATAAAATTGTGAACTGTATACTTTCATTAGGAGGGGGGCGTAATGTTCAAACAGCTTAGGACGTAAAAATGTCTTGTGCCCGGCTCTAGGTATAGATCATTTTTAACTTCCGTAAAAATTCGGCCTAGAAGCTTTCTATTTTTAATAAGTATCCATTTATAAATTTCGTTAAAAAGAAAGCTATCATAATTTAATTTCCAATGCGATACCATCGACTGATGAAAAATCTACCAACTTTTGCTATTTAAAAGATTTTATTTTGTTCCTGATAGTTGCGGCTTTCCGTGTATGAAACATAGTGCTATCGCTGCTCTTAAGTACACGTGTACCTTTATTCTAGATTGCAGTATATCACAAGGAAGGGCGACCAAATGTATCCTTTTGTCAGCGATTAAAAAAAATGTACCTCCCCACCGTTTCAGGTCATCCCCTGCAAACAAATCATCTCACCCGCCATTTAATTCGACATTAGCATTGCTTCCCGCACAATTGGAACGAAGAGGCGGCAGACGGAACGGATGGAAAGTTCTCCGCGTTTCTAAATGTTTCTTCCCACCCCTCTCGTCTTAATAGAGTGCCGCTAGTCCCCTATTCGTATTCCGGGGAGGACTACGTGCCTGTCTTGACGCGGTCCTGGTTTGGCGCGGTCCATTTTTCCCCTCGCGTCTCCCTCCCTCCCTCATCTCGACGCCTCCCTTTCCAGACTGTCTTCTCCACACCCTCTCTCCTAAAACCTTCCATCCTCCCGCATCGCAACCCCTCCGAAAAGAGCAGCCGGACCCACCCCCGCGACTCAGCGGCTTCTCCACCTACACCGCTCCCGCCGACTACCACGGCAGCAGAAGAAGCGAGAGTGTACGGCGTTGCCAACCTTTTTCCGAGGAGCGAACGTATAAAAAGGATAGTCGGGAGGGATGAGGGGGTTGAGGAGGAGGGGGAGTAGGGGGGAGGGAGAGGGTTAGTGGCATAAACTCTCCCGTTTTGAGGGGAGGGAGGGAGACTGGGTTAGTGGCTTGGCACCACTCCACCACCACGTCTTGGATGAGGCGAAATGCGGAGGAGAAGGAAGGTTATAGCAGGTGGAAAGGTGGAGGCGGAGGTGGCTCGGTGGAGGGAGCGTCACGGGGAAGGGGACAGAGTCTAAAAGGAAGGGGAATGGAGTGGCAGAGGGCTTCTGGACGACTATAGTCGGACTATCGTATGTTTTTCGTTACGTCAGTGACATGTGGCCAACTGTAAGGACAAAAAAAATCTCCCGAATTTTCTCTCATTCCCGCCGTTTAGTTATCGCCGATATGTTACTCGTTTTTCCAGTTATTATAGAATTTACATTTTATCTAATCTCATTTACATAGCATTTTGGAAAACTATTCCATTTAGGAACGGATAATATGCAAATCAACTATTTATCTACCTGACAATCGGATTTTTTCCACAAGTATTTATGGAACCATTGCTTGTAGGTCAGCGGCAAAGAGCTTGGTAATAGTAAGAACTAACCAAGTACTACTTTCAATAAAATTTACTTGGTTTGCTCCGACAATTAACAGGTATGAAATAATTTAGGGAAAGCTCCTTCGGGAGTGGTTTTTGTTTTCTAAATAAATCAGCGATAATACCGTTTGCCATAATAACATCATTTTGAAGAATGATTATTATGGAGGAAAGCCTAATTTCTCTGATTGTAACACATTTAAAAAGAAAATCTCGTTTTCAGCACTCAAGGAGTTAATAAATAATAAAGAGAGAAAGTGGTTAGGTTACATTTTTCTTTTACGCTAAAATGTTCACATAAAATTTCACATTGAATTACTTGCATGACATAAAAGAGATTATCAATTGTCTATCCATTTATTAATTATTTTATTTTTATGCGTTATTAAAAAATATACCATTCCAGTTTTATTACTAATATGTAAAAATGACTTCGTCGCTGTCGTCGGTGTGTGGGAAAGCGGAACTGTAATGCTATTTTTAACAAACTTTCCGAGTAGCTAGAAGATTGACATTTAGTGGAAATGTTTCATTCTTAAAGTAAAAGCCATTTACGAAAAAAAAATTCCAAAATCGACCCGGGTTCGATTCCTGAGAATGATTTCCATTCCCCATAAGATAACATGGACAAATCGATGTTTCGACCTGCAAGCCTATTTTCTTTTGCTTATTAAAATTCATATATTTGACCTCCGATCTCCGGACTAGGACTTCATTAAAGAAAAATGACAATAGTTTCTTATTCTTATCGTCTTTTATCGCCTTCGAATCTAAATCTCTCGAATGTAACGTTTTAATATATTTTGACAAAATTTAGCGTTTTTAAGAAGTCGCCTTGCCAACCGAACTCGAAATCCTATTACTCTCACATATGCTCCCTTTCCCTCCGGACCTCCATGGACCCTCCCGGCCCAATTCATAGGTATCAGAGATACCTCAGAATTAGTTTTTACTATCTCCATATACGTAGTATAGAGAAAGTATTGTTTTCATGAAAAAATTCGAATTCGAGATTTCAACGGAAATACACGTTTTGAGGTCTCCTTAACAAGTTTTGTCTATTTTGGCGGCGATGTCTGTCGGTTTGTCCATCTGTATGTGATAGGATTTTTACTTTCTGCATATGTAGTATAGGGGAAAGTATTGTTTTTATGAACATGAAAAAATGCGCAAAAGTTGAAATGATTGTGTTACCATATGACACAAAATTTTATTCGCCGAAAACGTCTGGCGTAGCCCGGGCATCACCGGGTACTTTCAGCTAGTAGTATAATAAAAGAAACAATTTTTTCAGTTATAAATTTATTGTAAAACTTTTAGGGTAAAGTACTTATAGGTTCTGTGGCTTATTTTTTCTTTTTACACATCATAACCCTCAACAGTTGCAGAAATCGATTTGTTTCTACATCTAGCATTTCACTTCCCTTACATACTCGATATTCATTACATGTTCTTAATTTAAAATATCTCTCACAACATTTCATAACAAGTTCGATTTAAATTTTAATCCCATGGCACCAAAAACATCAACAACCTATGAAAATCATGAAATTAAAGATTAACTCGGGCCTTTCCCGTTGCAAGTATTGAATTTTATTCAAAAATACACATAACACGATAAGTTAACATAAAAGTTTTACAAATGCGAACGCAATCCACTTACTGTTTTCTTGTCTGATGCCGCCGGCCGGTGGCGACGCTGTTGCCGATGTTGGCGGAGAGGGAGCACCCTGGGCCACGGTGACACGTGCCGAGATAGCCGCGCTCGCTCCGGTCACACTCACCGCCCTGCACTCGTAAACGCCACCGTCCTCGAGCCTTAGCCTCGGAATGACGAGGGTAGACCTCCGCCTGACCGGAGAAGAATTGGCGCCTCCTTCAGCAGGGGTCCTCGTGGACCACGGGGGCCTTTGCGTGGGCCAAGCGAATAGGGGGCAGCGGTTTGGAATTAGCGTCCATGCTTTTGAGAATGCGAAGGCGAACCCCTCGGGGGAGGCTCGGTAAACCTATCCCCCGGGGGGACGAATCCCGACCCCAAGCGTGGCGGGTTTTGCGGAGGTCAGGCGAAATTATAAGAAAATGAAAGAGATTTCCCGTCACCTCCAAAATGAAGCCAAATAAATAGAACCAATATAAAAGAGGCAAATTGCGTGATCAAAATGGACCAAAGTCGTTTGATTATTATTTGGAATCTTTTGTCGAGAAAAGATTCCTACGAAACAAACGGTAATATCCTGAAGCTCAAGAAACGAATGAAATTGTGGCCGTGTTGCCACCTAAAAGCAAATTTTGAAACACTCGAACGTGTGCGGCAAATTATTCTGTGACGCTTGCAAGTAATTTCGTCTTTTCAACACTTGGGTCCATTTTAATCAGCTTTATAAGCAATTCATTGTGATATCTTACACCAAATAAGATAAAATAGCAATGTATTCCATGGTACAAGAGTATTCATATTTTCCATCAAATTAAATGAAATATGTATCTATTTTCCAAGAATTTTTTTAGTATAGCCACTAAAATGAATTATTATCAAATTAATTTCATTAAATGTTAATGTTAATTCAGTATAGTAGTGTAGAATGCTTCAAGTTATGGAAAAACTTAAATCTTCTTTTTAGTATTCTCTGCCAGAAATTTTCATGTTATATTTATATCGTTAGTAGTTAAGTAGCTGTTACAATAACAGGATCCATTCTCTCATACTAGTTATTTTAGAAGCGATAACGCTACAAAAGGTACTTTTTAAGATCGTTCCAAATTTGCGTTGGTGTCATTCATGAGCGTCAATGCGTTTCCTAATTATCGACTTCATAGTAATTTGATCAGCGTCATGCACACGATCGTGACGTAGAAACCTGCCACCTGAGGTGACAAAACAAAATTCCTTCTAGATCATTACACAATAGTTCAGACAGGCGGCTATTTTAGTGTAGCGCCGCTCCAAGAAAAGGACCGCCTGAGGCGATCGCCCCTCTAACTCATCTCTTCCTAAAGCCCTCTTGACACAATTGTTTATATGGGATATCCAAGAAATACCGAACGCAAGTCAATAAGTTAATTATCAGATTTTTAAAAAATTCGTTAGCTTCTTCATTTCTATGCATATGCTAATTAATGTTTATATGTAAATGTATACGGATCGTGTTTCTATTAAATAAAGTGGTTTTTTTACAAAGTGATTTTTTTTTCATTTTTATACCTACTGTCTTTGTTATTCGTAGCCCCATTTATCGTTGTTTGTTTTATTCATAGTTTGAAAATAAATTATATGTGCATTTTTAATACGAACTTTGAAAACGTAAACTGCATCACCGTAAGACAACTGTATGATAATTAAAAGATGTAAGTGATGTAAGGTCTCTCCAATATTTAAAAATCCAGATGGGAATTTCGGATACATTAGTTGCTTAATTGCTGTAGTGGGAATCTGATTTTACTAACAATTTGATGGCCATTGGAAAAACATTGTGACACTTCGATAAGTCAGCTGTGAAGAAGAGATCGATAAATTTCTATTGAACATAATACGGTTAATTGTACGTTTTGCAACGTCGGATCAAAGGCATCTGGCGACAAAAACGCACTGAGTCGGCGCCGAGACCATCAGTGGTGAGTGTTGCGTATGAATCAATCCATCTGTTAGATATACTTTTATTGCTTAAATTTATTAATAATTTATTTTTCATGTAATACATATTGTAATGTATTTCGTAATATACGAGTATTACTGTAAAAACAATGAGTAAAATTATGTCAGATAGATTATTATAGAAACATTTTCGTCCTGGAGCATATCTTCCATGTATTACATATAAATTAATGGCTTTGTCAGCTCCGTTTTTTGTCTTAAGCCTTGGGAACGCATCCACTACGAATAACGATGACTTATTATCTATGACTTATCTATTTGTCTGTCACAACAACCGTATTCGTAGTCCTGCTTTCTTTGTGATAACTATTTAAAAGTGTTGTATTTCGATTTTTCTATTCCTTTGTCTTTCTTTATAATGAAATAATGCAGAACAGTACAATAATAAAATGTATTAAAATGTTTCAAATTCCAGCGAGATTATGTAAGACTTCCAGTGTTGACACTATTATCAGGTCATTAAGCCTTCTTTTGTATACAATGGCGTCAATTACCATCATATACAATGTTGCACGTTCTACGTTTAACTCTAGAACCTGCTGTAGAATACGCGATTCATTAATGGAGCTTTTATTTGTTCCGTATAACTCCAAGGCAGTTTAGCTCCATATTTCCATTGGTGAAGAAGCCTTTTTTTATCCTCGAATACGATCCTGCTTTTACCTACTCGCGCGATTATTCATACTCCTAAATGTAAGTATTGACTTTCCTGAATAATTTCATCCTGTTATGATGTCATGATTTTAACAAGGAGGGTATCAAACACATAGAATCGGCGAAGCAATTATAAATATTTGTTAGCAGAATTCTAAGTGACCACCGAGGGAGTGATTCGCGTATTTTTTTCTCATAACCAGATACTTTGATGCTGTTACGCGGATGGGACTCTGATTGTGAGTTGGCCACTCATAGAGTATTTAAAATTATAATATTCACGTAACCAGGCTCATGAGAGGCTCGAGATGACAGATTTGGATGTGTAATATAGTTGAGAATAAATTGAAACTTTTATAAACTTCAGTACATAGGTCCGAATTCATTAGTGTTCGTTGCCTAGTTTTGCCTATTGGTGCTACTGATTGTAGGGATCGATCACTTTGTAAAATTATCGACGGAACCGATAGATAATTACGATCCCTCTACCTGAATGTGATAAGAAAGATTTTTTAGGCTGGTTTCCAAAGGAAACATAGTCTTATGAAATGGTCGCGTCTGTGTGTGTGCCCCCCACTAACAACTTTTGCATCCATGGACCGATTTTCGTGAAACTTGGTTTGAGTCTAGTGCAGCCAGGGCCCACCTCCGGGCTTTATTATATTTGGCGTAGATTGAAGTCCCGAGTTCGATTCCAAGAACTTTGTCCTTATTTATTTTACATAGGAATTCTCAAATCCATCGTGCAGAGATATTTTCTTTAATACTTGAAAATATCTTACAATTGTGATATCGGAGCGAGGTTTGTTCTCATTTAAGGAATAAATAATGTAGATTCTAATTCTCATCATCGAATTTTTATAATTGATCGTATTTTTTTGAATTTTCACTAAAACAGCTTTTGTGCGCTTCAAATCGCATTTTATTGGATTGTTGTCATAAAGTCGATTATTACCAAACTTGGCTTGAACAGTGAACAAATGGGTTATTTTCTTTTCCATTCAACTACCCTTCAGCAATAGCCAGTTGATCCATACATTTAGCGTATAAAAAGTGAGATTTATTAAATTCCTTTATTTAAAAAAATATGCAAAATATAATGTCAGAAAGAGATTTTGACATTACTTTTAGTATTATAAACCTGATAATGCTCTATTAAATTGTATTCCAATTTTCTCTATCATTGATAAACTATGAATTACAAATGATATTTATGGTATGAGAATTCCTTGGAATGATTAACACATACTGAAACATTTCCTGTCAATATAAGTAACCAGTTCGGGACGTCAACTTTGGGAAACCAGCATGCATTAGCCCTGGTTTGAGCTTCTTGTATTATACATACAATGCAAGTGTATGATGGCGTTTTACGGAGCAATAATGTAAATATAAACACTGGCTTCTAGGAGAATGTATGCTTGCAATCGATTCCTTTGCACCTCAGCGATTGGAAGATCCTCTCAACTCTTTCGACACATGCTAAAAATCATATCTTCCTTTGAACAAGCCGCCTTTCCGTCGACTATTTTCGCTTAGCTACGCATGATCAAGTTAGGAATAGAACGCTCTCTCCGTGGCTCTTCGTATAAGAAAGAACTGCCGCTGCGAAACAAAGTAAACCCTGCCTCGGGTTAAATCCTTAGGTAATACAGAGTACGCCGATGTGTTTATCGTTTCCTTTTCGCAACGCGTGGTCGAGTCTTGGATTGAAAGTGTGCGAGTTGAAAGACAATGAGTGGTTGCCCGACAACATAGTAGACTGGAGATAATGACGTATCGCAAAAAGCGGCGATCGGAACAGAGAAAGTGTGGTAGATCTAGCATCTTCATTAACGTTCCATTTTTTGTTTTTTAGACTTGAGTGAAGAAAAATCCTGTCTCTCAATAGCAATAATTCCTTTCCTGTTTTTATATAGGAGCATGTATTTGTTGATAGATGAATGTTAGCACTTGCTTTAGTTTAGCACTGATTACATCTCAGATAATATTTAACAACTACATTTCAACTTATACTTAAATTTATGAGATTAATGGATGGCGTCTCTGAGTTTGCACATATCACCATTTTTTATTTAACTAAATATGAATTACTTCTGTGATAAGCATAAACTGGGTCCACAAACCACAGCCTAAAACTATTAATACGTAGAAGATAAAATATTATTTCTTTATTTTTGTTTGCCTTACTACCAATTTCTTTTTCTAAATGATAATATAAAGAACATATAAACCGTAACGCGTTGTTTTATGACGAACGAAGTATAAAATTTCCAGAATCGAAGCATATTTTCGTTAAGCTATTAACAATCTGTCTGTTTGATCTTCAGTTTTGCTTGTAAAAAAGATTTACAATCCCGCAGCTGTACGTATTTTATCATTAAATTATTATAGTTAAATAGGATATTAGTCCAAGCCTTGTTTACCAGTACATATTATGAAATTGTGTTAGACATCACATTCTAAATTAGCATCAGTCCAACAGCGGTTTAATTATAGCATGATTGAAATTTTAATTAATTAATCGATAAAATTAAAAAAGCAGATTAAATGTTGAGTGTTCGATAAGCAGGGGAGGTTAAAGCAAGTTAGATAATAGAGGCAGGACACGAAAGACGACGGACGAATAATTTCATGCTCACTTCTTTGTAGTTATCCTGGTCTTCTTGCCGGACTGGATCTTTTGGCCGTCCTTGTACCACGTGACCATAGGCGGCGGGATCCCTTTCGTCCGGCAGACTAGCCTCAGCTTCTGCTTCACCTTGAGCGTCACGTCTTTGAGACCAGACACGGAAGGAGGCTTAACTGTTAGAAGAGAAGAGAGATAAAGGTAACGGTTAATCAATTTATTCCGCAAAGCGCCAGCAGTACTGCTACTGTTTAATGAATAGCATAAAATATGGTTGGAGAAGTTGTTCTTTCGGGCGTCGTTCTTTGGCAATATTTAGTATTAATTACTCTATGCTCGCGCTACTATTAAAGTCATTTTATCCCTTAAGTTTACGGAAAGTGATTATTAAAATAACAGAGCCTGAGTGGGATTTTTTTTACATACGGAGTACAGTTCAAAGAAAAGTTCTTGTAAAAATTCAATAATGTAATTTTTTTATATTTTTGTGAATTTGCGCGTTTTTTTCTCCGCCATGGGTTGGCTTATCGATCACGACATCAAATACAGTAGTATCGAAGTTTTAAAACTGTGTAACATCTCTCGTTCTTCCATAAGCATAGGAAACTTTGATGATACATATTACCTTCGACAAGATTATCCGAGCGAAGTTTTTTTTTTCGAATATTTTGATCAATCACTTATTCACTTTACAGCGCTAAATAAATTATTTCACAAATGAATTATGCAGAAATTTCTTCACGTATTTTTTCAATAGGATTAAACAGTATGCAAAAACTAAAGAATATTTGCTCAGTTTTAGTTTCATACAATTTTTAAAGACTCGCGTTGGATTCTGAAATTCTCACGTGAATTATTCTTTTATAAGAGGAGGATTTCAAATATTTATCTGTATTTACGTAAAATTCGACTGAATGCATGCATTATAATCGGCAATGAAATTAGAAGCGACAAAATATCCAACATTCCTCTATAATATCTCGATCCGATAAAAATGTGGATTAATCTGTTGGGATGGTGAGAGTTTACATTTTCGTGAGGCAATATTTTCAAAGTTAAAAGGCCGTTTATATGGGTGCAAAAAATCAATATTTTTTCTTGAAAGCGGAAACTGTGACCAAATTTAAACCTCCAAGTTTGACTTATTTATGAAAAGTCATTCCCATATCCCTCTTTTGTAGTTTGGGTTATGACAGCTTAAGTCAATAGATAAAGTCTTTTGTATGAAATTCACCACCATAGAAACTGAAAAGATATTTGACTGGAGCCGTCTCTAAGACCCGCGGGGCCCCGGGCGAGAGGGTTGCCGCGGAGCCCCCCATTTATACAAATCAAATTTCTCATTTAATTACAGAGCCGTCTCTAACAAGACCCGCGGGGCCCTCATAGGCGCGGGGCCCTGGGCGACTGCCCACCCATCCCCCCCCCTCCCCTTCAGACGGCTCTGTATTTGACCATGCGCTACGAATTTAGTTGAAACGACATCTGTGACAATTTTTTCATATCTATCAGCACCGCGTGAACCACGCTCATTTATCCATCCCGCGTCACATTCCTCCCCCGTTCATAGTTACATTTTTGACCCCCGTAAAAGTTTTCCAACAAAATCTTTTGGAACAAATAATGGTGGTTTTTATCGGAATCCCTGTACGATATGCTGTGCCACACGTCGCGTGCACCACGGTAGGTTGCCTAAGTTCACGGCGTCGTTGGTCGTTACCCCGAGGTTTCCCCTTCCAACTCCTCCTTCCTTCCTCCTCCCCTTCCCCACCTCCTCCTTCCCATTCCTCTTGTTTGCCTCTTCCATCATGGCATCCGGCAATTCTCGTGCACTCCATGTCGGTCAGGGACGATCAGTCGAAGACGCCTGGTCTTCCACGTCTACGGAGCGAAAAAAAGACTTCTGCCACCGTAGACTCCGTGGACGTCACTCGTACCGCCGCGCACTCTGCGAAAGGCCTTGGTCAGTTGGTGTCCACTTTGATGGGATGGCCACTCGCGAATTGCGTTGATAAGGAGACTAAACTGTTTAGTAATACACTTCTCCCTCGAGGATAGTTTCCTCTGGAGAAAATTTGCTTGAATTGCATCTAGTGCCGAAATTGATCAACAGGTTGCGTCACATGCTTCCTATTTTTTTGTTTCCGATCAGCTCGTAACTGATTTGATTGGCCTGTGATTCGAAGAATTTTGGCCGAATCGTTGTCTCCATAACAAAAAACGACTTATTTTGCTTTTAGTGATTTTTCAGCTAGCGCTTTGTTGTCACAGGAATTGGGCACCACTCTGTTTTCATTAAGACATGCTTATTTCCTTACCAACGCTCTTTTGTTTATAATTGCACCAATTATTGAGAGCATTGTCAAGCTGAATAAGTTCTGCGTGAAAAAACTGGATTATCTTAACTTATTCAATCCTTTCTGTTGGATTTTCTTGATATTTAACTGAAAATTATAAATGAATCATTGCGGTACAACTTTTAGTAAAGTTAAATTCGGCCGGATCATAATTCGCATAGCTCATACTCCGATGGGGATGCACAATACTCGTATATATAGACAGCTGTGAAGAAATTCCTCTTCCGGATTAAGTTATCCTCTAAAACGATTCGTCTCGCTTTTTTCTTTTGCGAATGGCGAGGAAATTCCTTCCAGCTAAAATGGAAGTTATTGCTCCAAAAAAAGCAGTCGAACGGTTTTTGTAATGGCACTTGCTCGCGTAATAAAAATTGATAGTATGCTTTGCGCCGTACCTCCTTTGCTTTGGTAAACGGAATGTCAACCGTCAAGCGACCTCGATCGATAACTGTAATGGATTTTCACCGTTCGAATATCGAATTCCACTATCGGACGCAGTGGGATAAACGGGGGCGAAGCCTTGGTCTCTTGCAACTCACCCTCATCATTCTCGATCCAGTGTCATTCGAAAAAAAACTCCATTCTCTCTTCCGAATCTATGGAACGTCCTCCCTCCGGAGTATCGTGAAGAATGTAATAAATAAACGTGTCGTTCGGACAAGGATGGAAAAGATGAGATGTTGACAGATTCTCCAATTAGGAAGAAACTAAGGGACTCAAATGGCGTCCACCACCTCATATTTATTTGTCGCTGTACCTCTTGAGAAGATAAGCTGTTTTAATGCACAATAGCAATAAAAATTAATCTCTGAAAATTCAGCACGTCAGTTATCACGCAAAAGTTCTTAAATTGTGTACCATTTCCATACCACGTAACCTATATGAGCAACATAACAAACTGTGTGAGCCTATTGTCTGATCTATGGCTGTATTTATTGATAAATTTCATATTTCCTTTAAATCTACAATGTTCATTAGTATATGGAATCATTTCAGCTAATTTTTCTGTAATCGATACATTAAAAACATAACTACTGCAGTTCCATAAAAAATGAAGAAACTTTATTTTTATCGTTGAATATTTATTTGCAACATTATCTTTTTCCACGTCAATACTTCACGTTACATCTTATAGGATGGCTCCGTCATTCGATTCTCACCCCACTTTAATTTGCACGGAATTTAATTGTAATACAAATCGTCAATAGTATATGATCATAAAATGGATATTGAATTGCAAACTGAAAACAATTATTATATTTATATAAAAAAACAAATTATCTGAAACACGAATCTTAGAAGTCAAATCTCATATTTTAGTCGGTCGATAGGGGAGAATAATGTCTCCTCACTTCCCATGTCTTCTCGTTGCCTCTTAAGTCCGTCCCAAGAAGCGAACAAGAGAGGAGGAAAGCAAGCGCTTCGCTTTTGGCGTAAGGAGCGATATCCGATTAAGTCAATCGCTTAAAAAGGGCGAAGCGTACTCTCGTAGCGTAGAGTGCGTGGAATAGAGGGGAAGGTTTAAGAGGGGGGAGGGAGTCGAGCCGCATTTTTCAGCCTTGTAAGCAGACGGCTGGGCGACGGATATGGCGCTGACCAACAGGGAGCAAGTAGCCTAAGAGAACGGTCGAAGGTACTCGAGAATTTCTTCCGCACGGATCCGAGTAGCAACACTTCGAGGGAATGTTAACGCCTTTGTAGAGATGTTTAGAGACGGTTCAGCCTTTCTGACCTGTGGAAACACGGAAGAAGTCTGGACGGATCGCTTTATTTTGTTTTCGCTGGGCGTCTTCTTAGTGCGTTTCAGGTTGTATTTTTAGGGATCGCGGGAAGCACTTTGAGTATCTTGTTAACGCGTAATTTTTGCGAGTTGAAAGGTTAAATGAGGCGAGTTAAGGTTCAAGTTTTAAATTTTAAGATGGAAGTGTTTGTGAATGTTGTGAATTGGAAATTATCAAACTTACCGCTATCTGGCAAACTTCACCGATGATTATGTATCCAAATCTAGTGTTTTCTTTACGAAAATTTTTGTAAGTCGACTCATGGTCACATTGTCTCCATATTGTTAGCGGTTGCAATAAAGGAAGACTGAATGTTACGAAACAGTTCGTAAAATGTTTCAAATGTCACAGCACAAAGTAAAAAATTAGCATGTGATAAATAAATGCCGTCGTTTAAGATTCTTGATGCACCTAGAGTGCGTCCCGGTCATTACGCCGTCGCTTACACCATGGATTCAGATATGACGCGGGTCTTCCTTGATCCTCTTGCATTCTACGCTGAGCTTCAAAAAATTTCACTGCTCTGATCCTTATACTTTGTTATTGGACGAGATTATAATAGATAAATTTAAAACAAGCTAAACAGTTGTACGTACATTCGTATTGGGTCAAAAGACCGTGTCCACATTTATACCGAGAGAGGTCCGCACTATACTTCCATTTTTCTATGCCTATAAACAAGTACCATTACATTGTTTTACATTTTATTCGCTAGAGAAGGAGTTATAAATCAGTTAAATACTATTTTGTGAAATATTTTTACCTAGGAATTAAGTTGATTCTTAATGCAACTTCAGTCCTTACTTACTTGCCATTATATATTCTACGGATAAGGATAATTTCTTTCCGTATTCATTTGTGTAAGATATACGTTGAGTTGAGTTTATGAACATCAAAGTAATATGAAAAATAATCAGCTTAAGTCATAACTTCGTTTTAAGATGGCTTTGCAGATTAGTTGCGCAATAAATCCATTCAAAAGGCAAAGGTGCGAATTATGAATGTCAGGTGAAGGTCAGCTTCCTTTTATCATCTTTAAAATTCAATCGCACGTGTGTATACACCTCCCAAAACATCGCCTTCTCACTCACTATATTGGTACTAGAAGGAAAGTTAAGAATCGTTTTGTGGAAAGAAAGGCGCTTGCATTCAGCGCTAAATATTTGCTTTATGAAGCCAGACCATCTCCCACTCCTTTCCCATCCTTGACCGCAGATTCCCCTCCACCCTTCCCTCTCTCCTCCTTCCCTCGGCGCGAGAAGTATCCCCTCCCACCTGTAGACCACGTGTACACCAACCAAACTTCTATCCCTAGGGGCAACGTGTTGGAGATACTGTCGACACCTACCCGAACCCCCGATTCTTCCATCTTCCTTCCTTCCTCCTCCGCTCCCTCTCTCTCTCTATCCCAACCCAACCACCCGCTCCCTCCAGCTTCCTTTTCCCATCTCCTTCCCGTCTCCTTGTACACCCACACCCACGCAAACCGTTGGTAGGCATGGATTTATTCTCCACTGTTCCTGAAAGCTGAGACGTTCCAATAATACATTTCACATGAAATGAATCCACTTTGAGTCCGGTTTACGACCCGGCGCCTAACGAAAATTACTCGATCCCACTACAAGAACGCCAAGGGTTATTTGAGTGATTTGTTCAACGGACATTGCCGTTCTCTCCGCAACTTCTAACTTGGGATCAGTTGTTTCGATTCCGTCTTGGAAGACTGCCGAAGTTTACGGGAATAGAGATTGATCAGGGTACTTTCAAGATTTTTCGCTTGGGTTTGTGTTTTACGATGCTCGTGGATGTGTAAATCCTTAGATTTATTCCTTAGAGCAGTGAAGATGAACCCACGCCAGAAATGGCGCGCAGTAACGTCTTTGGTGGCCTTCGTAATGAATCCCGCATAATATGTTTACAAAAAAAGATAACAAATCCATTCAAAGGCAAATGTCTCTATAATCTGAGAAAATATTTTTTGTTTCTTGCCTCACTTCGGTGGAATATATTTTTTATTTTTATATATCACTCTATATGACTTCCCTTTAATCATAGGCATAAAGTCATAAAATACTCAATCTCAAGGTTGCTATTGTTTGGGCGTTTCAAATGTCATGTTCTAAGCTGCGTTATTTACCCAAGAAGTTTTCTACGCTCGGCCCAATATACCGGCAATTTTCTAAATATATTTAGCTGGACTCCCTCAAGTTGACTATATTCTCACATTTATTGACCTTCTTAAGTGAAAACTCAGGTTCTAGTCTTGCTTCATCCTGCGAATAATGGACTCATGCGTTAAACGTAAAAAGAAATGACTTCAACCTAGCAAACTTAGAAAAGAAATTAGGAGCTTACCAAGGTAAATTATTTTAAAAACCGGGCCAAGGGCTTCCTCTTCCGTGTCTAGTTCCCTTGTTTTCTGCTTCTGTGTTCTAAAGGACTAAAACACCGAGAGACGTATGACTCACCGCCTATCTTTAATTTTTAAGCCGTTTTTTCATAAAACGCTGTAGGTCAACCGATAAATTTATCCTCTTAGTGCACTACTAAATATTCGGAAATGATATATTGTTTAATTTGTCAATCTGTCTACCCATAAATAAAAAGTTGGAACGCTTGTTTATTTCTCAATGTTAGTTGGTAATGGAAATTCCTTTATTATTTCGTAGAATGCGTTTTGGATGCCTTTTACAGCGGCTACTGCTAGTTAATTATTGAGGCGCAATTCCAAAATAATCAAGTTTTAATACGAGCAATTTTTAGCGAAATGTCCGATGTGAAGCTATTTATTGCTAATGCGACTTCGTATAGTTTGACATTCTGTATACCTATAAAGAATTTTCATTTGAAAAGCATGGAATAATGTGTAGCCGTAACTATAAATGCTCTTAATCACTACTCTAAATTGGGTAAAATTAGTGAAGTTTGCACCTCATAATTAACAACACATTATTGGAGTATTAGTTAATTTTTTATTGTAACACGCGAAGTACGGTTGCCTTATTTACACGTATTGTTTCATCCTCCTTTTGGAATAAATATATTTTAAGCCGTAATTAGTCAACGAGAGCCCCCGAATAAAGGCAATACAATCGCAAAGGATTCCTAAGTCACGAATTGAACGCGCATGAATTTTCCGCAACGCCTAGCCGCGCCTTGCGTCGCTCTTTATCCATCCCTTCAATCTTCCACAGATTCCAAAAACCCTTATAACTATCACTCGTCTCTCTCCAAAATAAAATTATTTTGTAATCCCTTCCCCTCAAAAATCCAGTTGTTTATGTTATGTTTTATATGTTTCTCTTCCTTTACTCTTTATAACCCCAACGAAACCCTTTTCCTTTTGTCCCAATCCCGAAAAAACGCTACCCTTCCAGCCCCCTTCCCTATTTCAACCTCCTCCTTCCACATCTCAGCCTCCTCCCGAGCCTGTCGTCTGGGACAGGGCACACCTGTCGGAAGCGACTCCGTATTTAAAAATACTACCGCGTCTTGAGAGGCGTTTTACGGAGGGGTGGAAAGTGTGGACGAAGTTGAGAAAAGGAGGAAAGAAGGGAAGGAGGAGAGAATTTAAAGAGGTGTCTGAGGAAAGGGAGGTGTGAAAGGGCTCACGACCCCTCCGAGTGATTCACGCCGGATCACCCCTTTAAAGGGGATGGTGGAAAGGGTGGGGAATCTCTCTATCTCTTTCAGGAGGATTCTATGGATAAGAATTGTTTTGGCAAGGGCAGTTTATTTTTGCGCGAGATTAAATCTCATTGTCGACGCCTTGTTATCCTTTTTTATTCTCTTGGTTGGATTATAGATTAAAATTATTTATCTTTCGTACACAAACTTGAAGGTTAACTGTATTCGGATGGTATTTATAGGTGGAAAATTTTAAGATTAATTTTCATTTGCGATATTTTTTCGGTGTAGCATAAATACTCCCCTCTGGTACACTATGTCTAAAACAAATATTTATCGGAATCACGCATTCTACATTATTTTTGATTAGTTAATGGTTTCAGGCGTCACTTGGTGGAACTTGTTCATAATGTAAAATAAAGAGACTTGTTGGTAATTTCACATAAACTTTATCAAGAACGACCTAGGTTTCGTCGCAATGCAACATCATCAGGTGAAGTAAACTCAGAGTCGTTAGCAATTTATAGTTAAATGTACCCTCCCTCATCCACCCATTGTATCTTTAACTATAAAAACTGCTACCGGTTTTGAGTTTAAATCACCTGACGATGTTACATTGCAACGAAACCTAGGTCGTTTTTAATAAAGTTATGTGGAATTACCAATAAGTCTCTTTATTTTACATTATTTTTAATGGCACGGTTCAATATTGATTCGATAATATTAAGCAACGAGTAGAGGTTCTCAATCTGGCTCTCGTGGCACACTGGAATGCGGCAGCTGATTTTTAGGAGTGCCGCGATAAAATTAGGTTTGTAAATAAATAAATCAACGATTTGGATGTGTTTACAGGTAACTAGACATCTTACATCTGTAAAATTTTATTTAAAAATTAATCATATCTTCACTTAAAACAAGGAATCTTAATTTTGTCACTCTTTCGTATAAATTCCGTTTATTCAACTGCGGACGGGCAACATTCCACATTTGCATATGTGGCTATTAACTAGTTTCACAATTTCCACACTTTTAAATTTTGATTCTCCATCTTAACAATGAGAAGGTCCAAACTCATTCGGTAGTGGCTCTTTAGCAGGATTCTGTAGTGTAGTTTAATTAACTTTTCGACTGTTTTTCTCGGTTAAGAAACTGTCGGTTAAAATTCACAAAACTTACTGTCGTGTCTCTTCTCATGTTGATTATTTCTATTTTTTTCTCATAAATTCGCCTTTTTGAAGTTCATCGATATTTCATTTTGTTATATGGAACCTCAATTTTCTCGCTTTATGACACTAAAACGAGGGAAGAGTTGTGATAATGTTCTTTTCCTTTTAAATATGCGGCCCTCACCACACATTGTGTTATCATATGCGCGGCCCACGCCGCGTACTTGAAGAGTTAGTGTAAATGTCGGGGACCACTGATGTAGAAGATACCAAACATAACAAAGGTGAAATACTCCTTTAGCCAAAACAACTAGAGGGCTACCAAACATAGATAGAATATCTGCTGCAAATTTAAAAAAAAATATGTTCTTCACCTAAATATTTATAAAATTCCTGAATTGAAACTGACGGAAAATTTTCTTTTAATTCTGAGTTACACTGTATGTCAATAAGTTCCATTTTTAATTCGACAGGCGCGTTTTCAAAATAAAAAGAGAATGATGGTCTGCTGAATAATTTAAATTTCTGCTCACAGTTTCTAAAATCCGAATATCTTTCTTTACATTCTTCTTTTAATTCCGAAATTGGTTTTTACATATTGGTCCATACGTTACGCAGAGCCTTCGGAAGTTTTCGTCATCGAATTTAATGTGGGAAAGTGATCTAATCTTCCAAGTGAGACTTGCCTTTTCCAAAGATTCAGTTTTGTTTCAAAATCACGAAGGTTACTATAGAACTGGGTAACTATTATGTCCTTGCATCATATTATTTAAATCATTCATATGACTCACAATAGCAAGAAAAAAGCATTATTCACTTTTTAACTCAATACAGGTATCCCCCTGACTTAGTTTTTACGACCATTTTCCGATTTAGGTACGCGTCGCGTATTCGGTTTAACGCGATTTTATTCTTACGGCCATTTATCAAAATACACGTCGCGTATTTGCATTTATGCGATTCGTTATGCGCACAGTATGTACTCTTAATAATTTATTATTTATTAAATATTTCGTAGATTATTGCCCGTCAACCATTTACCTTTATCGTCCCTGCATTGATACCATTCATTGCATCGTACGACAGAGCAGGGTTCCCTGGGAGTTCCTACGGCAGTAGAATCTCTTTTCTTATTCTCCTCTTTGCGCAAATAACGCACTGATACATGGCAGAAACTTAATGAATAAAAAAATTTAGGAATTGTAAAAGTGGACGCTGCACAGGACGCCATATCAAGTCGAAAACGCTTTGGGGGGTTAAAACGCTCATTAAATCCAATTTAAAGACGTTTAAAAGTGGAATATATCTGCTCAGTAACGTAAACAACGCCTATTACATTATTTTCAATGGGAAAAATATTTTCGATTTGCGCGTTTTCGCTTTACGCGACGATTTCCAGGAACGCAACTCTCGCGTAAATCGAGGGATACCTGTAATTGGTTTACTTTTATTCACCATGAATACTTCGATCTCTTTTCTCATATCAAATACCGTTTCAAGACTCAATCAGCGCACTTCAGCGTAGTAGGGTAGATCATTCATATGTTCGCAATCTTGAATTAGCTGCTTAAATTGACCATGATTAAGAGATCTGCTTCTTATAAATTTGACAGTTTTAACAATAACGTCTATTACATGTTCCACAGCTAGGATTTTCGCACAAAGAGCCTCTTGATGTAGAATGCAGATGTGATTTTTTTTAGTTTAGAAACTGCACCTGCTCTTCGACCTACCATTGATCGTGCCTCATCTGTTGTTATACTCACTGCTTTTGACCAATCCACACCTACGTTGTCCGTAACTGTCACGATATTTTTGTAAATGGCATCCCCTGTAGTTCCATCGTTCATGGGCATTAACTCCACAAACTCCTCTTTTACATTAAATTCTTCCTCGAATATATACTACTAATTGTGCAATAACACACATCTGTGCTTTCGCCAACCGCTATTGAGAAAGAAGTAAATGTCTTCACGCTTTCTAGTAGTCGAAGTTTCAAATTACTCGATAAATCTGAAATTTGTTCGGCCACAGTATTACGTGGCAGTCTAATATTTCCAAAACAGTGCTGTTTTTCAGGACACAATATTTGCAGCTTTCATGCATTTTTTTTATAAATTCGCCTTCAAAAAATTGTTTCGAAGAAGGCGCTATTTCTCGGGAAATTATAAAACCAGCTTTCACTGCTGCATCTCTAGCATTCCTGAAATTACTAAATAGTGCCTGTTGTCCTACGGATTTCTTCCTACATTTTCCTTCGTGAATTTTTCATGTATATTCTGCATATTTAGCAGCATGATATGTAGCGTAATGTCTTTTAATGTTGTTCTCTTTTAGAACTGCAACTGTTTGTTGACAAACGAAGCACAATGGTTTTTCTTTCGTTCCCATAAAGAAGCACGATAGTTTCCACTTACTTGAGAACGTGCGACCTTTCGCTTGAGTGGCATAGATAAAAATCAAATAGTAGTCCTTTTGTTTTACACAAAACCTCGTTAGTTGTAGCAGATTAGCGGCACGACTTCATTAACGACAAAACTATGATACTGTAACGTGGGACCAAGCGGGATAGTAATGTCACCGTCAAAGAATATATAGAATGATTCAGAGAAAAGGTACATACTCGACTGAGCCCGAGTTGAATCTACCCGAGAATGACAAAAATAAATAAAATTCAATTTATAGCTTGATTTAATTCAATAATTGGAGAATGTCTTATTGATGGGCAGGTGCGCCTTATGATATTTTGGGGCCCTAGGTGCTGAATGGAGGCCAGTGTAACTACAATTTTGAGGCCGTCACATACATATAAGAACAAAATCATCCTGAGTCGTACCTAGACTGACGTCATAGTCGGCTTTCTATATCTTTCGATATCATTTGATGCTCTCTCGATATCTTTCGAGTAAGACTGATAGTGAGAAATGATCTTTGAAAGCAGTAACTACCAGATGTTTACTATATTGCTTCCTCGCACCTCTTATTTGGTCGGTTACCTTCGGGAAACATACCATTTTGGGCCTTGTGCACAGGTAATTTTTAGGGACTTATCGCGGGGCCGGATGGGACTACCTCGCGGGCCATGCGTTTGACACTCGATTTAGAACAAAGCCTTTATCAAAGAAAGGAAATTTAAATTTTTATCCCCACTCTTCTGTCCACTGGGGCCGCTACAAGATAAAGTGCAGAATGGGACGGAATACTGAATCGCTTACGGAAAAAACTCACTCGGCTTCCTTTTAAGAGTTAGTGCGTCGGACAGACAAACAGACAAGACAAGAAAACGTGCTCAACGAGACAATGCTAAATCGATCGGCCAAGAATCGAAGCCTCGATCGGCGAAGAATCGAAGCCTCGATCTGCTTTCGTTTAGAGGTAGTTATCACGCCAGACAGACAGACAAACCGACCGAATAAGCGGATTAAAAACAAAAACTGCGAGGAAATGACAGCAGTGCGGAAAACTTCACTCAAAGTTTCACTTCTCTATCGTTTACGGCTTCACCACGATTTTAATTTAAGCAAGTGCACAGACAAAATATAATCGCATTAAAAAACGCGCTAAAAATATGCGTATCCATCTAAACTTACTTTCATCTCAAATTAAGTTTATTTTTCTGAAATTTAAGTAAACATTATTCATTTAGTGAGGGAAATTCTAATTTAAATAAACTTGATTAACATGTAAGGAAAATCGTTTGAATCTGGCAGTATTGTAAGATCGTGTAAATTTTGCGTTGGCACATAAGTTTGGTGAATTAGTGGCTATAGAAAAACATCGTCGATATATCCCGATTCAAGATTACCTCTGAAAATTAGGGATATGTCCGAATCATTGTGTAACAAAAATCTCGTATCTACCTCCTCCTGTTTACAGAATACTTGCGTAAATGATCGTCATCTTTTATTGCTGTTTCTACTTCACGGTGGATGAATCTTATTTCTTTGGGAATGGACACACTATATATACGTGCCTTCAATATTTTTCGGGGTTTCGGAAATTCATTACAGTGTTTTTATCGGAATTTTTCGAGTGACTACCAACTTGAATCTCCCGTTATAAAGTATCCACGCGTCATGCATTAAGCGGGACATTCGCGGTTTTCGACTGTTCCGCCTGCCAAGTCACAAAAATCTCCCTCGTTACATATTTTGCCCCGGAAATTTTCTCATTACAGATGTCTTGAGTTATTATTAGTTGTTTTTGCATTGCTTTTTAAAAAATAATTTTAAACTTTGTCTTAATTTTTATTATTTTTGTTGTATTTTTATTTGTTTACTGACCTACTCTTTTGTCGTCTTTCTTAGATTTACTTTTAAAATTATCTCCAACTGGAGAACTCGTGCAAATCCCACACACCGTATTAGTCCCATTATGGGGAGACCTCCAAATTCAGAAGCCACGCAAAAGAAAATATTTTTCGGGTAGTGGTGGGATTGAGGGGAGGAATAGAAGTTATCTTCGGCTGTGATTATAAGACGAGGTTGGGTTTAAAAAAACACCTTATAATTGGGCCAATTTGGCACTTACCTCTTGCATTGTGGTTTGACCAGAGATAGGTAACGTGTTTTTAATGCTCTACTATTGGTTGTAAATAGATTGAAATTTCTATTTGCAGAAAGCTGAGTTAAAATAAAATTGACATCATGGTGCCAAAAATACATAGTCAAAATTTTCTTTCGTAATCCTAGCTCTTTTGTATCATATTAATTTATAACTCAAAGCGATTGAGCTTCTCCATGAAATGTTTGGATTTTTGCCTTTTATCATCCATTTAACATTAATTGCATTTTTGACGTTTTAAATTTAAATTTAAAATTTCCTCTCTTTAATCTGGAGAAAATACATATTCCTAAAATCAGCGGCGTGATCTATTTCTGACGTAAAAGGGATCATCTAAAACTTTTCTTCGCTACTAAAGCTTTCATCGTTACAATCTAAGAAGAATTTTCAAGCAATTCATCTTCTCAAATTTGAACACAGAATTGCCGGATGGCTCATTAGCATTCAGAAAAAAATACCAGCACGTCGCGAGGCGACAGGTCAATTAAGTAAAGCGGGGAAAAAAGCGGAAACCCTTCTGGGCGTATAAAACTCAACCGATGCAACAAAGTAAAATTTTCCGCCACATACATATGGCTCGATTCTGGATGAATCATCATCTTCTTAGTAGGCGATGCGTGAGATGTAAGGGTTTAATATAGGAACACTTTCGCATGCCACGGGTTCTCATATGCCAAGTGGCGTTGAGAAGGGGTGTGCCTTGCCCGAGGGGAGAAGTGCGAAGTGGGCACGCCGTGCGCCGGGTATGCAGAGAGTGAGAGAGAGAGAGAGAGAGAGAAAGAGGGAGAGCACGGGGCGTAGTGACTCACTACCTGGAGATCCCGCTTGGAGGAAATCCAAACACATCCAAGTGGCAGGAAGACTCATTGCTACTCTTTTCTCTGCCTCCTTTACCATCTCCCCTCGTTTCCCTCCATCCACCCCCGTCCGCCGTCTCTCTTTCTCTTTATTTTTTCTCGCTCATTACACTCGACCCGACAGCTTACGGTGTACTTTTCCTCCGCACGCTCAATATTCCATTCACGCCGCTCATTGGAGGTGGTTCAAAAACGGCGGAAGACTCACGCGAATAATAATCGCGATCGCCTCGGAAGGATAGTCGTGACTCGGGAAGATGGGACGCGACTTGCGGGGGGAATCGCAATACGGAGAGCGTTCGTCGAGGCGCGAGGAAAGGTGTTGGAGATTTAAGTCCCCGCATTGGTTATTCATTTGTTTTTTTAATGCTGATTGAGGTCTCGGCTCAACTGCGAATGGTTGGTCTCGGAATAAGCCGCGGCGCACGATCTGTGATTTTGATCCGGGGTTGCTGTCACATATTGAATATCCAAGATATTTGAGTTAATTATTTCTACTGTTGAGCATATGAAAAGGGAGTGATTTATCTGTATCATTAGTGAGCGCCGATGGGAGATTTAAAGAATAACCAAAGTCGGTCCTGGTTGAGATATGAATTTTTACGAGTAGTAGATAATACAACAGTATTTATGTCATTGGGGACGATATTAAAGCAATGCGGAGGGTAGAGTGCGGAAAAAGAAAGATGTTTTTACGTAGTCGAGTATAAATGGGTCTTTAATAAGCTTTGATAATATTTTATTTAATTTTATTTAAATTCGGTTTGGATGTTGTATGATATCTCAAACGATATAAAAAATTGGCAGTTTATTTTGTACAGATGTTCACATTTTGTTGAAGTTTTTAATTCGATTGGTGAGTGTAAGAAATAAAGTAAAACAGATGGCAAGTACACGTTTTTTGAGAAATGATCTTCTTTTGGCTTCAAAGAAATAACGTCGGATAATGAATTTTTTAATTTATTTATATCTCCCAATACCGAATATCATAGCTGGCGGGCCTTCGATTCAATAGCGCGTTGCTGGCAGTAAATATTTTCGTATTTACTATGTTTTCATCTTAAAGGACTTGAATATAGGCGCAATTAGAAAGTCAACGTTGGAAGTGAGGACCAAAAGGGATATTTCGGTGCATTTCACACCCTGCTATTCACTGAACTGGCAAACTAATAGGTGAAATGTAGATGCAGTTTGTCTTTAATTTACTCGTGAGTTGCATTATTATTTACTTATTGCTTTAAGCTCTGACGTGACTTGAACGTTCCACATCTTAAAAAGCATATTAACCTTAATCAAAAGCTAAAAAACTGATGATCTTCAGCTCTTCCACTGCTTTGAAGTGTCCTCTAATCCTACCTGGAGGCAGAAGCTCACTCATTTTAGAGAAACTACGAGTAAAGCTTTCGGTAATCTCGCTCTTCCAGGAGGCCATTACCACTTGGAAGTAACGCAGCAGTTTTGTTTATTTTTAGCGCTTTTTTTCAATCGCTGATGTAGTCGTTTTGTCCGTCAGTCCGTCACACTTCCGAGTCGGGTGAACTACTTCTACACCGTTCAAGCTAGAGCTACCAAAATTTGAGAGATTGTTCATTGCCATAAGTTCTTCCTGTTGTTGAAAATTGGATACTCCAGGGCCAGCCTAAAGGGTGTAATAGAGGTCACAATGAACTTTAAAACATTAAATTAGTGAACTACTTCTACACCGTTCAAGTTAGAGCAACCAAATGTTCAGGATACTTTTGACTGGTGGCAGTCATGAATCCTATTGGTTTTTGGGTATGTTCGTCTGTCCGTTTGCCTTTTAAAAGGATTTTAAAAACCCTTATTAACTATCTGTACGGTTCCGTTACTACGTTTAGTTTACGTTTCTACAATAGAAAACGCCCTTAATATCTGATTCATCAGTTCTTTCCTTACTTCTTGTTAAATATATCTGAGTTACCTCCCGCAAGATATTTTAATTCTGTTGTAAATGTGTACAAATATTTATTGGATTGCTTGCATAAAATTTTCATTGGAACTCACGTAATTATTTATATTCCTGTCAGGGACATCTAAGTTCCCATATGAACATTTATTGTTATACATCAACGATAAATTTCAGCTTTTCGACATCAGAAACTTTTTCTGATTATAAAACCAACTAAACATAGAGAAGAAAAAGTTAAACTTTCTTGAGCAACTTGGTTTAATTCCACGGCAAAGAAAAATTACATAGCGACCATGGTTTCGGTGCGTCACACCATCATTAGGCGCCAGATGTGGAGATGTTTATTTAGGACATAGAGGGTTTGCGCAATACTGATTTTTCTCAGAAAATTTGCCACTGAAATAAAAAAACTAAACGGATTCCATATCAGGTAATTTTTTAATTATTATTTTTATTTGCCGACTAGATAAATGCTAATAATGAAAGGATAACTTTGTAGTTTCTACAACTTTTAATATAACACGACCGGTTTCACTACGATCGTAGCATCATCAGGTAGTGAAACCGGTCGGACCTCATTAATTATATATATATATATATATATATATATATATATATATATATATATATATATATATATAATGATATATATATATATGCTGTTCTCTTCAGCAAACCTCTCATATAATACACCCTTCGTACGGAAACTATTTTATTAAAACTGTAAATAGCTGGTCGAAAACGTCTCGATAAATTTAGAAATATTCCGTCTTATGCTTGCTAAGCAACAGTTATGAATGTCTCTAAACAATCATTTGTTACTACGGAGGCTTTGCCTAAATATAATAATAGGGAAAAATAATTAAATATGGAGGGATAAAGTAAGAGAAAGTAATAGACAATATCGGAAATATTTTCTCAGCAATATTCATAACACTATATAAATTCAAACCCCGATTTAGCATCGCCGTTTGTCCATCACTGACATTGGCACTAAAACGGAGGTGGTGATATGTAATCATAAGGTGGAAGTTCTGTTCACTACGAATCATGGGCGGTACGCGGTTGTGGCGCTATATAGGTTTAACTGTATAGAAAACATGTCCAATATCTTCCCTAGCAGAAAAAACGCCTCTATTGGAGCACCTTTTTCAGAGAAAACAAACCCTTTGGTCATTCTCTTTTCCCCCTGCCGCATACGTTTTACCTCGGTACTAACGTATTTTTTGAACGACTGAAAAACAAGAGCGCAGAGTTAAAGGAGGTCAAGGAGCGTTATCTCCTCGCTTTGGCTTTTAAAGTCCCCAGGAACGGAAGGGTGGAGAGAGTCAGAAGTGGAGGAGAGGGAAGAGTTGGGGAAGGCGGCAGGCGGGAGCGTACGTCCCGTTTCCTAGCGAGGAGATGACCTAAGGGATCGGCCGGGGTAAAGGGAGCCATTCAAACGGGCGAGAAACGACTTGGCAAGAGATGCAGTGAGATTTGGCATGGCGGGGGTGTCGCCTGTGGCAAAACGCCCCCTTCCACCCCCGTTTTCCTTGCTCCTCCCCTCCTCTACCCCCTCCCCGAACGCACCGTACACCTTGCTCGCTTACACCCGCGCGAGAAATCTTTGCTCTTTTTAGGATTCACTCCGTCCGCCCTAAAGACTAAGTGTTTCGCTTTCCCAACCCGTGCCAAAGCGTCCAAGTAAAAAATTGTCCTAGCGGCTTCATTTCCTGCACTACGGAAAATTCGCTCGTTCAAGTGCAACCTCATGGCGAAGATTCCTGAGTTGGTCCGTTTAAATTCAGTGACGGTCAACATGTTTGTCTGTTAGATTATCAGTGTACAATAATATGTTATAGATGGATATTTTTTATTCTCTTATTTTTAACACAAAATGTTATCAAATATGACTTTTCAATTGAAATAACCGTTATAATGCGTACTAAAAATAATGGATAGTCATGTATGATTGTATCGATATTTAAACAAAGAACAACTATTTTTATTCCCATTGCAATTTCCTGCCTGCAATATTAAATTAATCTACTTGATATAAACGTAAATTAATTTCAATTGTGCTGCACGTTATATTTATTTGACTTAAAATCCTACAGTAATATAATGTGTTCTAAGCAATTTATTTGAATAAATTAAAAAATTCCATTCATCATGAGAGTTGCATTGCTGTAAATTTGTTGCCAGATTCAACTCGGCGACAATGTGTGAAGCAGTCGTGATAATAAATTTTCTCAGGGAAAAGTAACCATTATATTCGGCTCGTTTCGCAGCATTTCAGAAATGCACATTAGCTTCGCCACGTTTAAACGGGGAATTATCGAGCTCATCTTATAACTGAAAACATTAAAGAACAAGCACTTAAAAATACTTGTCTCAGATATCTCCAGTAACCACAACAAGGTTATAAGAAACCAGATGCGAATTTTGGCTACAAAGCAGCCGCCTTCAGTGGCAATTCACCAAAAATAGATTTTAAAAGTTCTTTCGTCGGAAGGTGCATCGTTGATTTTCATTTGTATCAAGTATTTTTTAAGTGCTTGTTCTTGAATTCGCCACCTTTGTTCTTTCTTCCTTATTAACTCCCTGGTATATCATATCTATGCCGATAAAAAAAATTAAAATTGCGATAGGGACTTTTACAATAAATCGATTGCTGGGAAATGCTATGAAGAATTTCGTTTTTCATTAGAATTACTGGGAACTTCAATCGAAGAATCATGCTTATACGATATGTGAGTATTACTTTGGATAGTTCGGTGCGTACCTACCATCCCCTTCCAACCGCCAATCTGGTGCTAAATAACATGTAGACATCAAAGTATATATATATATATATATATATATATATATATATATATATATATATATATATATATATATATACTTTCAGATACTCTTTCGCTGAAGAAGGGCATAGGCCTGAAAAGCTTGCGTGTTTTTGTTTTTTTTTTTGTGTTCGTGTATTTTACGTGTCTCTTCGACGCCCCCAGCAGCCTGCCAACTTGGTAAGTGTCCGCTGGGCTTCCCTCAACACCTTTTCTTAAGTTAATATATATATATATATATATAAATGAATTAATAGATATAGAATTCTTAGTGATCGATTAGAGCTCGCTAAAACCAGACTTTCAATCAATTTCAAAGGGATTTCTCCGCCTCCGTTGTGTAATTCCACAATATTGGATTCGGAATGTTGGAGAAATCAGCCATGTACGATGCGACGGTGGCGTCGCAATAAATGGCCACTTAATAAACATTCCCGTCTCCTGGGGAGCAGACGTAATTCTTCATTACGGTCGGTTAATTACGGCCTTTGCTAAATCGGGATGAAGATCAGACCATATCGAGTAACGAATGGCGATAAAGATGATCGGAGGTAAAAATTCCCCTCGCAGCCCATCTTAAATGGCGCCCAAGTCGCACGAGTCGAGGCTAAAGAAAGAGACGGAGTCAACTTACTTAACTCTCACCTCTCTATTTCTCTTTCTCGCTCTTTCTCCATGCATTCTCTTTCTCTTTTTACGTCGCCTGCGCCCTTAAAAACCTACCGCAACAACGGCCGCCTCGAACCCAAGGCCTTGGTATGGGAGGTGCAGTCACGCACCTCCTCCTCTCGCCTTCTCTCCCTCACTACACACATCTTCCCACTCGGCCACGGAGGACCTTTTTTTCCTGAAAAAAATATGGAGCCGTACAAAGTGGACTCGGAGAAAATAAAGACGGCTTGAAGCTGAGAAGGGAGAGAGAGAGATGGCGCTCGGCTAAAGAGGAGACTTAATTTCTATTTCCGTAGCCCTTTGCCGCTCTCCGCGCCTATTAGCCTTCGTATTTTTACGGCACGAGGGTGCAACCGTCTTCGTTTCTCTTTTGTTCTTCGCCGCCCCGGGAGAGAGAGGGGGGGAGTCGGTGAGGAGGAGATAGAGAATGGGGGAGGAAGTCATCCTCCAACGCGAGTTTCCCTCTTCTATTCTGTTCTGAGGGATTAAACGTGTAACCCCGTCGTCCGATCTGCGAAGGTCTTTTCATAATATGTCCCGAGTCGATAATGGATCTTTCTAGGATGGGGCGTTGTTGCCAAGCTTGAAAAGGGTTTATTTGTATAACTCGAAAGTTTTTATTCGGAGGTTGCATATGCCAAGGGTTTTGGTCCAAGTACATAAGTGAATAAAGGTTTACTCAAAAGTTTCTTCCTATCATACAAGTTTTCATTTCTTATCTTTCGTGAAACGTAAACGAAAATAGCCAGAAATATAAAGTTTTGTTGGTCCAGTTACAAAATGTCAGTGTTGCAGCTAAATATGATGCAACAGGCATCCGAGCAGCGATCATCTTTGTAACTCGCCCTTTGCTTGGACAGTTGTTACAGTAATTAGGGTCTGTCCGTCAGTTAGGAGATATTACTGGCGGCCTACTGGCAGCAGCTCTCTCTCTCTCTCTCTCTCTTGTCAAATGCTTAACAAAACATAAGCAAATAAAACTTTGCTATTCTTGTCATAGGTCATAACGCTTTGACGTTATTTTTTAATTGCTCTTCATGTTGAATATGGCCTTCACAATTACGTGGTCCAAAAATTATGGTTTTTCTGAATTTGCTGTCCTCAGCTATAGGAAATGATCCGTAGTTTTCTTAGCGTTAGGGAAAATGGAACCTATTCTAATTGCTGGCATATTTCGGTGCGATAGATGAAACATTTTTGATTTATTTCAACATTCTTAAACTTTTACGTGTAAAAATGCTAATTATTTTGCTAGTTGACGATATTTTCTTGAACATTTTCATTAAAATGTTAATGTGGAGAGGTAAAAAATGCTCAAGCATGATTTGTTACTTCGAAATCTTTACGTCATAATTATTTTCGCTCGTTGTTTTGATCATGTCGCATTAAGGTATTTAAGCTCATCAATTAAACATGTGCAATACCACTCCTTAAGCGTCTTTTGCAATTCCAAGCGACACAATAAATACAAGCGCTTCCGTATGCGAACACTAAGGGACTATCAAAAACACGTTAGGTCTAGAGCGGCTGTTCCGCAAGACAAAAGAAAATCGAGCCTTCCGTTGCGACGAGGAAGTAATCAACCAAGTTTCTCCGCTCTATAACCGAATCGGAAAAAAAAATATCTCTGCCTACGGAAAGCCGTAAAGTAATAATAGTTTCTCCGGGCGTTTCAATATTCGCTTTTTTTCTTTATTCACATCAAAAGAGGACCGCTAAGGTCGCGAAAAGTAGACATCTTTCGCTGAGCCGGCTTGCACTTCAAAAACTACCACCCTTCCCCGCCGTCTATCCCTCTACTCACCCTTTGTCCCTCCCCCTTTCTCTCCCTCCCTTGTGTTCTAAATCGGAGGTGGCTGAGGAGACGGAGACGGTGAGGGAGAGAGGGATGGGGTAGGGACATCCCTCTCCCCCATCCTTCTCTCCCATCCTTCTCTCCCCCAACCCTTCTCTCTCTCTCCCCCTAATCCTTCTCTCCCCCCAATCCTTCTCTCTCTCCTCCCCAATCCTCTCTCTCTCCTCCCCCAATCCTTCTCTCTCTCCCCCTCTCTCACCTCCTCTCTCCCCCTCTCTCACCCTCTCTCTCCCTCTCTCCTCCTCCCTCTCTCTCTCCCTCTCTCTCCTCCTCGCTCTCTCTCCCCCTCTCTCTCTCTCCCCCTCTCTCTCTCTTTCTCTCTCCCCCTCTCTCTCCCCCCTCTCCCCCTCTCTCTCCCCCCTCTCTCTCTCCCCCTCTCTTTCTCCCCCTCTCTCTTCCCCTTTATCTTCCCCTCTCTCTTCCCCTCTCTCCCCTTCTCTCTCCCCCTCTCTCTCCCCACTGACATGAGACGGGTAGGTCGACGGTAGCGAAGAGAAGGGGGAAGAAAAAGGGAGTATGGGAAGGAGTTTGAGGGGGGACACCTTGAAAGCGGGTCTTGTTTTGGGTGGGGGATGAGACGGGGCCAGAAGAGAGAGAGGGGGAGTAGCGTCTGAATCGGAAGGTCGTTGAATGAGTCGGGGCGTCTGCCTTCGCTTATAGAGGTCGTCCGAGTGAGACGCTGAAATCCTTCGGTTGGAACAAGGGGAGAGGGATGGGGAGTGAGAGAACGGATCTTTTTTTTGCTCTCCCTGTCCCTTCCAATTCCGTCGGTGGCCTCAGCGAACGGTTTCGGTAGTTCACGGAGATCGCCGAATCTACGCGATTTTTGGTTCATTTTATGTGGATGGTGCGCCGGATGTCTTTCTTTGGTTATTAGGAATACCGAGGAATTTTTAGATATTACGCTTTCACCGAGATTTTTTTCTTTGTTTAGCAAAGCTTTGAGTTCATTGTGTGTATAATATTATTCATTTATATATGAAAGTAAAATAAATTAGAGAAAGATGCCGCAGAAAATCTTTTTAGAGCTTGACATCGCTAATGAAACAAGTTCAGCCTATTAACTATATTAATTTCCCATACTGTACGTACATACAAACACGATAAATAATCTTTCTCACATTCAAATTATAAATATTAATCGTGTCACACAAAGTAAGATGAAAATTGGCGGTCACCATGAAATTATTTTTCGTTATTTATTTTTTTCTCGGTCTGTGATCAAAGCCGTTCCCGCTGCATTAATTCAAATAATAATTTATATTATAACATTTATATTGTGCATACGCAATATGTACAATAGGAAATTGCGGTAATCACCTTGCCATCTGAAATCCACCTCACTATTGTCGATTTGATTAGCCCGCTTGTGACTTTTCGAAACATTTAAAAGATATAACAAAAGTGGAAAACTTAAAAAAATATACTTCAGTGATAATTACTGCTCCTTCGATTGTCAAATGTTACATATGTATCTTTAAATTTCACTCGGCTCTGTTGTTACTCAATATATCAACGGGGTCGATTCCGTGCCATGTATTTCTTTAGTTAACCCTCGAAGTTACTAATTCCTCCATGTTGAGTCTACTCACGCGTGTTCGGCGAACTCTCATGTAAATAATCCCATTATGCTAAGAAACAATTACTTTGAGCAATGGAATATAATTTCAAGATTGAATTAAATGCTCGATCTTCTACTTAGATTCTTATTCCTCATTTTATAGTCTCCATCTTTACTTACTTATTTATTCTCATTTCATGAGATAATTATCTTAATACAAATATATAATAAACTTGTTCCCATGGAAATATGTTTTGTTAACTGTAGTGAAATTAACTAACCTATTTGCAGTGTACTTAACGACTTAAACTAGTGTTTCTTGCGGTTTGCGCTTGCTTTGTATCCGTCACAGGATAGAATTTTTTCACTGTCTTAGCTTTGAGCTTTTTGCATAATGAGAATCAAGTCCAAGAGTTTGCGGCATTTACACTAAATACGTATTAAGCCTTTTTAGGAGAAATGTCCTATTCCAAAAGTAAGGAACTTAATAGCAATTTATATTTTAAGTTTTCTATCATTTATTTAAATAGTGGAATGTAGTTAATTATTAGGTTATGACTAAAACTGGCAGATAGTTCCCTAGGCATTTCTGTGAAATCAATCAAAACTTTCTACGCGCGTCTTTGAACTTTCTCTTCTTTCGCAATCATGTGTTGCCAAAGCAGTAGGTACAAGTAGAATTCACTCTTAAGTACCTTTTTACATCATTTATATAAGGAAATCAAAAAGTATTTTTCAGGAGTTAAATGATGTAAAAATCACTTAATCAGAGAGAAATCACGTGATTCGTCTTTATAAAATATGCGAAAATTTCGTTATAAGTGCTGATTTGAATGCATTTTTACAAAAGCGCCTATTGAACATTTTCGCCTGTAATTATAATCACATTATGTAGAAACGGTCTTCTTGATTAGATTTGAATTGTTAGATTACGTTCAAAATGTACGAAACCGATTTGAATATTTTGATTAGATTCGTGCGAAAGCCAAAAAATTAAAAAATCTTTTTTGCTGAGTTGAAGATTAAAATAAAAAGAGGGGTAAACTAAAACTGCTCGTTTATTGCCTCGGAACATAAATTTGTCTTCTTTTCGAAGAACTAGTAAAACGGGAGGAAATAAAATGTAATGGTAGAAATCCTGTTTCAGAAGCCAGATCCCATAGCGTCTTCTATACTAATCTCGTTTCAGAAGAAAAACAGCGAATTGCAAGATCGCTCCAAACAACGGGATTTTAATCACGGGAAATTTCTTGAATGACCCGCCATAAGTTCTTTTTCGAGTCCCCCGCTTATGGAGCTGCTTTTTTTTAAAAAAAAACACTCCGCGCAATCGTCACGCTCCGTTCTCTCGATTTTAGCGCGGAATACGCGTCTTTTATTCGTTAAAAAAAAAGAAACCGAAACGGCTCATCTCCACAATTTTTTCTCTCGCTCTTCCCTTTATCCCCCTCCCTTTTTCCCCTCCCTTTTGCTTGCCCCTCCCTTTTACCCCTCCCTTTTTCCCCTCCCTTTTTCCCCTCCCTTTTTCCCCTCCCTTTTGCTTGCCCCTCCCTTTTACCATTTCTCTCTCATTTCCCCCCTCCCAACGTCGTCTATTCCTCGCCGCGATTTTTCGCCTGCTTTATCGAAACGTTCTAACCACCATAACGAGTAACCTAGGATAGCGGGAGAAGTATGCGAGTTTTTAGGGGAGGAATGAGGGAGAGGGAGGTATATGGTAGAGGAGAAAACAAGGCCATGACTTTTCTCTCTCTCTCTTTCTCTCACACACTACGCTCCAGCCGTGTCGTGGCCCGCAGGCACGAGAGGCCCGTAGCCAGGCTGTCTGCCGATGGAAAATTCAAGGCAATGTTGCCGCTGATGGACCTCCGTGGCAAAAACCACACGACGCATTTGCCACTCTTTCTCCTTTCCCTCCCTCACGCATCGAACCACCTCCCTATCCCTCACCTCTTTCCCTTCCACCTCCTCTCTCACTCACTCAGCACCGTCCGGCATTTCCTACCTGTTTGCGCCCCGCTCCCGGGGTTCCATCCTCCCCCTCTCCCCACTTATACGCCCTTTCCCACCCACAGCGTTGCCCCATACCCCGCGGTCTCTTTTTCAGCTTGGGTCCATCTTGTATCCCCGCTAATGTCCTCCCTCCCCCAAACCCTTCGTCCCTTCCCTCCTTCATTTCCCCTCCCGCAAGCTTGATTATAAGTCGGTAGATCTTTGGTTATTCATTGCCTGGTGGAAATATGTCGTGGCCGTGAGAATGCTTGAGTCACAACGTTAGTCTTACTTCTTGTTGGTGGCGTGTTAAGAATTGCGCCGTGTTGCTAAAATAAAAGGGAAAGAGGAATTGGAGCATTTTGTTTTTATCTGTTTTCTCGACGGAGGTGAAGTTTTAAAGTTGAACGAAAGATGTCATTGTTTTTATTTTACAAGCTGAAAATTATTTGAAATACTTAGTCCCATCAATATTTTGATTTAATATTTTAGCTAGAGGTCGACTGCAGAATTTTCAAATTACAGAATTGGAAAGAATTACTCATTGCTTTAACGGAGAGATGTGGAAATTTAATGAGGAAAATTAGGCGCAAACTTCCAAACTCATTTCTTTTATCATGAGCGTTCCGCAAATACGAATTCTTAAATGATAAATACGGAAAGTGACTTATTTTATGAAAAATTACCGTCGCCCTGTAAGATGGAATACAATTTTATATTTACTCACCTGTAAACTCTAATTCGACTTATTGCTATTAACAGTTCAATTGAAATTTTATAATTACATAGCACTTATTTTGTCTGAATGGCATCTTTAATGAAGCTATATGATTCTCTAAATATTTCGTATGGATTTCTTGTCTTCTCTATTTTGTCTTTCTATTTCTATGTTTATGCTGCCAATTTAGATTGGAATATTTACTTTGGATGGAAGTGGAATTTGCTGATGGACTCGGTTGCAGATATTGATTACCTAAACAACAAATTTATCGCTCATATAATCCTGTCACAGGACAAAATTATAAGTATTTCCCGAGAACTAAAAATTATCTAATCCTAAAAACATCGGTAAATTGTTTGCAGTAATATGACCTTGTGGTTCGAACGAACATGTGTTAGCCAAAAGCTTTTAGTGTTAAATCTCACCAACAACCCAATTTTGCTATTAAAGATATGAATTCACAATGCATATTTCACCGAGCTGCATTTTGTACATATAATACTTTATTGTCAGCGTAGTATTTACAAATTAACCTTAGAAGAGGAAATCCGTGACGGGGACGAGACACTTTCTAAACCTTTTGAAATCTTCTTTTTTATATGTAAAATATGGATATGCATGCCTTGAATCAATGAGATACGCGAATAATGACGGCCTAAATAAACAAACCATCTAAACGCAGGAATATGATTTATATTCTTCCATTGTCACGAATTAATTCCACTGCCCCCAAAGAAAGTCAAACGAGAGTTAATGTCTCCTTTAGATTAATCTGCCTGAAGGCGTTGTGAGAGACCTTCCAGAGTAATAATTACCTCGAAAACAACATTCATGTCCCACTTTAAAGCGTTTGCACTTTCATTCGTATTTTCACACGTTGCGAACTTTTGCGCAATTATTATCTCTCATAATTTCTAAGCTTACAAAGCGCGCAAACGTAGACGAACGTCTGGAAATCCTAATGCGTGCTAATATAAATCAAATTAGTTCAAAATCCCCTCCTTTTTTTCCTTTCCTCTGTTACAAAATGCAAATAACATTATTTTATCCTCCCGCCCTTCATCCTTTCATCCTCTCTCCCTTGCCGACCACACCGTTCGCCCCATCCACTCTCCTCCGGTCCATCTTTTCCTCTCCTTTCCATCCTTCCCTTGACTCCTATATTCCCAAACAACGTCTCAACGTCTTCCCCATCCCCTTCCTTAATAAGGCCTCATTCCCCGACCGAACCGCCCTCAGATACGTCCCTCCTACTCTTCCCTCCGTCCCTCATCTCCCTAACTCCCTCCCCCTCCTCCCCCACGCTACCATTTTCACGGTGGACCACCTGTTTGACAGTGTTGTCAAGTCTCTTTATATGCCGAAACCTCAACCCACCAACTTTGCTCCCCCCCCAGCCCGACTCCCACCAAAAACCCAAAGTTCTCTCTCTCTTTCTCTCCTACACCCCCGCCCACCATCAAATCTCGTACTCGATTCCGACCCCGCCTCCTCCGACCTCCTCGTTTTCTCCCTCCATCCTTTCCTCATGTTCTCTCTTCCCTTTCTCTCTCTCTCTCTCTCTCAAGCCTCCGGCACACACACAGACAAACACACCCCTTCATCGGCCACCTCACCGCTCGGCGCGGGAGGTCTCCGAGATTTCGTTTTCCTCTTCTGCTCTTAACAACTCGCTCTAACCCTCACCTCTCACTCCCTCTATCTCTCTGCCTCCCTCGCTCCCTTTCACCCACACTCCCATACTGGCTCTTTCGCTCCCAAACCTCACCTTCTTGTCTCTCTCATCAACGTCCTATCTCTTTCCCTCACTCTTTCTCGTTATTTTCTTTTCCCCGCTCTCCTCATCTCATCAGAAAAAATTGCCTCCTCCACCAGCATATTTATCTCTCCGTACATATACGTTTAAATTGTTACCCTGCGATCCGCAAACGAATGCACTTCAAGTATATGGGATCCGTAGGAGAAAGGTCACATACACTTGAGTTATAAAAAGTCACCGCGAAGTAGATAGTATAGTGAAATAGATTTATGACCATAAGCAAAGCGTAACCTCGCTAAAGACTTGTTAAAGAATTTGAATTGCGTTTCTTTGGATGATCGCAGACTGAATATTTGGTTACGCCTTATGGAGAAATATAGGTTGGAAGGTATGGCAGAGGTTTTAGGAATTGTCGAAATACCAACGAACATTGAGAGACATGACCATGACGATATATATGTTACGGTAAAGGTACGTAATCGGGAAATGTGTACATTTACCGGTAAATGTGCACATTTACCACCAAGCTCGTTAAATGTAAGTTTCCAGAAATACGTATTATCCGTAAATTTCCCGGTAAATGTGCACTTTTACCAATGTGCCTTGGTAAATGTGGAAATAGGTAAGAATGAGAAATGCTGCACTTTAATAATTATGTTAATTTATAATAAAAATTATCGAGGGTTCGGATCCACTGGTATATATTAAGATGAACGCTTCCCAACCCGAGGGGGGAACACAATGAACGTGAGGAGGAACCAAAAACACTTCGTCTAACTTACCCAATCCGGTGGGGCCGAGTAAAATTTGCCTTCATGTTCAAATTTAGTTTAGGTGCGCACAGTTACCACGAAATTTACACATTTACCGGACAACGCACATTTACCGTACTTCTAAACTGCAACAGATGTTCGCGACGCCGCCAAGTTGTGACCTGTGTTGCGACGTTTATTCACATTTACCAGTGTCTCCAGGTAAATGTGTACATTTCCCCAATCCAATCGGTAAAAGTATGTTATACTTACATTTACCGATCTTGGTGGTAAATGTGCACATTAACCGGGAAATGTACACATTTACCGGACTACGCACATTTACCGTGACATACATTAGATCGATTAAAGGAAAGCGCGATGCTCAGTTTTTGCCTAGGAGGATCAAAGATGAGAAGAGGATAGTCAAATCTGCCCGAGAAAACTGTTAGGGACGTTTTGATGCATTGCACCCACTACCATCCACCAATGTGTTGAATTAAAGGATGACATGTAGATGTATTAGATATGGAGAGGTTTTGATGCTGGTTTATGATTAATGATGAGTCTGATGGTGCACTCATCGATATTAGTTAAAGTTGGGAATTGTTCTTCATTTCATTCTTAATCTAATTCATTATTGGCTGATATAATGGCAGCCTCGCTATCTATAAAATAACCTTACCTAGCATTAAATGAAATATAAACCTAAAACAGGTAGGTTCGTAGGAAATTATATATATATATATATATATATATATATATATATATATATATATATATATATATATATATATATATATATATATATATACAACGGGTATAACCTTTTCCATATTGTTTAAAGGCTGAAGCAACAATCCGCGCATTATGATACGTTTATCTTTATGGGCCTGGAACAGATAATGGCGCGAACCACATGGATATTTTTACGTCCCGCGCGTCGCTCTGGGATACGCCACCCACTTGAAAGCGAGCGATGGCAGCGTGCGTACTCCGGTGCTGCACGTCCGTCGAATTGAGCGCGTGCTGCGCAGGACGTGTTTTCACCCGCTTACTTTCTCCGTCCCTTTATAGGCGTTCGACTCCCCCGCCCATTTTGACTTCCTTAGGGGCGGAAGGTTGGAGGAGTGGGAGCGGAGGGGGAGGCAGATGGGTGGAGGGAGGGGGCGAGAATAAGCGGGGCGAGGAGGAGGAGGGAAAAAAGCGAGTAATTGGCCTGCTTCCATTGCCCCCGACGACGGCGACGCCGCCGCCGCCTAGTCCACTTCCCTTTCGTTCGGAGTTTTTCAGAACAGCTCTCATAAAAGCGAACTCGTCGCGATAAAACAATCAATCAAACACTTCGATCGGTTTAACGGATCCAGGGGCCATTCTCTCTCTCTCTTTCTCTCCTTTACACGTGCCGGCAAACTTTGGCAATCGGAGTTATTTATCCGAGCTAAGTTGTATAATCTAACGGTGGTATTTTTTTATATATTTTTTGTAGCTCATTACGGCAGTTCAAACACCCATGTTCCTCATAAAGGGCCGTATTACTTCGGCGCTTAAAATCTCTAGAGTGAACTGTGTTCTTAAACCAAATGAGGGCTACATATGTTTTTATATGCGCGCGCGCACACACACATGTGTGTGTGTGTGTGGATTACAACAAGATATTGGGATGAGGAAGCCCAGTGAGCATTCACCAATCGGACGACTTCAGGTTGGCGAGGCCCTGGGGATGTCGAAGCGACACACGTAAAAGAACACTAAAACAACACAGAAACATCACAAACGTAGAAGCTTTCGGAGTTATTCCTTCATCAGCTACCTGAAGTCGTCTGATTGGTGAGTGCTCACTGGGCTTCCTCATCCCAACATCTTGTTGCCATCCATATATCCATTTTAACTTTCCTTTTCCGTAAGCTGTTTTATATATATATATATATATATATATATATATATATATATATATATATATATATACACTTCTTGCAGAGGAGGAACATATATATATATATATATATACATATATATACACATATATATATATATAAATTATGCGCTTCGAGGGGTAATTTTATAACTGATAATTACATATTATACGCGATATAACGGCCGGCGGATTTATTTATCGAGGCCAGCATTTAATCTCGTTTCGTTATTTTTTCTCTCTTCCGCTCCAAATATACAATTTGAAACCTTTCACTAATTTGAACTAAGTTTGTTTCAAAGGCGATCCGAACGACATGCTAGGAATGGCGGACGTTCTTATTAAAAACCAGGCATCAAAAGCGGTCTAAGCTTTGGATGGAAGTCTAAATTGCTCATAAAAACCGTCATTACGAAGCACTCCCTTTTGATACGTTCTTCATTGCTTGCTCCTATTGCCTAATCTATTTTTTATGTGGCCAGTCAATTTAGTAATAGGACGGTGGTAAATACTTACCGTATCGGTAATCATCTTTTGTGAGCCACGAGTATGACGTGCGTGTTTCGGGAGCTAACAGACTTGGATGGCGAACTTTGTATCATACGCATACATTTTCTTCGGAAAATACGTTATTAAGATTATTAATATGCTAAACAATTTCACTGACATGCATGACCAGAATAGTTTCTAACATCCTGTGCCGATGGAGGATAATTTTTTTGGCGTCGTGCGGCAGATTATCCCGAAGCTAACAACAAAAATGAACACCATTATTCAGTGTTTGCGCTTATTTCAGAAGATATTCTTTTAGATATTCTTTTACGAGACAAGAAGAAAATGTTTGCGAGTATTTCTTCAGGTTAGAAAGAAGTACCAAGGCCGTCTATTAGTTGATTTATAGCCTGGTGTAAAGCAGACGGTCCTTTCATGCAGCAACCGCAATAATCTCAATTATCATTATCACTAATGTTTGCCACAATCGGGTCAGTTTTCTTGCTGTCGTGCCCAGTAATTAAATCTGAATTTCATCAAAAACCTAAGTCCATCTTAACGTGGGAACGGTGCGAGTCGAATCAACGTGCGAAACTCCAACACAATGGAACGAAAACGAGAAATTTTGATCGAGTAGATTTTCCAAAGTGACAAAGCTTTTTACGCATGTCTTCCACCGCGTCTGCTTCCCCCTCCCTATTCCCACCCAACCATAAAAACACTCCGGCCCTTATCAAGGACCTTCTGCTAGCTAATAATTTTATACAATTCTCCCATGGTCTTACTGTCTTCTCTAAAGCAAGGTCATGTCGGTTCTAACGGAAAAGATGGGAAATATATTCATGTTCTCATCGGAATCCAGTGGTTCTATTCATATTGCAATAGCTTCGTTTAAAAAGAAACTTCTTTTCATAAAGTAAGCTTCCGTATCTGCAGGTTATCTCTAGGAATATAAACTATCATGTTAGTGTCAATGCTTAGAACTTTCTTTGATAACTATGCATTATTTAATATTTGAAACAAACTTTCCAATTTAATCGTGGAGTTTTTCATTTAATGAAAAATTCCAGATGTTAATCTGGACGGTACCCATCGTAATTTATGGCATTCCGTTATGATTAACTTGGGATAAAATTACAAATACTAAATTACCGTTTTTAAATCAAAGCCTATAACCTCAGTTTTGATGATTTGCATAATTAGGCTGTTTTATTTTTAAAAACCGTGATATGCAATATCAATTTTATTTACGTTCGTTCCAAATGGTTTATGTAGAAAGCTTTGTATATTCACTTTTAATAATACTTTTAATCGTAGGTTGTCTTGCATTCGCTTAATCAAATGAGTTCCACTTAAGAAATTGCCAAGCCAGAGATGTTTTAAAATGGTTTAAAGACCGTAAGCTATAAATTGCATCTCCGTACACGACAGTTATAACCTATAGCCTAATACACGTGTTTTTGCGAATGCATCCGTTTCGTAGAACTTTGCGTCTCTTAATAACCCCGACGTTACATATTAATACATTTTGCACCTGCTTTCTCAATATTCGCGGTCAGTTTGCAAGCGCGGCGCAGAAAGAGAAACTCTCTTTAGATTTAACACTTGGAGGCTCTGGAGAATATCCAAAAGTAGCTCATTCAGCTTAGCTTAGATACCTAGGATTCACCAGGACCAAAAGATCGCTAAAACAGATAAATGCGGAGAGGCAACCATACACACACGTCGCTGCCAATTAGAAAATTTCGAAAGGCTCCTTAAGGAGACCTGAAAATTATTCTCTTCTTTTTCTATTTCCTCGCCGCCTCTTAAAATACGCAAGGTGCTGAAATTAAGTTTCATCTGCTGTATCTAATTTAAAAACGAAAATTCTCATTTTTTGTAAAAATTACATAATAGTTTTACTTACGACATATAAAAACTGTGGTAAAATTAATCTCAGTTGTTAAATAGCTGTATAATACAACGATACGAAATTTTGGAAGAAAAGCCAAAACAGAAAAACTGGTCAATACATTGTTGTAAACATTTTGAATTTTCATACTTTAAATGATTAATTTCTTTTCGAGGAGATAGGAAGAAGAAAATAACCTGAAAAACCCCAAGAATTTAGTTGACTAGGTTTTGACGAGAAAAGATTCATGTCCTAAGACAAAGTAGAAGAGCCAATTTTTTTGTTTTTTGTCTCATACCTGAGGGCCGCATAGTGACAATCTGTACGACCTATTTTTCAGAGATTCGAGTGATTGCAATAAGCATGTTTCATGCCTGATAAAGGTTAGGGAGCTTAGATAACTTCTAAAGAGCCACAAGTATGTGCTCAAGGACCCATATGTGATTCCGGAGCCGCAGGTTGCCGACTCTTGTCCTAAGACAACGGAATGATAAATTTTTGCCTATGGCCGAAACTTTAAGCCTACACGTTTTTATGCGTTCTTTGCACGAAGTGAACGCACATAGGGGAGATCATCTTCGTCCGTCCGTATGTTTAAACTCGGTAACCGCTGGACGTATTTTGACGAAATTTGGTATTGGGGAGTTATATTAAAATTGATCGAATGATTCCAATTTTCGTTATAATAGGACGATAATAACGATCACTTTACATGAAGACCTACATGTAGTTTACAATGTACCTGTTTCGCCTCGGGAACCGCAGGACATATTTAGATGAAATTTGTCGATCTCAAAGAACGCGTTTGGAATCTCTGTGTACTCCGGCATGGAGTACACCTTTCCATACTTGTCTAAAATGCTGTTCAGTTGATATCAACAAAACTTAGCCCAATTCAGTCGTACGTTCAAAGTTCATAATATAAATCAACTCCCGGGTCTATCTCTCCACGTGGTGTTCTAGTCAGCATCCCCAATATTTCAACTCATTTTGTAACTAAGATTTGCAGATCGCGTTTCCGACCTGCGAGTGGTCTTTGATTGTCAACTTTCTAACAATATTCCTAAGGACGGTGAGTCATGAGGCGACTCTCTGATCCTCCCCTTCAAGTTGTCTCCCCCTCTTCTCTTTCTTTCCCTTGGAACTCGATCATCTTTCGGCGTTCATTCTGCCCGCCTATTGCTCGCCCACTTCGCAGGCCATCCGCCATCCAACCGGGCGTGAACTTCCGATTCCTATCTAACCACCATGGTCAACCGCTATATCTCTGGCGACGTCAGAATGCCTGGACGCCAGTTTCCCCTTCATCCTCACAGCCGATCTCTTCATTTTCCTCTTTTTCCCTACCCTCCTGCTGTCTTTTTCTCTCTCTTTCTCCCAACTCGTCCAACTCCTGGACCGACAAGACTTCTCACAACACCGTCGTCACCCGGCCAACACCTCGATAATATTTGCCGCGGCTGAAAAACGCCAACCGTTCGCCTTAACTCCGACTGGATGGTTTTCTTTTGGGATTCCGGAGAAAATTCCACCGCGTAGCGACTGCCAACGTCCCGAAGCAATGAAGACCGCAGTCACGTGTTACCACCAGTCGCTCTTTAGCTATACATCCGCTCCATTTTCTCGAAAGGGGAAGAAATTCTGGCGGGTCTATTTCCAACATAGTTTTATTGACCCTTCATCGAACGTCGATGACGCATGATTAGTTCGTGATAGATAATTGTTCATATTTTACTGAGCATTCAGACGTTAATTACTGATGCAGATTTTGGGTGGACATCCAAGTATTTTATGAAATAGCGAAATAATGTTTAATCAAAAAAGTTTTTATTTTAGAAGTACAGCACTACAGTTACTATTTAATTTGTAATCTATTTCACGTTTTGGTTAAATCTAGTTAGAAAATACCATGCTATATGCTGCATAGAAACATTAATCTACGATTATAGCCGTCTTGTTTCTGTAAAACAACGTAATTACGTCGGCTGTACCCCTCTAGCAAAAATGTTAAACAATTAGGAAATATATCTAAAAATAATGTTTTTACAAATTTTAAATACTCCTTCCTGTCTAAAGAATTCACAAACAACATATTAACAAAAATCCCCAGCATTATATATTTTAGAAAGTAGACAATCAGTATAGTATGTGTTACAAGCACTGTTTTCTCAAAACCTTCGTCTTATTGCGGCATTAGCAAGAAAAGTCCCAACATGGCACGAAAAATGGTCAGAAAGATAGCCCGAGAGTGTACGAGGAGGGATATTGATGGGATGGGGAGGAGGAAAGTAAGAGGGGATTGAGAAATAATACAAGTAGAAGGTGTTTTTGACCATCCCGAGACCTTGGCATATTTTCTATCTCGCACCTCATCAACTATCTAGTTTTTTTAGAGTTTTATTCGAAACCTTTAATCGGTGCATTTCTGATCGGTTTCCTTTTCCCACAAGAATATTATTCAATCGAAAGCGATGCGAAACTTCGCGTTTTTCTAGTCAGTTTCATTCCATCCCTATATCGCCACCCTAATTCTTAGCAAATTTAAAATTGCGAATTATTGAGCATGTTTTGCCAGAGTTGCAAACAAAAATGTCAGGATTGAAACACAATCATCATAAATATCGAAATATATTTTGTCTTATTTGACGCGTCCGATATCAGCGGATGACTTATTAGTTTTTTTCACCACCTCTTAGCGGCGTAATTACTAGAAACTTGTTCATTAATTTATCAGTAGCTCCGAGGCACCACTTGTGCACATTTAATTGATAACCCATTCACATGTCAACGTGAGGTTTGTATCCAGCAACAACGCTAATCGACCTGTCATACTTGATGATTTCTATTAAGGTATTCGTAATTTTAAATAATCAGTTTTCTTTGTTAAGTATCGTGATTGCATTTTTCGCCGCAGTGCTTCCATCCTGAGGGCAGCCTTGATATTAGTCATAAGATTTTTTACGATTTTCGGGACTACGGCCGTACCTGTGGTCTGGCTCGGTATTTTTATAACCGATCTTTTTTCCAACATCAAAATCAATTTATACGACTTCGCATCGAGTTATCGGAATCCTTTTTTATTCTCGTTTGACGGATTGGCTTTTAAAATACAAAGCAACGAAATGAATCGCTCAGTAAACGTATTAGTATTTTTTTCTAGCTAAAAAAGAATAGAAAAAGAGACAACGGAGGTTTTTCATCTGGCTACCATTAAAAAAGGTTAATCGCCATCACTCGGTTTGATTGGAAAGAAGCCGAACTGAGTAGAGAAATGACGCACACACAGAGGAGCCGCCATTATAGAAAAAACTGAAAGCTGTCGTGCGACTTCCAATCTCGATTTTTATTCACCTTTATAGCCCATTCCGTCATCCGCCATTCGATCTGTTGTGAAGCGGTTTCGTTCCGCCCGTGGAGTAGCGACGGATGGGCACAATGATAAAAAAATGTCTTAAATTTTTTGATGCAAGTGTGAAAACTCCTGCCCTGGCTAGGGATGCCTACCCAGTTGAGTGGAAGGGGCCTCTCGGACTCCTTTCTTCTGGCTATGGGGCCAGCTCAGGCCAAGTGCTTAGGGAAGACGGAGACGCGAGGAAAGTGGGTGGGCGGAGTGGCTGGTCGCGCAGTGGGGAGGGGGGAGAGACGAATGGGGGAGGGGAGCAGGGAAGAGGTGGGGATTTCGTGGGAGGGTGGTAAGGCTTCACTTGCTAGTTTTATTTTCACTTACAGTCAATCCTTTAATGACGGAACTTCGGTAACTGGAATAATACGTTTTCCCCGTCATTTTCTCATAAAATAGACTCGTCGCCATTTAAACGAATTTTCTGCATTGTTATTCCCTAAGGTTCTAGTTGTAGAGGTTTAGTTCAAGTAAAAATTAATCTCTGTGCCACTGCTAATAATCACGCCCGAATTTAATTTTTATGGCTGTATCTTTTTGGTAATGTGTGATAATTAAGAGCTTAGGCCGCCTTGAATCTCTGTCTAAATGGGATTTGAACCTACGATCTTGCGACCTCGATGTATCCCCCCAAACCCAAGGCCACCAGGGCAGGCTGCTTGATAAGGAACTATGCGCGGTGATGGTTTAAGAAAGCTGAACAGACGATGCCCTTGAGATGAAATTTATTTGTAAATGATTAGATGGATACATTCCCAACGCAGAATTTGTTTCTGGTAGTTAAAACTAAATTGAGGCGTATTATAATACATGATACTTTTTAGATTTAGAAATATATATTTAGGAAAATAATTTTAATTAATTTTTAATTAATAACTTCAAAGGAAAATAATTCATAATAACAGCAATTTGCATTTTTGTGTATCGCGAAATTTCAATCTTAAACTGGCTGCGATTTTATTTTGGGTTACAGTAAGTTTAAAAGGCCGAATTCCATTTTTGCCGAGGAAACATTTCTGTTTGAGCAATGCTTATGACCCAAGAGAATGACGTTGATTCTTTGCGCTCGGTTCGACTGGAAACCGACATAAACCCGAGATTTCAGAGATTCCACAACCCGCCTAAAAGCCCGGGGCTATCCAAATAAGGTTCGCAAATATCGTGTCTCGTCTCCTCGAGAAGTACAATTTAGAATAGTGGCCCGGGACCAATTTATCGTCCAAGTCCACCCGAAACAGCGATAAAAATTTCCAAGAGACCACTTCGGTCAAAAAATGTTTTCTTACGAGTCAATTTATTAGACTGGACGTTGGACGAGATGGAATTCGCGCATGAAAGAAGGGGTATGACGATGAGCACGTGCGACTCACGTTACACGGGACCACCGCCGTTCCTTCCTCCTCTTCCCCTCCCCTCCCTCACCATTTCTCCGCCCGATCTCGGAACAAGAGGCTTAGACCACCATCACCGCCGAAAAAGCGCTACGTGCTTGGAAATATTTCATGTGTACCCTTTTACAAGCTTTTAAAAGATTCGAAGATTGGTTCGTCCTTCTCTGGCAATCGGAGAAATGTCGCCCACGAAACGCACTTCATCTCATTTGCCAGATGTTTGAATGTTCATATGTTTTGACAGAGGTGTTTTCGCTTAATGTCGTGTGTTTTGTGTGCATGTGTATACCTAAAAGGCAGATTTTTATTATAAATGCAATTTTTTCTGTTTACTTCTTGTCCTAGAGTCAATTTGAAAGAAGAAGGAAATATATTATCTTTTCCTCGCTAAGGATTCGTGTTGGTAATGTATGTTACGCCTGGCTGGCTTATACGTTTTAGGGTATTGCTGAACTTATAAAACTGCTTTAATAGATAGGAATGTGACGAAATTTTGCAATGCTACTTGACATAATGGAAAAAGACTTTCGTCAAATAATTATTCTTGACACTTGTAACCTTAATCAATCCCGAAATACTCTCTTACGACTCTAAACTCTCGTAAATTCGAACGCCATTTTCCCCAGCTAGTTAATTCGATGAAGCAAGACCATCCGGCTCGCTATTTAATACGAAATTTGAACGTGCGAAGAGTTGGTAAAAATTAACGGCCATCGCAGTTGTTTTCCGTATTATTTATTAGATTTACTTGTCTGCTGTCATGAAGAAAACTACAAAGGTGCGGCTGATTAAGTTAACTGTGTAATTTCTCTTTTTCTGTAAAACATACTTTTTATCTTCATATAGAGACAAAATAAATAACAGCGAAGTATGTTTTAATAAAAAAGATATATATATATATATATATATATATATATATATATATATATATATATATATATATATATATATATATATATAAACAGGATAGCCGGGTCCCAACTAATTCCTTCACCTCATACACTCCTCCCTGGGATCATAATAATGGTTTTTGGGCCTCTCGCGCTGCCTCCTACCCTCCTCCCACCTCCTCAAGCCCCCCTCCATCTCGTCTGGTCCTCTCATCTCTCCAGTTTTCTCCTCTCTCTCTCTTCCTCCCTCCCCCTTCCAGGACGACCCCTTCCCCGTCGGTCGGCTCCCAACAAAGAAAAGTCAGCTCGCTAGCCCTCATTTATGGCCACCATGGTGATGCCGCCATAAAGCGGGAGCCTTGTAAGCCTTCTCTCTCTCTCTGTATCTCTCTCCCTCTCTCTCCTCTGCTGTGGCATTGCGTGCTGCTGCGTGCGCGCCGACGTAGGCGTCTCGGTCGCCACGCTGCGTCTGTGTGTTTGTGTAGAGAAAGAGAGAATTGGACTCGCGTCGTAGGCGGGAGTACGTCGCGGGAGAGTGGACTCGGGTGGGGTGGGGGTGAGGTGGAGGAGGAGGCTGGAGGTGGTGATGGGTGGGTGGCTGTGGTGTGCTGTGGGCCAGGAATGGGGAGATCGAGGTCTGCACAAACTGCTTCCTCACTGAAAAATTCTCTTTTCTTTCGCTCTCTTTCTCGCTCTATTTCTCTCTCTCTTTACTCTCTCCTAGTCTCGTCTTTCCCCATCTTTTCTCCCTCTCTCTCGTTCGATCCCTCTTTCCTCCATTTATATATTTATCCTTTACTTTCTCTCTTTCTCGAGCTTTATCTTGTTTTCTTTCCATCAATTTCTCCGGTTGGGTTTCGTCTCTCTCTCTCTTTTTACACACATTCTTCTCATTTTATTTGTTTGCCTCGCAATCTTTATTCATGTGAATTCTCGGAGAGTATAGGGAGACGCGAATAAAGTGGCAAAAATATTCTGTAAGGTAACGATAAAGAGACTTATCAATGATGAACGAATAGATAATGCTATAGATGAAAACAAGTTGCACCTACGTAAAAACAAGCTTATCAGAATACAGATTTTGGCTGTTATAAGCAATAATCGTGGAAAAAGATGCTCTATATTAAGCATCTGACTGCGAATAATATCTCGTCCTCCCACGCACCTTTAAAGCACGAAGAACTCTCAGAATTTTGTAGATGAATTATCTCGATCTGCACATTCACAGTAATCATATTCTGTAATTTAGACGATATTACTCGAATTCAAATCTTTCGAAGATGAAGCAATACTTTCATTTGATAGCACATTTAGGCGAATGCAAACACTCATCGCAAAGCCTGTTTTTAACCAATTTATTGATAAATACAGTCAGGCCCCCGATTTAGCGCCACCGTTTGTCAATCACACTGAGATCGGCGATAAATCGAGGTATATTCTTGCTCTCATAAGATGGAAGTTCTGTTCACAACGATTCATGGGCGGTATGCGGGGGTGGCACTATATAGGGTAGCGCTAAATCAGGGTCTGACTGTACTCTGCTTCTCCCTTTGATTTTTTGTTACGGAAATAGATTTCCACTTGCATTGCATATCCTGATACATTTTCTTCTTTAAGCTGACCTCAACTTTTTCATATTCAGCTAAATATTCTTGTGTGCGACTTATTTGTTTTTATTCCAAGTGATTATTCTACTCTCAATTTAGTATTCTTACTCAGCTGAAATACTTATCTACAAAACATAATGGAGCCATCTGCATAGTTTGCAATGTTTTTACTGCAGATCAAAATGCTGTAAAATTTGCTTAATTAGTTTTTATCTATTAATTAATGATTTTCCTTTTAAAAAGCCCGTCTCAAATTAATTGAAAATCTATTCGAATGTAAATGGTGTGCTTCTAAAAGAAGACCTTAAGCTATTTCAAGTTTCTTAGAGTTTTGTTTTTGTTTAACCCAAGTTGGAGAAGTCCACTAGCAGGACGATCATTGTCCGAAAGTGACCACGTCATTGTGCGAAGGACACCTCGTAACGCAGCTAAAAGCCGTTTTACCGGCATGAGGCGATTAATTATACATTTCTCGTTCCTATTAATCTTGATGGCACTCGTCATCAAAGTATATGCCGCGAGAATTTTTGGTTGATTATGAATTATATTATATATTATAAATATGTCTCACATTCAGTCAAAAGTGCTGAGGATAAAATCTGAAGAGTTTATAATTGAGCAAATAATGAGGGGAGATTGTTTAGAACTAGAAATGAATAATAAGAGACAGTGAATATAGAAACCAGAATTGCTGTCTTACGCAAGATGAGAACTAACGCCCGCTCTGCGAAAAAAATTTGATTTGTTTCATAGACAGTACTCCGAAAACATGAATACGAGAGGGAAAAACAGAATAATCCTGAATTAAAGTTAGAAGAGTATTTGAAAACCCAAACATCTCTCCATTTAGGTCGTTGAATATTTTCAGCGGGATATTTTGTTTTTTACGTTTCGATTGTGCTTTATTTTACAATGTATGTCACTTCACTTAATTTATAATATTATTATTATTCACATAAACGCTACAATTGGGAGCAGGTCCCGATGGCAATTTGTTCGCAAAAATACATTTTAGAACTGGAAAAATAGTCTACCAGTTTTAAAGAAATCCTTCGTTTTTTGCATTTGTAAGATTCTCCATTCAAAATCGCATCGAGCTCACGCTTTTCAGTTCTTAAGTGTTTACATTTGCCGCATGAATCACACCCATCAAGAGGTCCTTCAAAAAAATTTAATCGAGCGTTTCACGTTACATTCGCAATTTAACAAAAAAAAAATCCGCTTGTTTTGCCGCCCGGTTAAAGATTTTAAAAGGCTCGCTAAGTAAATGCGTAAACACTTTTTTCCGCAACAAACACACATAGCGACATATCATAAATAAAACAAACCTTATCCGCGTGACGAGAGAGGGGACGCTAAAAACACCAAAGGGACACGTTACCTGGAGGTAAATATTTTCCTACGCGTTCCGATCCGGGTGCACGTGAGTCGATCTCTCTCTCTCGCTCACTCTTTTCCCACCTGTCGCACGCCTCGTCAGCAGAATCCACGGCCCGATCGCCTCCCCTCCCGCATTCGAAAAAAATCCTCTCCCACCGACTTTTCCCCCAACCCCTCTCCCCCTTTCCCCAACTAGACCTCCCACCTTTACTCTCCTCCTCACCCCATTCCTCACCTTCCACCTCTTATATTCCACACAAAACCCTTCCAAGGAGAAACCATTAGGTCGCGTGAGAACTTTTTGAGCCCGGTTTCGGGATGGGATGGAGAGAGAAGGAAGTGGCGGCGAGTGAGAGAGATGCACGGGAGTGATAAAAAGGGCGAGATAGCGAGATGGGAGTGAGGAGGGGCGAGAAGGGAGGGAAGAGGATGGGGGGACCGTAGGGTATAACTGGAAGGTAGCTGGAAAAGGAGGGGGGAGGAGGACTTGTTGGTTCTTCCGCACGGGCGTGAGGTGAAAAAGGAAGTGGAGATCGTGTCTGAGACTCGGAGGAGGTGGAGGGGAAGGGAAAAGGGGGATGGGGAGAGGATAACGGGGAGGTTATGGCGTGGGTAGGGGTAAAAGAAGAGGTGGAAGGAGTAGAGAAAGAGGAGAGAGAGAGAGGTGCATTCCTTAACTCTTTAAGGTATCCAAAGGCTAACACGCGACTCGGTAATGATGGATTCCTCTCTCTTTCTCTCTCACACTTTGAGTCGGCATTTTTTCCTGCTCTCTCGCAACTGACTGACTAACCCTTCCTCCCTTTCTCTCTCTCTCTTTCTCTGTTTATCTCTTACGTTCTTGATCCATCTGGTCATCCTCTCCCTTTACCTCTAAAAGGGTTTTATCTCATTCTTTCTTATGTGTCCTACTGCTTTTTACTCTGTATTATCCTTTTCCAGTCTTCGTCCTTCGTCACTTCTTAATCGGCACAAATTTTTTCTCGTGTAAGATAAGGTCATATTATCCGAAATTATAATAATTGTTTGCGTTTCTATTGACGTTGTTGAAATTAAAGGTAAACTATGGTCAAATGATAGAAAAGAGAGCGCTAACGCATTGATGATGGTTGTTCATCGAAATGCCTTTTTGCAGTTTTGAAATGAAATTTCGTTCGGCAAATGTTCCACGTGTCTTGAGGTGATCGATTAAGACAGTAAATTATTTTATGTCCCGATTACATTTCGTAAAGGGCTGATATTTTAACAATGAAACCACTACAACCAACGAATTCCCAGTGTTTCACTCTAATTATTATATCCAATATCATTTTATCAGGAGCGGAAAATTTCAGCAGTTTCTTGTTTTATCAAATCGTCTTGGCCACCCGTTGACCACCCATTCGCGACATATATCATTTGAAGCACAGGTTTATTTCCTCTCGAATGTTACTTCTTATCTCTTTTTTTCAGAGAGTTATTTCTCCGCATCTACGACACGCATCAACGCGATCGTGAATAACCGAAGTTTCTTCCCGCCTCCTTCCACTCTTAAGGAAAGACATGACTTGTTACTTCAAGCTTGTCTGGTTCGTGCACTGATGAAACGGTTTAGCATATCGAGTTCGGGTGTCTTCCGATCGGTTCGGGGAATATCATTTTTTTCGCGGAACATTCCTCGAGATGGATGATTGGAAGGGAGCGGACGAGTGAGATGTGAGGAATGGGTGGCCTCGGAAGGGCGCGGTGGCGTGGGGAGTAATGGGCGGGTTGCGTAGAAAAGGGTGCGGAGGTGAGGCGGGATGGAATCGGTAACGGGATGGGTGATGGGAGGTGGGTGCCGGGGGTGGAGTGGAGTGGGGGGGTAGTTATTCTCCTTTTTAGGGAGGTGTCCTGCCCTACTCTCCTCATCCTGCCACCGCGCGCTCTCTCTCTTTTCCAATCGATAGCTACAAATCGACACGCTTTCCCCGCCAGCCAAATACACCGTCAAAACTTTCAACCCATCCTCGACCCGCTGATGTCTCTTCATCTATCATTTCTCGGATTGTTTCCCTTCGCAGGTATGACGTTACACGTCTCTCGTCGAGAGAACGATTTATCGATCTCGTGGTTGTTGGCGATAAAGAATCTACAATACGGCGCGACATACGGACCCGGATCTAATCGCGTTGGCGCAGACTCTTTAATCTAAAATGGTGGACAAAGTGGACATTACCGCTTAATGTCTACGTCAATATGATCATCTCCGTTGGCCACAGAAAGATTGCGTGTGTCAGGGTGGTAATAACGGTCCTGACTCAAGGTTTTATTTTTGCATCACCAAGACAGTTGACATTAAGGTTCTTTTGTGTCCCAGTTTCATAAATAAACTTTTCATCTGATTCCATATGCATAATTTATACAGCATGTGCTTAATCCTGTTAGTTTCGAATCGCCCTTACATTGATCTATACCATGCGTTCGACTTACAATTAGTGAATGTGATTGCATGAAAGGAATCCGTGTATGTTTCACAGTAAAATAATTTTTCCCTAAATTGTTATGCCTATAAATAAACTCAGATATACGAAATCTTTCTGTGACAAAAAACCTTTGCGTGAAATTGTCGCTTATAAATTCCAGGTTTGCGATGCTTGATAAGTTCTGCTATTTTTATTCTTATCTTTTTGCCGCCTCGATTTTAAATATGAATGCTAATCGTCGGCATGAAAGCTATCCATGTTAATCTGACGCATTAATAAAATCGTGAAGACACGTATAGGATTTCTTATTCGGTATAATGAATTATTTGGACGCTCCCGTTTTTACACTCAATTAAATCGCTCGACGAATCGCTTCATGTTCCGATGTTCACTTTTTTGCGGTTACAGCGCTTAATAAAAAAGAAAAGCTACTCATTGTCATTAGTCAATTAACATGCGTTACGCGCATTTTTCTGAGGAAGTCGAGCGTCGTTACTTTTTACGCCGAGAGTATAAAACGTTTTTTACCTCTCTCCTTTCCCCCGTAAAATTCTCTTCCTTCGTGTCCTAGGCTCGGGAAATGTGACACTGTAACAAATGAGCGATGAAACACCATAACTCGGCTCAAACTGCGCATGCTTTCATTGGAGGGGGTTGGACTCTAAAAAAAAGAGGCGGTATTCGCTCCACCGGTTGGGGAATGTAATCTCGCGGCGAGTAATAATGAATCCATACGCGCGCCATAAAACGCTCACATTACTCATGCCACGATCCCTAACCCCATCGCGACCTTGCGGACAGGCGTAACGTCGCTCCTACTCCTCGCTTCGCCTTAAGGAGTCCTTTACGATGACAGGAGATGACAAGATTATGGGACGCGAGACGCACGACGCCATTTTGTTGCTGTGTATAAGGGGCGCGCACTCTCCTTTTACCGTGAAAATAACCAACAGACGGGTTGCAGACGAGTTGTTTCGTTATTCCTTTTTTTTGTTCCCTTGGTCACCTTCCTCCAAGTAAGGTCTTTTAGAACAGGTGTAAGGCATAAAAGAGCGGAGTAGGGGATGGAGGAAGCGAGAAGGAGGAGAGGGAGGAGAAGGGAGGCCTTTGTGGACGGAGGGGATCGCGTGGGGTGGGGAGGGGCAGTGTTTGGACAACCCGAGGTGGAAGAGGAGGAGGGGCAGACAAGGCATTCCACGCATAATTCGGTCACCGGAGGCCAGGGACCACACAGACATTCCGTGCTCATTCCCCACTCCATCCTACACCTCTCCCTCCTCCTCCTGGCTCCGCCTCCTCCGCCGACCCCTTCCCGCCTCCTCCCAGACTGCATATCCTCCCCCTTAGCCTTCTTTCCCACATCCCTCCGCCTCCTTTCTCCATCTATCTCCCGTCTCGCCCCTCCCTACTACCCTCACAAGAAGGAGGGGGATGAGTTAAGTTCGGTTGGGTAGCGTAGCGAGCTGCTCAAAAGTTAGCTCCGTTGTGTCAGTTGTCGAGTGATTAACTTGGACGATGATGACTAACTTCTTCTTAGCTTATGTGCCATAATTACCGTATGTTAAAAAAAAATTGGCGAGAGCTGATAAACTCTTCGAGTGAAAATTTCGTGTATGTATGTCATTTATCTTTCGTCTGCAACTGATTTGAAGTGCAGATTTACGTTAGTGTACTTAAAGATCGCATGGCCGTAAAGGATTTTTTTAAAATCATCAGTAAAATTGATCTATCTAAAAAATACTCTCGCCTGTGACTACAAGGACTTCGTGAGCGGCATTCCTGTGTCGCATCTGGATAATTAGACAACCGGAGTAATAAAGTAATACGCAAAACGAGTAAAATCTCCGAACGTCCCATCAGATTTTTCTTTATTGTGTGACCAATTACTCGGACAAAATTAATCGGACAAATTATTTTTAAGCCTCTGAATGTATATTTTATGCACTTTTAACATTATTTTTAATAAAACTGCGATTGTGGCAGTCTAATTTAAAGAATCCAGTCCTTTAAACCACCGTCCATTTACAGAACCTTCAATTCGTGTAATGAAAATCATTACGTATAGCCTAAAGTAATGAAAAAAACTACTAAATTAAGGAAAAGAATTCTATATCCATAATTGCGGTAGGGAATACTTCTTTATTTATTTCATTTCATTTTTATGTGACAAACATGACGTTTTAATAATAAGCAAGAGGCATTACAGTAGTGAGGAAGCGGTGATATTATTTACGGTGCAGGAGGCAATTGCGTCGGAATTAGAGCTCTCGAGTTCGCTATTCTGATGTTTCCACCTGAGACACTAGACCACGCCTACGAGAGCAAAAAAAAACATCCACGAAAATGGATAAAAGGAGTCCCGCCGCCACCTGTGAATTTTATCGTCATTAGATATTCCACCCGCCTTCCGCCCCTCGTTTGTTTTTTGTTTTTAATTTTCCTCCCATCTTTTATGTGCTAGTTTTTTTCGGAGTGCGAGTTCTTTTTTTAATCCTTAATTACATTCCATCGATCAAAAAAATATTCTTCCTCTCTCGAACAGACTCGAGGCATTTATTCTGCGTCTGTTGAAGGGAATCATTATGACCACTTGTTAGAATATCACCTATTGAAAGCAGTAATTCTCTAAGCTGTGTTTTAAGACGCAAAAGACTGTAACTACGCATTGTTTTAGGCGATAGAAAAGCTTTTGGATTCTTTATTTGTTCGGAGAATAATTTATAATTAATCGTTAGTGCAGGGTATAACAATTATCGAATATCTATTTCCTCCTTAGTGATAAATGTGCCTAGATTTAGAAGTTTTTAAAAATTTAGTACATTTACATTTAACCAAATCTCGAACCAAAATGTGCTGAGCGCTGAAATGTCCATGGTTTTTATTCTTGAATTCCCTGATAATGCAGAAAATAATTCTTGATATCCTCTTTGTTCCATTTAGCTATTATAAAATGTTTTAGCCGGAGTCTTTATTTTTACTCTTGCTTTCTCCCTATCAGATAATCTTTGCCAGCCTGGAAGAAGGCGATTGCGGTTCTTGAGTCTTCCCGTTACTATAACATCTAGCGAACTAGGAATAACACTCTCAACATGGGTGAGTATATAAAACTTTCTCTTTAACTGTCCGCTTTACCCCGTGTTTCGAAAATAATGCTCTTGGGTGGTAAGAGGATATGTCTTATACGTGAGTGGTGTAATTACATCATTGCGGCGGAGGCAACCTGGTTCCGCGAAGAAAGTCTCGAAAAAGTCGCAATATTTCATGTTCATTTCTGAATCAATAGGCTCACATGTTCGTAAAATATGTGGTTTAGAATTTTCTCGATGCTGGTTCAATTGGCCATGAAGCTAATTCTCCCAAGTATGTTTGTCTTCTGAGCTGGATACACACCTACAAACTTTAACTATGGTTTCCTGCGGAAAATAATATCACCTGTTTAAATAAATTATATTATTTCAGAAGGATTGTTGATTATGATAATTAGAAATTTATGCATAATAAGTTTTAGTTGGCAAACTCTTAGATTTTCTGTCTGAAATGGAAATGGAAAAATGTCTTCTTCGATTTTTCAGCCCTCGGAGATATTAACGAAGGTGTTCAATTAACTGTTGAAAAATAAGATAAACGGGGAAAACTAGAATAAACACGCGCTACGTATTATATTGACTTTTAAATTACGTGGACTAAAGATTGGCCGCGAATAGCTCAGAAAAGATTCATTGTCCTAACACGGAAAGATATTTTTAATACACGAATAATAATGCATTCGTTTAGTCATTACCGACATCCCTATTTCAGACAGCGGCCATGTTAAGATTATAACGTTTTAACTACTAACTGACAGGTGATTGAGTCCCTCTTCTTCCGTATCAAACGGACCTCGACCGTACTCAATGCTCGTGCGAGAGCCAACCACGTCCCCTGCGTCGAATTTCTTTCTCTCGAGACGCAATCTTAGTCTCGAGTAAAAAGGTACGACCATTCAATCCATCTACTTCCAACTCCCATCTGCCGAACCATCTTTCACGAAGATATATTAATGGAAAATTTTGAATCCGAACACTTAATTATACGCATCCAAATACTTATACCGTCTACTTCATCAAAACAAGGGCATCCGAGATCCGTCGGGCATTACGTTATGCACTAACACCGTGAGGCGTACTGTCAGCAGAGGCTAGATGCGCATCAGGTGAGAAAGGCCGAGAGGGAAGGAGTGAGGGAGTGAGAGAGAGAGAGGGAGGGAGGGAGGCATAAGAAGAAAGGAGGAGGTGGAGGAAAGGTAACTTCATAAGCAACGGAGCCCTTCCTCAACATCTACACACATACACACACTCACGCGCACCCGAGTACAATCTCACCCTGGGCATCTGGGCCGGCTCGCCTCGCGAGCTGTCGAGCAGGAGAACCACGTAGGCCGCACAAGATGCCGACGCCATTTCCCCACCCACTCTCCCTCCCACCCTCTTCCTCCCTCCCTCCCACCCTCTTCCTCCCTCCCTCCCACCCTCTTCCTCCCTCCCTCCCACCCTCTTCCTCCCTCCCTCCCACCCTCTTCCTCCCTCCCTCCCACCCTCTTCCTCCCTCTCTCCCACCCTCTTCCTCCCTCCCTCCCACCCTCTTCCTCCCTCCCTCCCACCCTCTTCCTCCCTCTCTCCCACCCTCTTCCTCCCTCCCTCCCACCCTCTTCCTCCCTCCCTCCCACCCTCTTCCTCCCTCTCTCCCACCCTCTTCCTCCCTCCCTCCCACCCTCTTCCTCCCTCTCTCCCACCCTCTTCCTCCCTCCCTCCCACCCTCTTCCTCCCTCTCTCCCACCCTCTTCCTCCCTCCCTCCCACCCTCTTCCTCCCTCTCTCCCACCCTCTTCCTCCCTCCCTCCCACCCTCTTCCTCCCTCTCTCCCACCCTCTTCCTCCCTCCCTCCCACCCTCTTCCTCCCTCTCTCCCACCCTCTTCCTCCCTCTCTCCCACCCTCTTCCTCCCTCCCTCCCACCCTCTTCCTCCCTCCCTCCCACCCTCTTCCACCCTCCCTCCCACCCTCTTCCTCCCTCTCTCCCACCCTCTTCCTCCCTCCCTCCCACCCTCTTCCTCCCTCCCTCCCACCCTCTTCCTCCCTCCCTCCCACCCTCTTCCTCCCTCCCTCCCACCCTCTTCCTCCCTCTCTCCCACCCTCTTCCTCCCTCCCTCCCACCCTCTTCCTCCCTCCCTCCCACCCTCTTCCTCCCTCCCTCCCACCCTCTTCCTCCCTCTCTCCCACCCTCTTCCTCCCTCCCTCCCACCCTCTTCCTCCCTCCCTCCCACCCTCTTCCTCCCTCTCTCCCACCCTCTTCCTCCCTCCCTCCCACCCTCTTCCTCCCTCTCTCCCACCCTCTTCCTCCCTCCCTCCCACCCTCTTCCTCCCTCTCTCCCACCCTCTTCCTCCCTCCCTCCCACCCTCTTCCTCCCTCTCTCCCACCCTCTTCCTCCCTCCCTCCCACCCTCTTCCTCCCTCTCTCCCACCCTCTTCCTCCCTCCCTCCCACCCTCTTCCTCCCTCTCTCCCACCCTCTTCCTCCCTCTCTCCCACCCTCTTCCTCCCTCCCTCCCACCCTCTTCCTCCCTCCCTCCCACCCTCTTCCTCCCTCCCTCCCACCCTCTTCCTCCCTCTCTCCCACCCTCTTCCTCCCTCCCTCCCACCCTCTTCCTCCCTCTCTCCCCTTTCCTATCACTCTCCCATCCATCCCTGTTTTCCCAGTCCCGGCATCCCTTTTCCCAGGCATTAAGGCCGTGACAACTCAATCCTATCCTCCTCTCGGCTTTTACTTCCTCTTCTTCCTCCGTTCTCCCTCTCTCACCTTTTATCAAAACACGGGCGTCAGTGGAAGAAACGAAAGAAGGTAATTAGAGGAGGCAGCGCATGGGAGAGAATAGAGAGGGAAGAGATATGGAACCGTGGGAGCCACGGAAGCGAACGACAAATTCATTCGACCATTGCCGGCCCACTCGTGATGTGAATTAAGCGTTACTCAGAATGTATGTTACCGTTATGTAGTATATAATATGCCGAACATTATTTAGCTTTGTTCCAGATTCTGGATTTTAACCCGTTATAGGCGTGGATATTATGAAACATTAATTTAAAAAGTTGAAAATACCGCAATATTCGGTGAAAATGTAAAGCTACACATACATAATTGTGAATTCCATGGCGAGAGAGCACATTTTAGAGTGAGTATAGCATTGAATAATGGCTTGATTTAATGATCACATCTAACTTATGGAGTAGAAATGAATGTTTTTATTTTAATGGAAATCTAACATGAAAATTCAATTTCCCTGAACGCCAAGAATACTATTGAAAATTTGCTTACACGTAAAAGGTTTAAATTCCAATTTTTTCATAATTCACAATGACAGCTGTAATTAGTTGCTCCTCTTCCGTACGTTTTAAGAGATTATTAAAATAGTAAATATTTTAAGGCAAAATATCACGTCAGCTAATATTTGTTATTTTTACTTTTGAAATAAATTCGTAAGAAAACTCGAATTCATTCTACAGAAAAAAGCATAATATATTTAAATTGTGTATAAATTAAAGAGAACATTATCGTTTATGATATCAGCCCTATCCATCCGGTTAATCAGTTTATTAACAAATCTCACAAATTATTTTTTTGAGAAAATTTGGAAAATATGAATTTTTCATGAACTATCTCAATTATTACGACATTATGCTACAAAAACACCCACTTACGTAATTATTTGCCGTTTTCTCAGTTTTCTGCCTTTTATGGTATTCTTATGCAAACTTAAGAGTTCATGTTATTATAAGAATTATAATGAGTCATGAAGTTATAAGAAATTTTAATGGAGCTAATATTAAATTATGCTGTCACGACGACCAAACGTATTTTGCGAGAATTCAGTGACAATTAGTTAATCGTACTGAAATCCATAAGAGATTAATCATCTAATTTTACACGAAAATGATTATATATTACAAGAACTTACACAGTAGGAAAGCAAAAAGTTTAATTGCTCATTTTGAAATATGTAGTACTGTTATTCATAGCTTCACAGCTTTCAACAATGCATTACACGGCTAAAATATTTTATTTTCTAAGGAATTGAGCTTTAATTAAATATGAATATAATATACGATATATAATGATATCCATCGTATAATAGCAGTAACAAGCTTCATTATGCGAAACGTAGATTTATTTTTTAAAGCTGCGAAAGACTAAACCCAAAAACTTGAGCGAGTTTTCATATCGGTAATAAAATCTTTCTTTAATCTGGAAAATTATTACGGAAATTGTTTTTTCTGTAATAATTCCCTCTAATCGATTAGAAAATAATTAATGAAAGAATTCTATCGTTAAATCGGCGCTTAAAAAGACAATTTTGCAATATGGTCAGCTAGAATTGACATTCATGTATGAATGTATCTTTTTGATTTAAGTATCTTCTTAAACTTCTATTTGTCAAACATTACTTACATTCCGGAATGGAAATAGGCTTATAGTTTTGTCGTTGTGTCTGTCTGTCCGTCCTCCCTATTAACTTTTGAACCAATAGACCAACTTTCATGAAATTTGGCGGAAATCTCTTGCTACATGGGCCGAGCTCCCGAGGATAGTTTTTGTTGCTAAGTCTCGGGTTCGATTCCAGGAACTATCCTTCCCATTTGATTTATATGGAAATTCTGAAATCCAACGTGTAGGATAATTTTCTCTTGCATATTAAAATATCTTAGAATTATAATATCGGAGTGAGTTTTGTACTATTCTCCGAGCAAAGGAATGAAGATTTTAATTTTTATCGTAGAATTTTGCTTATCGATTGTATTTCTTAGAATTTTGCATAAATACTGGAGATTTTGCAGTTTTTATCACTCATTACCAGAGAGTATTGCCATAGCAACAACTATTGTTGGACTCAGATTCGGTATATTCTGATATGTACACGCATGATCAATTTAATATTCCGTTTGTATTTGTATTATTTTATAATTATGAAATTTTGGAACACAAACAGCTACATATCCGCGATGACTTTAAAGCTATTAAAGCCAATATAAGTATTAAAAAAATGATTAAATGGAAAGTAGGCATAATAAGTTCTGTTTGGATCATCTTGTGTTTTACCAAAAATAAACATCTGCTCCGAAGCTAAGCAGTACGTTTTGATTATTGAGACGCGGCGAATGAAAGCGGACGGAAAGGTATCGAGGATGTCAGAGCCGAATTTCAATAAGAGTTTGGTAATAAATAATATACTAAAGCTCCCATGTTTTTTTATGACCGTTCTTCCTTCTGTCATTTTAAAACAAATGTCTGTATTTAGGAAGATCTCAATATTTGCAGAGCAGTACTATGAATAATTACGCAAAAATAATTAATGTCCGATGAAATTCTATTGTAGTTCCACGTGCTCCGAAATGGCTCCCATATAGGTACATATATTTCCTGGCTTAATGGAAAGTCGGCTCGGTCTTTACAGTTGACGTCTCCGACAATACGTTATTTGAGGTGAAAATCTCAAAAGATAATAAAGAGAGGTTTTGAGATGTATGGGATGTCCCAAAGGTCCCTTTGCTCTCAGTTGTTGAGATTGAGTAGCAAAAATAAACCACACTCCTATATTTTAAAAGAAACTGGTTTTATATCTTCACGCTGAAGAAAGCATTAAAGAGTTTTAAAAAATACACAAGTCGCTATTGCAGCTGACTATACCGAAAGGTAATGGGAGTTTACTAATTTAAGTAAATGTGACGAATAATATACCATTAATGTAACAATAAATACAGCAATAAAAATAACATATATTGCATGTTTCATTTTTTGTTCATCAATCTTAACACCTGGAGGTAAAAGGACTCTTTGGACACCGTTCAAGTCGCATTTCGAAAGTTATAGAATATTTTTATCCTGGAAGACTCTTCCTTCTTTACTTTCTTCCTTCTATACGTATGTATATCCCATTCCTCTTTCTTTTTCTCTCCTTGGGTCACCCTCGATTCTACCCTTTCCATCATGCCTCCTCCCCCTCCCTCGAAATATCCTCGGGCAATTAATTCATCCTCGTGTGATGGCCTGCCTTCATAACGCTATCCACCTTCAGCCACCCTCTGCCGTTTCACCTCCCACGCTGATGCATACCCTTTCTCCCTTCCCGCTTCCTCCCCTCCCCTTCCTCCTCTCTCCCTCCCCTTCCTCCTCTCTCCCTCCCCTCCCCTTCCTCCTCTCTCCCTCCCCTCCCCTTCCTCCTCTCTCCCTCTCCTCCCCTTCCTCCTCTCTCCCTCTCCTCCCTCCTCTCTCCCTCCCCTCCCCTTCCTCCTCTCTCCCTCCCCCTTCCTCTCTCCCTCCCCTTCCTCCTCTCTCCCTCCCCCTTCCTCCTCTCTCCCTCCCCCTTCCTCCTCTCTCCTGCTTCCTCCACTTTCCCCCAACCATCACCACGTAAGGATTCCTTTTCTTCCTAAAGATGAGGGGTTAGGGGATTCACACGCTCTTTTTCTTTAAGCTCATGACCTCTGTGTTTCTCCTTCCCTCCCTTTATTCTCTTCCTTCTATTCCCTCTCTCTCTCTCACTCTGATTGTAATCCCATAATCCGTGGCTGATGCAGAACTATCGCTGGTTTCTTGGGTTAAAAGCTTTCACGTATCCTTTGTGTTTTAGACTTAGTATTGGTTCTGCGGTTAACAAAGAGGCGAGTAAAATGGATGCTTGGATAATTAAGGTCACACACTCTCTATATTCAAATCTTTCTAATTTCTATCGTTTTTGTTTGTTTAATGTTTTTTTCCAGACCCCATTAAAGAGAATTTCGAGAGACCGAATGCAGTATTTTCACCATTGTCCCATCTTTCCGCGCTTCACTTGTTTCTCGGTCGTCTTCTTAATACTTTCCGTTTCAAACCTTGCAGTTGGCTCCCAGTCACTGTTGAAACAGGTTGTACCCCTGACGATGCCCACCTTGTGGGCGAAATGCATTGGGTTTTGTAGCCCTCTAGTTGTTTTGGCTAAAGGAGTATTTCACCTTTGATTGTCCCAAGCAAATTGCTCAAACATCGAATATTGATGTTCGATGTAAAAGCTTTATTTACTGAAAAACTATACTTTCCTTGGAATTTTAGTTGGATCGTCTTGTAACCATAATGATATCCTAAAAATTCCAAAAGGCAAACATATGAGTTACACTTATCGACTGTATTCCTAGTCATCTAAATTGTTGCTTTTTTGGAAGCTGTTCAAGAACTCGCGCGTACATTATCTCGCACCTGCTTTGTTTTTTGTCAGGAGCCAGGAATCTAACGGAAATATTTTATGGGATTTTAAATAAATATAGAAGGGATGAAGTAAAACACATGAATAAAATGCAAACCTCCAAAGAAACAACTGCAAACGAGAAAATAAAGAAAGGAAAAGAAAACTGATTGGAGAAAATTAAAAGAAAGAAAAAAGACGACTGTTTATGGAGATGTGAAAAATACCGACAGAGATAAGAGCAATATAGCGAAAGGTTACAAAAACAAAAGAAGAGTACCGAGGAATAAATTATATGTAGCAAGAAAGGAGAGAAAGTAAACGGGAGAGTATGGGGAGTCATATGAGACGAGGGAGAGAAGAGGAGAAGCGGCGGGCAATTAGTGGCGAGGTGGGAGGGGGGAGTATCCCCGTGAGGTAGGTAAAGACGTGGAGCCCATCGGATGTGTGGAAAGAAAGAAAGGAAGAGGGGAGAGAGGGAACGAGGAGAAAGGGAGAGAGGGAGAAAGTGGAAGGAGAAAGGGAAAGAGAAAAAACTGTTGGAGGCCAATTGGAAGCCGCCTCCGGTTTCATTCGACCTCTTAACCTCCCCTTCCTCCTCTTTCTCTTCTCCCTCCCTCCCTCCTTTGTCCGTTTTGCTTACCCTCTCTCCTCGACCTCTTCCCATTCTCATTCCTCCTCCTCCTCTTCCCTCCTTCCTCTCCTCCATCTCCCTTTCCTGTTCCCCATGCTGCTTGACGAGGCACTGTAAGCGTAGGCCACACAAGTTGAGAGGGAGGGAGGGGAGGGGGTGATGGAATGAGGAGTGGGATTGAAAGGGAGGGGGATTGTTGGAGATCGGAGGAAGGAAAACATTTCAACTGGAGGGAGGAGGAATATCGTGGGAAGAGCTCATTAAAAAAAGGCTTAACTTAGATTACGCTTTCTGTTAGCTTTCAGTAAGTACGGGTCGCCATAAAGTGGCACATTTTATCGTTAGGAATTTTAATTTTATTGTTCAATAGGTTAATTAATTTTGTATCAACGGACTCTTACGTGCATTTGTATGCATATATGTGTAAGCCTTAAATGAATATTTAGGAGAAACTCTATTTAAGACAAAATAGGTGATGGGGTGATATGATCATTAGGACTTGACAAAAACAAGTTTGGAGGAAAGTTATTTCATGATACGGGAATTCCTAAATTTATTTCATAAAAATAAATGCTGTAACGGTATATCTTTTAGGAAGAACCTTTTGCTTTTGAGAGATGAATATCGGTAAAAGTTGTTGTATGGTGTTCTCGGGAGAAGCTGCTCTCTACGCAGCTTTTCCCGAGAACACCATACAACAATGCCGTCCGCTGCGGAAACCTCCAATCAAAGATCGGTAAAAGTTGTTTAAATGTGATAAACATTTTACTTGATTCCTTTTTAGATGACTGCGAAAATACCCAATGAATCGTGTCGGTGCAACAGTTACAATTCGTAAACACAAAATCTTGCCGCTGACTGAAGCAGCGTAATATTTAAGGAGTTAAATAATTATTCATTTTAGAATCGAAATTGTTAAAAACATTTATATTACTTAGTACGAGTTATAGCCCATAGAAAACATATTAATTTCTAGGCGGTAGATGTATTGTACCCTAAACTAGCATTCTTTCCCCCATGGCCACCATCTCATCCGATTGAAATTTCAATCTCCCGGCCTCCTTGCATTAAACGAAATGAAATTGGAGTTGACCGATGATCACGGATCCGAATTAAGAGGTTTTTCTTCCGCGCTGTGATGAGGAGAAGAAGCCCCACGGGCTTTTGAAATCTTCCTTCTCTCTCTCTTTCTCCTACCTTTCCTACTTCCCTCTCCCTCCTCGGCCTCCCTCGTGATAAATCACAATCGAAGGAGAGGGGCGTGCGTGCCAGAAGGCGATGGTAGGGGAAGGGGGTGGAGAAGAGAGATTTGAGGGCCCCAGACGGACCCCACCCACCCTATCCCTATTTCTCAGCGGACCCTTCTTATCATAACCGAGCCGGCACCTCGGGGCACGAGTCTGCCTCATCCCATTTCCGTCTGACGCAGAGGGGAGAAAAAAATAAAGATTTTCGTGTACTTTTTAGTGGGCTAAGGGGAATGAGGTGGAGGGACCGTGGAGGAGGAGACCCCGTCTGCAAAGGTTGAATTGGACGGCGGTGTAATTGAGTGGGAAAGTAGTGGAGTGGTGTGGGATGAGGTATATAATAGATAGGTGCGCGCGCTCCTTTCATTTCTAAAGGGCTAGAAATGCGAGGTCCGATCTTAACACGCCTTACCGATGCCTCGAAAAATGTTAAAGGCGTATAAGGTCCTATGGGATTTTTACTGTTTTTTTTTGGCTGTGAAAAGTAAATCCTTCGGGTTGGGTCCGATTATGTTTTGAGAATAGATTGGAAAAAACTGGTGTGGTTTTTTTTGAATGAATAAGTTAGGAGAAAGTGCTGTGGAATGTGGTGGAGAGGATGGGGATGAAAGATATTTTCGAAAATATTTGTGAGCGGAAAACTCGGAGTGGATTTTTTAATGAAGCAATTAACTGAAAATGAGAGTACCTATACTTTATTTCTTTGTTTAAACATTCGTTGAAGAATGTTTTTTTTTACAAATAATGATGCAGCTGTTGTGATAGTTTCGTTGGAAATATTAACAAAAATAGATTTACATACTCAGAGAAGAATATCATTCACCATATTGATCGATATATGCTTTATGTTTTAAGTTGTTTTGAATCCGTCTTCCATATTTAAGTTTATCATTCATTATTTCTAAAATTGTTCTAGAACTTATCACGACTTCCGTATCGCATTTAGTTGATAGTTATGATTTCTCATGCGATAACTTATTATTACAGGTGTGCAAATACTAAATCTGCGCTGGCGGGTATCGTTTGCCGAAACAGACAGCGTAGTTATCGAAAACGAACGCGATGGGAAGGCCGTGAAATTTCTCCCTCTGGTCCACCAAATAGGGTTACAGCCTCACCTCACCCAGGCGTCCCCCACGGCACTGAGAAATCAATATGGGTTTTTCTCCTTTTATTTATATAACCTCTCAATTGGCTAGCCCGGATGTGTGTTTTTTGCGTTTAGTAGATTTGAGGTTTTCCCAAAAATTGTGGTCGTCAAGTTCCACTCTTTTTCTCCTTAGCGTGTGTTTGTGTGTGTGTGTTGCGCAGCCGACAACTCACACACAGAGGCCCTACAACTTCCTCGCCGAGAAAAAAACCGACGATGCGGTGAAATTGTTACTAAGGACGGTAATTGAAGGACGGGGGAAAAGAAAAAATAGCATATTGGTAGAATGGAAGGTTAGATTGGTGTAAATGTGGTGTTGCGGTCCTTCAGCCTTGTCTGACTGCGAAAAGCCGCCTCCCTAACAACTTCGCAGGAAAAATAAGCGCCTGCTTTGCCGAGTAGGGGGAAAAACCACCCGTTCCATCCTCCGATGTTTCCTAATGGCATCCTCATTCTTGTGGATGCAACATTTACGTTAAGTTAAGCAATGGTAAGGCGCGTAGAAATTCTTCAGAGGCGAAAAAAATAATCCTGGTGTGATAATATATTTTTCTTGTTGGAATTCTTTTGAATCAAGTTCTGGCGTAACATCTGTCTTTTCTGTATCTGCAGTGGTTTTTTTCGTCGACATTTGGCCATTTCTTTTAAAGAGGTGTGATCTAAGGGAGGATGTGAGAATTGGCTTACACGAAGAACTTAGGAAATCGGATAAATTATCTTCTGAAACCTAAGGGAAAAACAAAATTTTGAAGTGTGGAACTAACAGTCGGCAAATAAAGAAATAATGTGAGAGTAGGACCGGCTTAAATATTTGCGAGGCAGAGTGCACAGTATTTCGCGGGACCTATTACAGTTTATAAATGGAAAAACAATTATATGATAATGATTAACGAGTTAAAAAAGAACTGCAAAATCAGATTCCAAAAGCGTTTTTTTTAGAATGTTCACGTAAATTTTCGGATACTTCGACCTGCTCTTTCTCCTTTCCCACTCTATTTTCTTTGGAAAGTTAGCATTAAAAACAAAAAGTTAGACCCAAAATCAATCAAAAGTTATTTAAAACATACCTTACCGCAGTTAAGTAGTTGTAATATGATCCCGTTTTGAAAGTAAATTGAACTCGTTTAAGCTTAGCTTTTATTGTTGTCCCTCCCTAAGGACTGCATAACCTTACAGAGATGGGAGGGTTTGTGTACTCTTAAGAACCAAAGAACTATGCCGGCGGGAGATAATTCTCCTGGTAGGACCATCCAAGCCGGAAAGGTCTGAGGGGAAGAGTCAGACTAAGAAGCAGTCTTGGGGGTTTTACATCCCCCTGTGCAAGGGCAGCAGCTTGAACAGTACCTCTGTAGGTGGTGATCATGTGGATCTGAACACCTACAGATGGGTAATCACTCTTGTGAAACTGCGATGAGGAAAGCAAGGGGAAACTATCTCATTATATTTCCTATGATAGGCCGAAAAGCTGCAAATACCTCTTTGGATCTCTTTGGGGTAAAATATTCCGGAGGTAAAATAGTCTCCCAATCGGATCTCCGGGTGGAGATGACCCTAGGGGATGCACAGAGGAAATGTAACATTAATAAGAAGAAAGCAAGTAGTGAGAAATTAAGAATAGGCACATGGAATGTTAGGACTATGAATTCAGGGGGTAAACTAGAGAACTTAAAATGGAAAATGTGAAGGAATAATGTAGGTATAGTAGGTCTTAGTGAAGTTCGGTGGGAAGGAGAAGGCGAGATAAATTCAGACGAATTTAAGATTATTTACTCGGGAGGAGAGAAAAAGGAAAGGGGAGTGGGGATTGTAATGAGAAAAGAGATATCTGAAAGAAGTAGCAAGATAGTGACAGTTAATGATAGATTAATAGCCGTAAAACTTCAGATGTAGCCCGTGGAAATGCTTATAATTCAAGTGTATATGCCAACAACTAATGCTGGTGAAGACGAAGTAGATGAAATGTATGAACAGATTACAGAGATATTGGAGGAGGGGGGAAAAGGAAGGATCACCACCATAGTAATGGGAGACTGGAACAGTGTAGTCGGAGAGGGACAGGAAGATACATAGTGGGAAAATATGGACTAGGGAATAGAAATAAAAGAGGGGAGAAACTTGTGAAATTCTGCCATAGACATAGACTGATTGTAACTAATACATGGTTTACGCATCATCAGCGGAGACTTTACACATGGGGAAGCCCAGGATACCAGAGACGATGCCAGATAGATTACATACTAGTCAATGAAATATTTAGAAAGAGCATTAAAAATTTGAAAACACTACCAGGGGCAGATATCGATTCCGACCACAACATATGGCCTGAAGATTTTTTAGATGTTGTAATGGTACCACTGGAGAAAAAGAACAATGCAAAAAGTTGTAAGGATTATCGAACTATTAGTTTAATTTCTCATAAAGCTAAAGTTCTAACCAGAATAATAACCAAAAGAATTGAAGGTAAAATAGAAAAGGAGCTGGAAGATTATCAGTTTGGTTTCAGAAGAGGAAGAGGGACTAGAGATGCTATAGGATGTATGAGGACGATGATAGAAAGAGCGCTAGAAGTCAAGAAAGGTATGTATTTTTGTTTTGTAGATTAGGAGAAAGTTTTTGACCGAGTGAAATGGGATAAAATGTTGGGTATTTTAAATAAAATAGGAAAAGATTGGAAAGATAAAAGACTGCTTAAAAACCTTTACTTTGACCAAAAGATTCGAGTCAGGGTTAAAGGAGAAGACACAGAAAGTACTTCAATAAAGAGGGGAGTGAGGCAGGGATGTCCTATTTCACCAGCGATATTTAATATTTATGCAGAAACAATAACAGAAGAAGCGTTGATGGAAGAGAAAGGATTTAAGATAGCAGGTGAAAGTATTACCACCATTAAATATGCAGATGATCAGGGATTAATAGCAGAAGACGAGAAAGAACTTCATAGTATAACAGACAGACTAGTGGCGATTGGCCAACAATATGGAATGAAGATCAATGCCGAAAAAACAAAAGTCATTGTGGTTTCAAAGGAACATAAAGAATTAAATATAATGGTAAATGGCCAAAAATTGGAACAAGTAAGTAGTTTCAAATATCTTGGCAGTATTTTAGCGCAGGGTGGAAGTAGTACACAGGACATCAGAAGTAGGATTGCAATGGTAAAAGCAGCATTTAACGAGAAGAAGGAGCTTCTCACAAGCAAGAAAATAAATTTAGAAACAAGGAAGAAATTAGCGAAATGCTACATATGGAGCATAGCACTTTATGGTGCAGAGATGTGGATGGTAAAGAAAAAGGAGGAAAAATATTTAAGAGTTTTGAGATGTGGGTATGGAGGAGGATGATGAAAGTGAAATGGACCGAGAGGAAGAGAAACGAAGAAGCATTAGAAATGGTGGTAGAAGAAAGGATGCTAATAAAAACAATCAGAAAAAGAAAAGCAAATAGGATAGGGCGCATATTGAGAAGACAGTGTTTACAAAGGACGATCTTAGAAGGAAAAATTAGCGGAAGAAGAGGAAGAGGGAGAAAAAGAATATTATAGAGGCATAAAAGAGGCTTCTAGGGAGAGAGAGAAATGGAGGCAGCGATTCAGCTAAAACCTGTCTTCGGTCAGCAGCATTACGATGATGATGATTTATTGTTGTAGCAACGTAAAAAAAGAAAACTTTACGATAGTAACGTTCCACTATAGTAGATAGTTCATAAAAGGTTTTTAAAACATCCTGCTAAAAGACAAACGGACAGAAGGACGGTCCCCAAAATCAATTACATAGTCCCATTTCTGTCACCAGTCGAAACTATTATGAAAATCATAGCTTCCCAGCTCTTCTCGTTGCTTAAATTTTTTCACACAGACGAACGAACAAAAAATAAGCGATTTTAAAAAATTGTGAAAAAGAATTTTTGATGATAATATTAGAATAAAAAAATTTGGTATGATCACCGCATGGCTTTCTCAATGCTTGTAATATTTCTAAAAATTTCAAATAGGTAAAATGATAATAAATATATAAATATTTAAGGATTTGCGAGAAAAATTCAAAGACCCTACAAAGAACAGACATAAAATTATACTTATTATAGCCTTCTGATATTGGATATAGCCATGAAACTCCGACAATCTAACAATAATAAAAGGCTACTTCTGTCCCTTTGTGGCTCCCTCTGTCACGCTATAAAAATGCGAATAACCCGATGATGGAACAAGATTCGTTTTGATATTTGGCAGGAATGATCGATTCACATATTGTAAGATGATGACGAAAAGAAATCCCGAAAAAGGTCCTAGGTTCAACTCCAAGGTAGGCCTTTCCATTTCCCATATGATAACATGTAAAATGTAAGATTAATAAGAAAGCAAGTAGTGAGAAATTAAAAATAGGCACATGGAATGTTAGGACTATAAATTCAGGGGGTAAACTAGAGAACCTAAAAAGGGAAATGAGAAGGAATAATGTAAGTATAGTAGGTCTTAGTGAAGTCCGGTGGGAAGGAGAAGGCGAGATAAATTCAGACGAATTTAAGATTATTTACTCGGGAGGGGAGAAAAAGGAAAGGGGAGCGGGGATTATAATGAGAAAAGAGATAGCTGAAAGAATTAGTAAGGTAGTGACAGTTAATGACAGATTAATAGCCGTAAAACTCCAGATGGAGCCAGTGGATATGCTTATAATTCAAGTGTATATGCCAACAACTAATGCTGGCGGCGACGAAGTAGATGAAATCTATGAACAGATTATGGAGATATTGGAGGATGAAGGAAAAGGAAGGATCACCACCATAGTAATGGGAGATTGGAACAGTGTAGTCGGAGAGGGACAGAAAGATAACATAGTGGGAAAATATGGACTAGGGAAGAGAAATGAAAGAGGGGATAAACTTGTGGAATTCTGCCATAGAAATAGATTAATTGTAACTAATACATGGTTTAAGCATCACCAGCGAAGGCTTTACACATGGAGAAGCCCAGGAGACCAGAGACGATACCAGATAGATTACATACTAGTCAATGAAAGATTTAGAAATAGCATTAAAAATGTGAAAACACTACCAGGGGCAGATATCGATTCTGACCACAACCTATTGGTGGCAAATATACAATGTAAACTGAAGAGCGTTAGGAGAAACATAAGAGTTAACAAGAAATGGAACTTAGAGGAACTCCTTAAAAACAAGGAGGCTATCATGACTGAGCTGGAGGAAAGGTTGGGGGAGAGAGCTGAAGAAAATAGGAAGAATGTAGATGAGGAGTGGAGATACATCCATAGCAGCATTAAAGATGTAATGGAAAAGAAGGTAGGAAAGATAACGGGTGAAAGAAACAAAAAACCCTGGATCACAGCAGCCATGCTGCAAAAAATGGAAGAGCGGAGAAAGTGGAAGAACATAAACACTGAAGAAGGCCAAAGAAAGTACAAGGAGTTAAATAATGCTTTAAGAAGGGAAACAGATAAAGCAAGAGAACAGTGGATAAATGAAAAATGCGAGGAGATTGTCGAATGTGAAAGAATTTGTAGAACAGACCTCATGTATAGCAAAGCAAGGGAACTATTCAAGAAAAAAGCAAGAAAGATAGGACGTAAAGGAATCATGAACAAAAGTGGTAAAATAGTATCGGAGCCAGACAATGTAAAGAATGTCTGGAAAGAATACATTGAGGTTCTGTATGACAAAGAAGGAAAGCTAAGAAATATTGAATTAAATGAAGAAGAGGATGTGGAAGAAGATCAGCTAGGACCAAGTATTCTCGAGTCTGAAGTTAAAAGAGCAATTGATGACATGAAAAGAAGGAAGGCTGTTGGGAGTGATGATATACCCGTGGACGTTCTCAAGGTTTTAGGGTCTAAAGCAGTTAAGCAACTCACAAAATTTTTTAACCAAGTATATGATACTGGCATATGGCCTGAAGATTTTTTAGATGTTGTGATGGTACCACTGGAGAAAAAGAACAATGCAAAATGTTGTAAGGATTACAGAACTATTAGTTTAATTTCTCATACAGCTAAAGTTCTAACCAGAATAATAACCAAAAGAATTGAAGGTAAAATAGAAAAGGAGCTGGAAGATTATCAGTTTGGTTTTAGAAGAGGAAGGGGGACTAGAGATGCTATAGGATGTATGAGGATGATGACAGAAAGAGCGCTAGAAGTCAATAAAGGTATGTATTTTTGTTTTGTAGATTGGGAGAAAGCTTTTGACCGAGTGAAATGGGATAAAATGTTTGGTATTTTAAATAAAATAGGAATAGATTGGAAAGATAAAAGACTGCTTAAAAACCTTTACTTTGATCAAAAGATTAGAGTCAGGGTTGAAGGAGAAGAAACAGAAAGTACTTCAATAGGGAGGGGAGTGAGGCAGGGTTGTCCTATTTCACCAGCGATATTTAATATTTATGCAGAAACAATAACAGAAGAAGCGTTGATGGAAGAGAAAGGATTTAAGATAGGAGGTGAAAGTATTACCACCATTAAATACGCAGATGATCAGGGCTTAATAGCAGAAGGAGAGAAAGAGCTTCAGAGGATGACAGACAGACTAGTTGAGGTTGGCCAACAATATGGAATGAAGATCAATACAGAAAAAACGAAAGTCATGGTGGTTTCAAAGGAACATAAAGAATTAAATATAATGGTAAATGGCCAAAAATTGGAACAAGTTAGTAGTTTCAAATATCTCGGCAGTATTTTAGCACAGGATGGAAGTAGTACACAGGACATCAGAAGTAGGATTGCAATGGTAAAAGCAGCATTTAACGAGAAGAAGGAGCTTCTCACAAGCAAGAAAATAAATTTAGAAACAAGGAATAAATTAGCAAAATGCATATGGAGCATAGCTCTTTATGGTGCAGAGACGTGGACGGTAAGGAGAAAGGAGGAAAAATATTTAGAAAGTTTTGAGATGTGGGTATGGAGAAGAATGATGAAAGTGAAATGGACAGAGAGGAAGAGAAACGAAGAAGTATTAGAAATGGTGGGAGAAGAAAGGACGCTAATAAAAACAATCAGGAAAAGAAAAGCAAATAGGATAGGGCACATATTGAGAAGACAGTGTTTACAAAGGACGATCTTAGAAGGAAAAATTAGTGGAAGAAGAGGAAGAGGGAGAAAAAGAATAGGAATATTAGATAATATAAAGCAGGGATATAATACTTATAGAGGTATAAAAGAGGCTTCTAGGGAGAGAGAGAAATGGAGGCAGCGATTCAGTTAAAACCTGTCTTCGGACAGAAGCATGATGATGATGATGAACATGTAAAAATCGATTTTTTGACTTGCAGGCTTTTACTATTTTTGAGATCTAAATTAGAAAGAATTAATCTACGATCTTCGGATTTAGCCCATTTTAAAGAAAAAACTATGAGGTATCTTATTCTATTCATCTTTTTCCGTCTACGGTTCGAAATTTTACATGTTAAACGTTTTATTCACATATTTTGGGCAAATCTTGCCATTTAACGGGATGTTGCCATTCCAACCCATTACACTGTTAAACCTCGAAATCCAATTGTTATTATGGTTGTAAGCATGTCTTGAATGCTCTTACAATTAGTGTGAGAGAGAGAAATTCTTTTCATAGCAACCAATGTAAACAACATTCTTTGCGTTATTTACAAGAAGGAATACATTTGAATGCATAACATTAATCATTTTCATATAAAAATTAGGTACTTTGAATCATCGTAGGAGTTCGAAACTTGAAACAACGAACGCCTAAAAGAACGAAAGTTTGTTTTCTTGCCATCCAAAAAATGTCAAGGCATATTTATGTTCATTTTTTCTTTCACAAAAAACTTTCCCGTTGAATTTCAACGGGCTTCTCCCTAGTTAAGAATAAAAAATGAGCGTTACTAACGTGCGCGTACCCATAAATTTACTTTGGGGGAGAGGGGAGGGTCTGAGGCCAAAAACCAATTTCCATCAATAGATTAAATAAAAGTCCTATTCAAATAATGTAAACTTGTATAACGTTTTTAGTTCTCATAACTCAACGCAGCAAGTGGCAGCGTAGAAAGAGGCAACGTAGCAATTTTGTAGGTTATCGCAGATTCCACAAATATCTGTGCACCAGGGGGAGGAGTCCGGAATCTCCCCTCCCCTGGGTACGTCCTTGGTTACTAATTGTAAGACTTAGCTAACTAAGGGTAAACAAGAGTTTACAAAAGTCGCCTCTAGGTGATGGTAGCTAAAAATGTTTTTAAAATAGCTCTTAAACAATGCATTACATGGAAAAATGTTTCGAACAAAAGTTGTAAAAATTAAATTTCCTACAACTGTCATTACGATTATTTTTACATTCATCAAGTATTAAAGCAAATATTTGAAATAAATCGGTATGTGACTAGAGTAAACACCCACTTCCGTTTAACCGATATATAATATAAATATAAAATTTTGCGTTGATCTGAATAATAGTTTTTGAATTAGAGCGCCCAAACCTTTTCTATCACACAGACATCATTAAGAAAATGGTCAAAACGTATTAAGGAGACCTCAAACATATATTTCCGTTGAAATCTGGAAATCGATTTTTTTCACGAAAACAATACTTTCTCCCACATTTAGTATGGAGAAAGTAATAAAAACACTGAATATTAATAAATATTATAGAAATCAAACGATTTATATGAGAGCCACGACAATGAGTCCATCCTTCCGCGAAGAAATTATTTTCAAAGGTGAACAGAAAAATATTCTAAATTACGACATACATTAATTCAAATTTTATTTATTAATACATTTCCTATTTAACTTCATCGCAGTAAATATACTCATGTGTTTAATCATTTTTACTTCTTGTGAGGTAGTTTTATAAATGTTGAATCTAAAAATGATTTATCGTTGCTTGAAATAGCTGCGGCTTGGATAGTGTACTTTTCCGTTTTAATAAGAGGCAGATGACTAACTTGCGAGATAGTGTGAGAAATCTTCATTACGTTCAATTGCATTCATCTGGCAGGTTTCACTCTCTCATTCATAATGATCAAAGCATTGGGATCGCGAAGCCAGCATTACGGGAGGTCGAGATTAATCATTCCAAGGACTTGCACATGGAAGAAGAAGAGACTTATGCAACCCAGAAACGCGAATGTTTGACGACGTGGCGTTTATGCAGTTGCGCAAATAATGTTTCTGTTTTATCCGTAGTAAAAATAGCTCTCAAATCTGAGAACATAAATCCTTCATAGAAAGTGTAATTTTGAAACTTCGGCTTTTGTGAGGTGGAATTAAATTAGTAATTATGTCCGTAGATATACGATGATCTTGCCTGTGAATAGGCAGTATTCGGGAATTTTCTTGTAACGCTTACAATAGGGGGTAGAGAGCGTAATTTCCAATCTAATTCTGAGTATTCTCAATGAACAGTTTTAGATAGGATAAAATCTGTTCTCTGCCCGCTTTGTCGTGGTAAGCGTATTTTAATCCATTTTATTACCTTTTATGGGAATTTATTAAGGTCGAAGTCTGCAAATGATCAAGGCATCAATACGTCAATATCTGTCACACAATGAAACTTTAAACACGAGTTGAGTTTTATATCCTTCACATGATTTGAGCCAGAAGCAAAAAAATAATTTATGCCATGAATATAAGCAATTAAAACTACAGAGTTTATGCCACGGTTCACGTACGAACGGTCTCATTTGCCAAGTGGACTTAGCTAAAGTTGTAAAAACACAATTTTTACTACATGACCAATCAAATAAATTTGGAGTTATGGGATAGATACTTTTTTCGTAAGTTTCATTTGCAATTTAATTACCTATCTTTAGAAAGTTCTTTCAATATTTTAATAAAAGAAACAATTTTAACATTTATGCATAAATTACAGTAATCTAACGAAAATCGCGTTAGATACGTTTATATTACAATAATCGATTAAAAATCGCGTAAGATACGTTTGTTGCGCATATTGAAAACTTTGATAATGTAAGGAATAACATTTCGTTTAAAAAATGTTTAACAGGTTCTTCCTCATGTCGATTATTATAGTCCCAGACCGCATCTTCATTGTCCAACGATTTCACCTAAGCGCACGATATATGTTTCTTTTTTAAAATTACACGGTCTATCCGTGGCTATCGTGGCTCAAAACAGTCGCCTTCTTCCTTAGATCTCCGCCTACACTCCATCCCTCTCCCCTCTTCCGCGCCTCTCCCCCATCCTCTCTTCTTCCCCTACCTCCTCCCCTCCTCCGCCAACATGGTTTGTGAGATTATTTCTGGAAGCGGAGGGAGTGGGTGTGCGCCTCAGATCGAATACGAATGAAGAAAAATCGAACGAGAAAAGCCTACACGCCGTGTTCGCTCGATACCTAGAGACTCGAGTATGGCCGACCGTAAAAACGCATTCTATTTTTTTCTTCTCCCCCCCTCTCCTCCTCCTCCCCCCATCCCCAACTCCACCCACGGTTAAAAATCCATTTTTACGGTCTTGTTACTTTTTAAAATATCGAATGATGTTTTTCTTTTACGATAGCAGAACGTATAAGAAGCCTCGAGAATTCCTGTATCTTTTATAACCTTTTTACAATTTCAAGGCGAAAACTTTTCATTCCTGGCGTTTTGTAAACCTGCGAGCTAAAAATGATATTCGGGAGTTATTGGGTTCTATGATCTCCTCAGGAATCGCCTACGAATTATTTATTTTATATGGGTTTATGGATTTAACATCCGGTTTCTTCGCGGTACCAAGAATTATCATTTTATTTAATCGTCACATTTTTCAATGCGATTTTAATACCAAATTATGTGAGCCACTTTTCTACCCATGCAAAAAAATGTTGATTCATGATGGACCTTTTAATTCTCCCAATGATGTTGCCTAGTTTCCTCTATTACGTATCTAAAGCCAACCACCGGTGGACTTCGAGCCAGTTGTTGTGTTCCAATTACTAAAGTAATCTGAAATGCGTAAGGGGCCATAAAATAATACAAGTCTTATTAATCTGGGCCATAGAGCCTGGGGAATAGCGTGACTGCCATTCCAGAGTGTCTCTGAATCGAATCCCATCTAAGCCCTGAGGCATAGAGTATCGTCATAAATCTGGAGTTTCTCCTCAGATGCGAATCAAAAGATTATTCTATTCTTAAAAACACTATTTGCAATTTGTGTCGCGTATCGATATTAATAGAATGTCATTTTTTTAACGTTAATTTCGTTTCAAACTTAATTCCTGGGAAGTTGATATATTTACATATAAAATTTTTATAAAGTATATTAATCACATTTTAAGTATAAATAGTTGCTGAAACAATAATTTTAATGGCTATTGTTTCTCCTTGGGGCACTAGTACTGAAACCGCAAAAACGAAACATACTTCAGCAAGCAAGCATGATTTCCATCGACTGGACTTTTATTATTAATGTAAACGCTTTATTTTTTAATAGCATATATATAACCTAACATTTGTCAGATACTTATCTATATATAACGTTACTTTCAAACTCAATCTGACGTCATGTGTCATATAAAACTATTATGTCTTAAGAAATCACGAGACGCTATAATTTAGGCTTCATACCTATAAGAAAACATAATCGGTTGTAATTTATTTCTCTTGTCCTCTCATATTTCTCCTTCCCTTTACCCTGTTCGCCAATCATTAAGGAGCTAAAACCTTCGATATATTTCACCTCCTTCCTTTCTTCTCTCCCTTCGCTCTCTCTTTCTCTCTCTCTCTTCTCTTTCCCCATTTACAGCACTGCCGTCACCCCCTCCTCTCTCTCTCTCTCCGGCCCCTCCCTCACTCCTACTTCTCCTCCCGCCCCTCCTCCAACTCCTACCATAGCATTGCATTCTATTTCCGAGCTTAAATATTTACGCGGCGCTCTGATTTTCCACGCCGCTTTCGAAGAGGAGAGAGGAGAGCGAAAGAGGGTAGATTTGAAAAGGCTGCGAGAGAAATAGAGATAAAGACATCTGTAAGCCGCGGAAGAAGATGGAGAGAGAGAGAGAGTACGAGTGAGCGAGAAAGGTAGCAGAAGGGAATGGGAGATGAATGCGTGTTAGAGGAAGGCACTCATGTCCGTGGGTGCTTTCCGATTGAGAAGCTTAAGGAGAGGATAGAAGGCAGGAGAGAGTAATGAGAGGTCTATCGCCAAACTTTGTGTACAAGTTTACACCTGACAAAATGGACCTCTAAGCACAATGTTCTCTGGAGCTCTGTGGCCTTAAAGTAATTAACGTCCCTGGGATGGCTCGCAAACTCGTCTCTTTTCCGCATGTTCAGGAAAATATCTGGATTATAATATGGCAGAGAGATAGATTGGATTGCAGAGTGATGTTTAGTTTTTATGATTTTTGTTGTTGTCATTGATTAAGCGATTGACCACGAGCTATGCGAGCATATATTTGAAGGAGAAGAAAAACTGCTAAAAAATCCCTATAGAATATAAAATGTAAATTTTATTCATTCGCTACGACTGGAGGGTTTTATGATTAAGTGGGAACTAGTTACAGGCTGATTTTTTTCGTAATAAATATGTCAGGGTGACAAAAAATCCATATTTTATTCGCGGATTATTGTTTCCGTTGCTGCTCTCTCATAGGACGGTTCACACACACTTACTTTTTGTTCTCGATCTTTTTTTATGGCTTTCCATGCATTTTTAATAAAATGTAATATATTTCATGTTATCATAACAAAATTTTCTCATCTTTTATTATAATGACTGCTGTTATAGTATTGAAGTTATAAATGGGCTGTGGATATATATTATTGTATTCTATCAAATGTAATTTCTCTCTTCTATTTGCAAAATCTTTTCTGCTTTTCGGACCCGTTGCCTGATTACCGCTTAAATTCTTTTAAAAACATTATTTTGTATTAATTGCACGAAAAATTGCGGAAGTAACGAAGAAGTTTGTAAAATATAGAAATTCAAATGTTAAAGTTTCTAATGTGGAAACTAAAATAAAATATAATCGATACGTTTCCTCTTTAATTGAGCTTGCGTTACTCATCCAATTTCGATAGAATACCGATTTATAAGAGGGATTGTTTTTAATGTGCCCTTTTTTTCTACCGCTTGGCTAACTGATAAATATTCAATGACAGTTTCTATTGTGAGTTTTCAAAATTATTCACCAATACACTCTCATGCCGCCCTTGAATGACAGCAGTAATGAATCTCCTCAAATTATTCCAATGGTTCACATTCCTACTCAAAATGCCCCTGCATAACATTACTACCGCACCACGTTTGGCAGTTTAACTGTCGTGGAATGGCATAATTTTTACGAAAATGAGATGTACAGGTGTCGTAGAACTCGCACGAATAGCCTCTATTAACATTTTCCAATCTAGACATCCTTAATATAATACATCTCTCAATCATTGTGAAGATATTTAAATTGAATATAGGTTGTCAGGCAATGAATTTTCAATGAATTCGTCATTAAAAATATTTAATGCAAATACGCCAACTTATTTGAGAGTAAACGACCTTTTAAATTTGAATTTCCGGAAGGATTACAATACAAAAGTTGCGACTGCAAAAAAAAGAATCGAAGGGGCGCTTGAAAGGGGGGCATAAGTTTGGCTCGCTTTTTCGGAAGATCGATTACAATTCTAGCAACAAAAATTTACGACCTATCTTGTAATCAGAAAAACAATGTGCATGAATAATCATCCGTATATTTTCCCCTCGCGTATAGAATGTCATCACCCGTCTCACCACCAACGTCTCTCTCTCACTCTCCCTCCGAGGCAAAGTCAGACGCAGGACGTCCCTCGAGGAAATCATTTTTCAAAGATAACGGGCACCAAAGGGTGTGGGTCCCCCCTTTGGGGGCACGCCCCCCTCCGCAGACCAAGACCAAGTATGCTAACCGGGTAGGAGGGCGTGGGCCTCAACGAGCGATAATAGGTCCCGACCGACCTTTGTCATGCGCCATCGGCACCACCCCCCCTAGGCGGAGCGTGCGCTCTCGCGTCTTCGGGGACGAGGGATTAAATATTCAGTTCGGTGACCTCTTCGACAGCACTCCCTTTGAACGCATCGAAAATAATATGAAGTACCCCACGCACGCGAATTGGCGAGCAGGAGAGAGAAAAAGGCTAAGGAAGAGAGAATTCTGTTCGCGCCTACATCAGTAAGTAGAATAATAATAAATTGTAAGAAGAATTTTTTTCTTCTCTTTTTACCGTGTTAAATTTTTTGTGGTACGTCATGCGTCAGGTTTTTTTTATGTCGTAAAAATTCGGGCTGGTCGGTTTCAGCAGCTTGTTGCACCTTGACTTTAAAATTATTGCAGAAATATCGCATGATTTTTTTCGAAAGCTCGATTAATATTTTTAAGTTTCATAAGGCCTATGTTTTATCTCTCTCTCACTACCTTACTTAACGTAACCTTCCTGGGTTTTTGTCCTTCTTAGTGTTTAAAAGCGTTAAGCAATCCGGCTTGCATCAGAGCGCAATTTGACGCCGGTGCATCGCTTTGCTGCACCAAAAGGTGTAAAGAGGAGCATTTTATGCTGCGGTGCTACGAGAAAGTATGTACAATCCAGAGGATCGTCCTTAATAAAAATCTTTTCGCGGGAGGCGCATCTCATGACGCTCTCTGCTCTGGTCTGGACTGGCCCGTTGCCCACGACAAACATTCATTTACGAAGCGCTAAAATTTTTTGTACGATCTTGTTTAGTCTGGTTCACACATCGTACGGATTCTTTATTAAGACTTAAAAATCGCCAATTTCGAGTCCGGCGCTGTCTGTAAACTGAGTTTACGAACGCAAAATCCGATGATCGTTGATTAAATTGTGTCCGTTATAACTTTGATTATTTACATTGAAAACTTTTTCTCATTTTCTCACCAAGCAGAATAAATACTTCGTCAAAGTTAAACCGTAACATTAATGTGATTAGGTATACTTAGTGTTAATATATCAAAGGGAATGATACAATGTGTGCTGTTTTAACGTTGACAACAGTTGCAGATAGGAGAATATTTGCATTTGATTTATCAAATTCCAAATTCCATCTATTATTATTGAGTTTGATTTATCTTACATGTGTATCAAGCAATGCTAAAATTAAAAGTGTACATATACATATTAGCAAAAAAGAAAAATTTCTTACCTAAAAATAAATCGCATACAACAAGCAATAATAGATAGTAAGGATTGAGAACGTAGCAATTTATTTAAAAGTTTTATAAAATTGTGGTATCTTTTATAACTTACACATTTAACTCATTCTTGAGAATTGCCATAAACTGTTATTCCACTCACCTGAAATGAAAAAAGAGAGAAATTGTTAGTAAGTTATAAAAATCTACCATTTTTGTGAGTATGTTATATATCAGTTGTAATGTTGGACATATCTGGTAAATTACAGTTATGTTTAAGTAAAAACATTGCTCTTATTAACAAGTTTTGTGATAAAGTAATTTATCTTAAAATGTAATTCATTAGATTATTTTAATGCAAATAATGTTAACTGCGATTGTTTCTATGATTATCTATAATATTCATTGTTAACAAAATCGGTATTTAAGCTTTATTCATGGTTTTTAAAATATTATATTCCATGGTTTGACCTCTGTTTGCTAAGCACATTTTATTTTATATAAGATAAATGTTATAGAAATATATCTTCCTGGAAGTCTTTAAGAATAAAATCATTTTTATCCAATGGTATTGTTTGTTGTGAACTTGGAGACATATAAATGCTTTCAAATAGATTGTTTTTAGCTTCGTTCGTAACCCAGATGAAACTTTTTATCGATTGGGAACATTTTCAAATAATATTTTCTACCCTGAATCTCTCATTTTGCATTAGCCAAAGGTAATATATATCGACACGTTTATATTTTTATGCCACATTCTTTATCTGGAATATTTGCAAACCTTTTCACGCAAAAATATCCATTTAAAAACTTATAAGCTTGCAGAATGAGAATGCGCGTTGCTACAGGCCTTAAAGCCACTGAAAGGGAGTATTAAAAAGCAAGAAAAAAATGAACTAAAAAAAGACTGACCAGAATGCAGACTAAGCCTTGAAGATAAAAAAAATTGTATACCTTTAAAAGGCCTCCAATCTTACGAATAGAGACGTTAGCCCGACTCACGTCGTCCTCTCTCCTCTACTTCCCTCCTCCTCCTCCCATCCCTCCCCACTTTTACCCATCCTCATCCTTCTCGTTCCCCACTCCTCATTCTCTACCTCCTCCCCACCTCCTCAACCAGCAGTCCGTCCTTCGTCCGACCACCCACGGGGGTTAAGCAGTCCCTAAGCCTTTCGCCGCTGCCCCCGAGGCGGTGGAACTTACACCGCCTCCCCACCTCCTTTCTCTCCCTCCGCCCCCTACTCCATCTCGCCCACCCCACTCTCCCTACCCACACCGATTCCTGCCACCAACCACACGCCAACCCCTTTCTCATTCCCCTTTAATTGTTGCATTCCTCCCCTCCCTACTCCTCACGGTCCACTCCCTCGCTCTCTATCGCCTCCCCTTTCCCTTCCAATTCTTTTCTCTCTCTCCCTTTCTTTCTATATATCCAGCCCTCAAATTGGTAGTGAAGCTGCCCATGAGAATATCGCGGTGTGGCGGTTAGCGGAGAAAGGGACGAAATCGGGAGGGAGAGAAGGGACGCGAGGGGTTATATTTTTACTTTCTCCATAGTATAGGGGCAAGTATTGTTTTCATGAAAAAATCGACTTCGAGGTTTCAACGGAAATACACGTTTTGAGGTCCCCTGAACACGTTTTGGCCATTTTCATGATGTCTGTGTATGTGACAGATTTTTTGTGGGTGCTCTACCTCAAAAACTATTAATCGGGTCAACGCTAAATTTTATATTTAACATTTTTATGAAAGTCAAAAGAACTGATTAGTTTTTGGTAAAAATCGGTCAATCGGAAGTGGGTGTTTACTCTTTTCACTTATCCGTTATTTTGAAATACTTGCTTTAATATTTGATGCATCTAAAAATGTACTGGAATAAAGGTTGTAGGAAATTTAAGTTTCTACAACCTTTGTTTGAAACATTTTCCCATATAATGCATTGTTTAAGAGGTATCTTATATTTTTAGCTGCCACCGCCACGCCACCTACCGACGACTATTGTTAACAATTGGCCCTTAGTTACGTCTTAGTAGCGCTCCTTTTTCTTTTCTTAATTGTTGGAGCTTTGTGGCTATATCCAATATCAGGAGGCTACGGTTTGAGTTTTTTTCTGTTTGTAAAGTCTAAAATTTTCTCGCAGCTCCTTAAAATATTTATTATTTTGTAACCTATTTGTAATTTTTAGAAATATTACAGATATGGAGAAAGTCATGTGGTGGCCACACCAGATTTTTTTAAAGAAGCGGTTCAATTGATTATATCCAATGAAGTAAGGCTCGTGGACACACTTGCTGTTTTGTCGACAGGAGATACGAAATGGGGAGAATGGGGGAAAAACAGGAGGAAAAGTCCTAGGGATGATCCGGAGTAGGAAGAAAGCTGGAGAGAGATTTTTCTCCGATAGAAAACATTGTTACTTGAGTCTGGTGGTGGGGTTTTCCTCATTTCTTTCTCGTTCGCGCGCCATATACTTAATTTTTTGTGTGAAATGGAAAGTAAGCCCACTTCTCATTAGAAGTTGATGAAGGTTGTTTTTTGCCGCTTTTTACTTTCTACATATGTGAAGTACAGAGGAAGTATTGTTTTCATGAAAATAATCGAATTCGAGATTTCAACGGAAAACCATGTTTTAAGGTCCCCTGAACACGTTTCTCGATGATGTCTGTGTGTGTGTTTGTGACCGGAATTTTGTGGGTGCTCTAACTCAAAAACTATTAACCAGATCAATGCGAAATTTTATATTTGGCATTTCTGTTAAAGGGAAAAGAACTAATTAGTTGTTGATAAATATCGGTTAATCTAAAGTGGGTGTTTACTCATGTCACAACAGTTTTTTATATTTGTTTTAATATTTGATAAATGTAAAAAAGTACTGGAATTAAAGTTGCAGGAAATTTAATTTTCTACAACCTTTGTTGGAAACATTTTCCCATATAATGCATTGTTGAAGAGGAATTTTTAAAACTGAATTTTTAGCTGCCACAACCACACCACCTACCGTCGACTATTATAAAGGCTTTATTCTCCATTTTATTTTCTTAATTGTTGGAGCTTCGGGGCTATATCCAATATCAGAAGGGTACGGTTTCAGTTTATTTCTGTTCTTTGTAGTCTTTAAATTTTTATCGCAGTTCCTTAAAAGAAATTAATTATCATTTAACCTATTTGGAATTTTTAGAAATATTACATGTATGGAGAAAGTCATGTGGTGGCCACATCAAATTTTTCTAAAATGAAAGCGCTTTGTCTGTCCGTCCGTCTGTACAGGCAATACTTCTAGAATCCTGCAGCTTGGAAAAGCCAAATTTTCAGAATTGATTAGAATATATGAGGGTTTCATGACGAAATTTTGGTTTCATGTCTGTAATTCTTCGCTGTAAATAAATACACCGCTCTCTTCCAAACGGCGAAAAGGTGCAGATGTTCCTCGACACGAGAGTGATTATATAACGTTGATAGGCCGTTGTTTTGAAAAATCTGTTTTAAAAGTTGCGTAGGGTCTCTGGCCTATTGCCGGATATTTTCTCGTAATGCGATCAAAGAGTCGGTGATCCGAAGAAAAATCATGGTCGTTTCATAAAAATAAGCCAGCAAATGTTATTATTGTGATAGTATTGATATAATGATGGCAACACGTGTGCCAGGAAATGTATGTATGTATGTAAAATCATCGTTTCAAATACTAGCAGAAAATGTTTCATAAGCCGTCCAAGTCTTCTGGGAGATTGAATCAGAAATTTATCAAAAATGTCAGCTTCAGATATCTAAAAATCCAATTGGTCGAAGAGGAAAATATAGATATTCTCGTGGTAATATGCGATATTACCGCTCGGATAGGATCTTGCAATGGCAGATTGCGGAGATGCGTCAGCTCTTCCTCATTGTCGGTATACACTCGCAATGAGCCGGAGAAATCCCAGAGTTAGTTTCGTAATCTCAACCGAATCTCTTCAATCTTCTTTCTTTACCGAGAGATCTCCTTCAAGGTCAAACAGGAGCGTCGACACACAGACTTCCAAAGCCAGCCGAGGAGAATGCGGGGCCTTGAGGCCGAAAAAAATTTACTGCCAGATCAATTTGCGGAGCCAGCATTTACGCTCGGATATAGTTGCATAAACAAATAAAAATTGAAAATATTTTACTTTGCGGAGGTATCGGCTCTGTTTAGTGTACACCAGATTTCCGCGCTGGAATTCCGTACCTTCTTACGCAGTTGCGGAGGTGCCACTTGAAAGTTATTTTGGATAGAAATAACCTACGGGTATAGCAGCGGTATTGCGTGAATTAAAATTGATTCCTAGCATGCAGCTGATTTAGCTAAAACGTTTTTCTTTTTCTTTATGATCTCTAAAACCGGAAGATAAATTTAGACAGATCGACACATTTTATAATTCGAAATGTCTTACGAATTTTGATGATAATATTAATTTAAAATTATTAAAGGTTTTAATTAATTCAATCAAGCTTTAATCCAAATAATAAGCTAATTCTATAAAGTGGCTGAGATCATGGATATAACTAGAAAATGTCTTCATTAAATCGCAAGAAGTAGTTTATATTAACCTAGTTGCTATGTCATTATTATTATTATTATTGACGGTATACAAATCTAGAAATATTTAATTGTCTAAATATTTTACAAATTCTTCCATAAAACAGTATACAAATCAATACATTAAAGGATAGTTAAACAAAAACACCTGTAACTACTCAACTGAACTTTCTCTCACCACCTCTACTCTTCACCGGTATATCCTTCACATGACGCTATTTTATCTTCTCCACTAACGGTGGATCGATAATTTTACATTTAGAGTCTTGCGCCCACTAAATGTCATCAAAAAGAAGAAAGTCGACCTCAGAAATGTTTATAAAATTACTGTCGGCCGCTGTGTCTTTGTCCTCTGCGAGTCACGTCGAACCGACAACCAAGGCCGGGAGGGATGCGGCCGAGACTCCAATGGTTGGCGCCAACATGCCTCGTTATGGGTGAAACGTTGGCTTGCAAAAAAAAAGATTTCTCTCACGTTTGATCTGTTTTCATACCTCTCTCGAACACACACAGATCGCCGCCTTCTCCCTCACCACCTCTCCCCACCCTCCTTCCCTCTTCCTCATTATGTAATTGCGAAACTGCGCTCGCTTAACAAGGCTACGGCTAGGGAAAAGAGAGACGGAAGGGTTCAACCATCCCGGCATGCTCATTACGCCGTATTCCCGACCTCCTCCTCCTCCTCCTCTGCCCTCTCCCTCTCTCACTCTTTCTTTCCCTTGGGTGGGCCACGATGGACATAAGGGGGCGTCTTAGTGCATCGACCTTCCGTCTAGGGGGGCCTCTTTCTCATCTTCTTTTCTTGCGGCATTCCTACCCTCGTGTGCCTTCCGACTAATAAGACATTTTTACACACCTCGACTTGACCTCACCCTTTTCCGCTCCCTCAGATCATTCCTTCTCGTTCACTCTATAAATTCTTCTAAATGGTTCCCTTCTAACCAGTTTAGCACCTTTTTTTTAAGTCTTTAAGATACGATAAAATATATGTGGCATTGTTTATCGGTATTTCCTCATTTAAGTTTTCAGAGTTCGACTAATTAAAATCGTGGCAAGAATTATTTTTTACGAAAACGTGTTCCATTGTTTTATGCGTATCGCACATGTATTATTTTTTAAAAATATTTCGCTAACAGTTTATTCTTTCTCAAAATAAAAGTTTTGCCCAAAAACTTTTTTAACTCGTCAAATTTCGTGGAATAGCTTTCCTCATTTAAAATTTCCCAACAAATTAGCATCAACATACAATTGCTGAAAGACTTTTTCTGCAATGAATTCGATTAAATTGGCCAACTCTCTAGATTGAAAGATGACAACCTCAATGCCTATCTATACCTGACATCTTTACAGCATCGACAGAAGTATACAAGTTGAAAACCCACCCCAGATCGTCACTAGTCATTTTTAAGATCGGTTATCGTTAAATGATTAATTATTTAGGATTTGAGGTTTATAAGTTTTTGCAGTTATTAATCGTTTAATTAATTTAACTAAATTTTTGCAATAAAGTACTTTTATTAGTTACTAAATTTACCTAGCGGCATGATCGGACATAAAATTCACACGAGACACTTTCGTAAAAAGTTGACACCCGTTGGCCTAATATACCATAGAAGAGGCGGGAAGGCGTGCGCAGACTTAATTTAATTTTAAGAAATAGTTGACGGAATTTATGTGCTCAAACTACGATTTTCATGGCGTGGAATTTCCACTGACTTCGGAGATATTCAGATCGTCTCTAAGCCAATTAATGCAGGATTATGTCGCACTTAATAAAAAAAAATACGCCGGAAACGACCACTTCATCTCACGAAGGAAAGAAAGTGTTGCCTGATTATATCCGAGCTCAGATTAATTGTTGCCAAATGAAAGAACCTCCTCCTCCTCCGACTGTTCGTCCTATCCACATACAAAACCTCGAAAGAGCAAGACCCTCGATTTAAAGGCACCCAGCTCCACACAACGGCATCGCGCCTGGCGGAGAGAGAGAGAAAGAGAAAAACGACGAAAGAGCCGGCAAAAAGAATCCTCTTCGAGTTGAATGGACTTGACGCTAAGGGAAGGAGAGGGAGGGAGGAGGAGCAACTGGTAGAAATAAAAAAGAGGGTTATATAGGTGGAAGCAAAGGAGTGCGCTTAGGGAAAAGCTCGTCTATTCTTGGAAAAACAAGCGAGGCAGAGGGCGAGAAAGAGGGAGAAGGGGGAGCGTGGGGGGGGGGGGGAGCATGGAGAGGGGAACGGTGAGAAGAAGTGGGCGAGAGGTAAATACGTATGGCATAGAGAGAGAGAGAGAGATAAAGAGAGCGAAAGAAAGAGGGGATTTGAAAGAGTCGTAAAAATGGCGATACCACGATAAATGCGATGTGTTATTCGGGAATAAGGAAGAAGATTAAAGTTGGGAGGGAATTGAGCCAAAAACTGTGGCGAGAGAAACAAATGGGTGTGAATAAAAATGGCGGGGGTGAAGACGGGAAGTAGAATTTCCTACGCGGAAAGCGAAACGTGACGTCAGAGAGCAGAGTGGAAAAAAGAGCGTAAAGAATCCAAAACAATCGTCGAGGAAAAATCGGAAGTTTCAGAACGAGATCGCGAAAGAAAGAAGTCAAGGAAATGCAGCGAAAGATAGCAGCTATGAAATTAAAGAAGGTGTCACGGGAAAATAAGGTATGGGTAGAGAAAATGAGGTTCCGAGATGGAGAGAGAAGAAACGCGCCGAAGATGAGGAAGCGCAAGGCGAAAGAGAGAGATGAAGGGAAGGATAAATGAAGAGATGGAGGGAGAGAGAAGGAAAGAGAGGGTGGGAATGAGTGAGGTTCGTTCCCTTGGCCCTTACTTTTAAAATTAGTCCCGCATAAACCACTACTCTCTCTCTCTTTCTCCCTCTCTATTTCTCTCTCTCTCTCTTTCTGTAAGGTCTTTCCGCTGCGCCTTCGCCTATGCGCCTCGCAGCTCTCTCCACACGAACCGAAGAAGTCAGCTAAAAATGGAGGCATCAAATGATGGATGAGAGTGCGGTGCATTTGTGCTCGTTGGGGTCGAGTGGCGGGGAGGGAAAGAGCGGAGGGGATAGGGAGGGAGGAGGCTGGCGCTGAGGGAGGGTGAACGTTTTTAAGGAAGGGGGTCAGAGTTCGGAAAGGGAGAAAACGAGAGAATGATTGAATAAAAGGAGAAACGAATGAATAAAATGGGGATTCTAGTTGCCCTATGCGTCCTTTTATTCGCGCATTAACGTTATAATTTGCCGAAGTGTTTCCATCCGTAATAGTTCCATGCCTCTTATGCCACAATTCACCGGTAATTTTGAGAAATATATTACGAAATGAGGTCTAAAATTCCCTATTCCTGGTGGCTTAAGTGATATAAAATTATTGCAGGCAAAATGCATCAAAATAGATTTAAATAGGCGTTAAACTGAAAAAAATGCATTAGGATTATGTTCTTGTAAAAGTAAATGAAAACTTTTTTGAAAGACTTCTCTTGCAAAATAAGCATTTCAACTGGTTTTGTTAAATTAGGCGCGCTTGCGTTTTCCGTGAACTATCCTTACTATCCGTGAACTAGCAGTTTCGAAGCAATTTCGTTTTTAGATTGGTTGTTGCTTCCCAATTTTAAGATCGCATGTTCTTCTTTCTCATTTTGTATAACCTAAATGAAATAGTTTTGAGAGCCTTGATAAAGCTCTTCATTCACGAATAAGTTAAACTAAAATATGCTATATTTGTCAATTGATCCCTTAATCACTCTCGTTGAACAAGATATACAATCATATCTATGACTCGATGTGTAAATTCTGTTTCAGCCACATTCATCTTCCGAATCTTCAGTTCTCTTTGTCGAATTAGTGATTTCTTCCTTTTGTTGACACCTTATCATTATTCTCGCAAACTATTTTCGTAATCAGACATATAAACTTCGTTTTTAAATTACAGATCCTATGTGATACAGTTTCCTAAGTTTAACTATTTGAAGCAGAACTCCCAAACATGCGGCCCACGGGCCTCATGATGCGGTCTAAACTCAAATGTATTTCTTTTAAAATATTTCAAATAAATCTTTGTAAACAATCGAAAAAATTCTATAGGTGCATTAAATCAGCCCTTTCGAAATATATGCAGTTTATTGCTCATTCTCATTTATAAAACACTGCACAGTTGGGGCACAGAAGAACGTTCTTCCCACTTCCGTCCTGTTTCTAACAGGTCCAAAGTACCTAACCCACGACGCCGAATCTAGTATTTTTGTAATGAGCGCATCGAAGGATGGAGAACCGGGAAAGCCCGTAACATGAAATACGGCCCTCGAGGTTTGGTACGATGCCTAATTGTGGCCCGCGGATTAAGTGCAGTGCCTTTAATGCAGTCCGCGCACCGATTTGAGTTTCAGACCCCTGGTTTAAAGTTGCGAAAAATTAAGTTTAAATTGATCTTTCTTTACTCGCATTTTGCTGTCAACAAACATAAAATATTTTATACCAGTCTTTCGAAGCAGAATTCATTTTCAATCATCTCTAAACAAAATGAAACGATCTAGGCCAGGGATATGAAACCTGCGGGCCGCATGCGGCCCCCGTGGTCCAATTATTGCGGCCCGGGAAGTAAGTTAGTGTACACAAAACGGCCAAAACTCAAATGTATTTCTTGTAATATATTTCGCGTAAATCTAAGAAATTTAAAAAGTACTATGTTATAAATCAGCACTTCAAAAATTTACGTAGTTTATTTCTCATTCCGATTTATAAAAATTCTGCACAGGCGGGGTACTAAATATGTTCTTCCCGCTGCAAGCGTGTTTCTTGGATGCCTGAAGAACATAACCCTCGACGCCGAACCTATTATTATTTTTGGAATGAATGGGTTTAAGGACGCATCATAGGGTTTGGGGAGATTTCTTTTTTGTGGAAGGGGAGAGAGAATGTCCAAAGAATATAATACAGTGTGAGGACTGGGAAAGTAAGCGACCCGCGGACTTGGTAAGGTGCCTTAATGTGGCCCGCGGGTTCGGTGGAGGGCCTTCATCGCATTTGTTCATTTAGAAAGTGTATTTAAGTGCTTAAGCACTACTTCCGTTTGATTGATCGTTATGACCAGGCAGAAGAATTTAGATTAATTTATTACGGCACAAAGTGTAAGAGAAGCAGTAGTAAACAACTTATCCATTTGGATCCCTATAGCCTCCTCCCCCTCCATCTTGCTTTCTTCTCTCTCCTCGGCAAAATCCCGCTACGCGAGCAAACGACCACCAGACAGCGCTGAGGTCACACAAACACCTCTCGTCTGGGGAAAACTTCCCATCTTAAGTCTATTCACCTCTTTGCTTCCATCCTCATATTTGAAACATATTTTTCAGTCTCCTCTTCGCGAAAACGATCCTTTAACTGCGAGAGATTACCCTTCCTCGAGACAAATTAATATTTCGTCAAGTACTTTTATTTATCTCAGTAGCTATATCAATTAAAACATACGTACTGTTCCCCAAGGCTATATAGGTATAAGAAGATATCATACTACCAAAATAAATGCATTCTTTCAGCCCTATTATTTTTTCGCCATATATTCTGTGAGAGCTTAATTTCACTTTCAATAGCTTACATTGAAAAATTTCTTCTCTCACTTTTACTGAAAGGATATTGCGCAGTCCTCTTTTTCCCCCTTCCTCCCCTCACTCCTGCCTCTTCCTGCCATCCACAGCACTCAACCCTTTCCACGCCCGTCCGACACCATTTTCGACTCGTTTTGCATTCCTTTTGTGTAACTTCCCCGAGCATCTTTGTCCCTCCTCCCTTCAGTATATCGCCTTAATGCTCTCGAAACTTTTCATCAAAATTCCTTCGTCATTTTTTTGGCGCGCCATTTGTCTACATACGCACTCCATCATCTCTTCGGCCTCGTTTCCCTCTACGGCTTTCCCACCACCAAATCTGCCTCGCCTTTGTTTGTCTTGGTTGATTGTTTATCTCATTACAGAGCTGTTTATGATACATTTTCCATCGTAAACTTAGTAAAATGTTTCTAGTCCGCAGGGTGGTGTGAATACACTTAATATTACTTACAACCGAGCCAACCGACAAAATGAATAGCTGAGATATTTTCAGCCACCGCAGTGCTCCCGAAGGAAGGTTGATCCAACTCGCGCCATTAGACTTGGCTCATTAGATCCCACGCATCAGAGGCGAAAGTTTTGCGTACTCGATCGAAATGAATCAAACATGAGAGGCATCGCGGAACGATCGCTCCCTCTTAAATCATTTCTAGAGAGAAATAGCTGGCAGAGTAATTAAGCTTGCGTGTAAAATATTGCTGTAATAGGTGCATGAGATAATGAAGCTTCTAAAATCACCCGATATATTTTGTTTATATATAAATTTACCGTTTTCGGCGGTAATCACATACCTTTGAAATGTTATTCGTCAAAACATCGTGCTTTTGTCAAATATTTTATCCATAGCGGAACGTAGATATCAATCCGGATTTCATCTTCCTATTAAAATAGATGTTTTAGATATTACTTTAGAAAATTTTGCATTTATAACCGTTAGAGTTTGATTATACTATTCTTGTCATGAATCTCAGAAATAATGCTTTATTCGTTTCATTTCACAATAGTCTATTAAGATGAGGCAGGAATAAATCAAAACACGACGCCTTGAGCTGGGATTTCCTTGTGTTGAGCAACAAGTCATACACTGGCATTAATCGGTGACTTTGTCTACAGATTGGAGGAATGTCATTTTATATCTCCGCTTTTACCTTCAGCCTCAACTCTCATTTATTCTAAGAAACCCGGCAATTAAGCTTTCTTACAAGAAGTCGAGGCACCATAGAAGTATTTTATACACGAGGAGATGCGTTGGCTTCGTTAACTGCATTGCTCTTAGCGGCCTTGATGCTCATCGCGCGGAGAAATCATTGTTGCTGCCTAACGGTGACTTAAGGAAACCGACCATTCCTTTTGCCTTTTTCGCCTCGACGTAAACCTCTGAACGGTATCCGTGGGGAACCGTCGAAGTAGCGCGACGGAACAGCTCCATGGCACCGCATCGAGGTTGAGGCCGACGCGATCCTTTTGGTCGGGTCGGAGAATTAACATTCGCCCAAAAATTCTAAAAATAGGGTTAAGGTGTAATCTCAGGAGACGGAGAACCATCGCTAGGGATTTATTGCAGAACTTGTCAACTTGGAGAATCCCCATTGACAAGCGATCGCCATGAAAAACCGGATCTCCAATAGCCGTGAAAAAGTTAAAAAAAAAAGTTGCGCATTTCGGCTGAAAAGCATCCGTAATCAACCTCGATTCGCCTCGATTAGATTTAAAAAAAGAACCTTTGGTGAATCATAGTTTTTTTATTCTGATTTCAGCCGAGATCGATAATCCTTTCTTGAATTAAGCGAACACAATGTTGAGGTCTTTAGTTAGATCGATGATTCTTACTACCTGCAAAACGCCGTTCTTGCAGAACATAAGATAGACGAAGGGCTTCTCTGAATATTCGATTGTGATTTGAAAATTCTAAAAGAGAAAAATTTGAGGACCTTTTAGAATAATCTTTGCTGCCAAGAAAGAGGCGATAACATAGAAGATTCCTCCTCCAAGAGGACAATAAACTTATGGACATAACAGTTGATCCAGGTGACTTCAGTATCTTGAAAGTATTGAATTCTATTTGGTTCGAATCGTAAGATGATCGAGATATTTTTTTAAGAGGAACATAAACTATATTTTTAATATTTTTGCTTATCTTGCCTCCATGCATTTATTTTCGCGAACCTAACGAATCGAAATGTTTATCTTACATAGTAATGCATGGAAAACAAGCCAATAGGCGTGGTTAATTTACATCAACGTGGTGGGTGTCAAATACACGAGCGCATTATCGCTCTTCTCGAAATACTCTTGAAGTCACACCCGGCATTCATCGGCAGAAGTTTGATATCATAACAACTGATAAGGGCTTCTGTTTATAGTGATACGCGCTGCCGATTATTATTGGAGAGCGCGAATAAAGAGAAAGCGACAGTCGGCGTGTGTAGTTGGGAACGACTCTGAAATCACCATTAATATTTGCTTTACTTTGTCTTGTGGATGTCTTAAAATAGAATTGTCAAGCTCGCCATATAGTTTAATTCAAATGAACAAAATATGTATCTCTAATAGCCAAAAAGGTTTGGGATAACCAGTTGCGTATTTAGCCGTCACCATGGGGTGAATCACTGATAATACAGGGTGTTTCACCGGTCTGCCATACTTCTGGAGGTGATTTGGGAGGAAAGTTCGAGTAAAAAAAGTTAATACAACATCTGTGCTATTTCCAACCATTAAGGAACTATGGATGATCATAGGTGCTCGCAGAGGAAAATATACGAGAGTATTATTCAGAAGAATTTATTGGTTCGTTTCGAGATACACCTTATGATAACTGTTCAAAATGTCCGCCTCTGTTTTCAATGAACAGTCTTGCTCATTCCAAACTAGAGTTTACTGCCCGTTGAAACATTTCAGGGTGGTCTCGTATGTACGCAGCGGCATCCATAATGCGACGCAATAGTTCCTCTCTCATCTGTACTTTGTCTTGTAGACCATCTCTTTCATAAGACCCTACAAAAAGAAATCAAACGGGGTTAGGTCCGGAGATCTCGGTGGCCAAGGTATTGGACCACCACGACCAATGCACCAATTCCCGTAAGGCTGATTCAAGTAATCCGTAAATTGACGACCTAAATGTGGAGGCGCCCCATCCTGTTGAAAGAACATCCTACGTCTTATCTCCCGAGGCACGTCCTCCATTAAGAGTGGCAATTCGTTCATCAGGAAGTTTAGGTAATTAGCAGCATTTAAATGTTGCTCCAAAAAGAATGGTCCACTCAACAAATCTCCAATCAGATCACACCAAACGTTAACTGAGATTCGGTATTGGAAGTTGCTTTCAACGGTCTTGTGAGGATTATCCGTGTATTGTTAATTCCATCCCGATTAAATTCGGCGCTTCGGAAAACGTCTGCAATATTCTTCAACTGCCGCCCTGCTGTTAACACCACAGAATCCATAAATGTAATGAATATCAGCGTCTTCACTGGGAGTGAAGTTGATTCATTTTGTGATAAATGGAAGACGAAACTATGATTTTGAACTTATCGCAACAGTGTCACATGTAACACTCAGCATGAATCAGAAGCAAGTGAGGCAAGAAACAACTGGGAATCAGTGGTGATTACAATGCAACTCAAAACCATCACCAGTGTTGCCATTACAGCGTTGCACATCTTAAAACGTCCGAAGTTCCTCATAAAAGAATATGGATGTGTTTCTTTTAAAAACCTATATCGGCGAATCATCACTGATGACAACAGTTTTGTAGCCAACATGTGCATCTGATTTTTACAATCTTATTTTGGCCAGTGGAAATTTTTTCAATCTCTATCTTATCGACGTTATAGACGACTGCCGACTACCGGCGCAGTTTTTATTAGTTTGATTTGCTATGTTTTCATTCATTGATACCAACCGTTTCGGCTCGAGGGCCAAATAGCTCACTTCCGCTCACATCACGGGCCACGCGCCTTAAAAAAAATTAGAGTAGAAGAAAAACTTAAAGAAACCACAGGGGTTGGTTTAATCTGATGTTAAAATTTGCTTATTAATTTTACGGAGCATAAGAGAGAGCATATTGTTTTTATGGATTTCCATTTTAATTTTTACGTTACTTTGTGACTTTTAACTGTGAAAATTTCGCTCATGGTGGGCCGAATGAAATCTCTTAGCAGGTCGGATGTGGCCCGTGGGCCATAGCACTGACACCACTTTTTTTATTGATCGTGTTATTGCAAGTCATGATAGTCATTTATTATCGGCATAAATTTGCCCACTCTTAAGATGTACTAAGATAATTGTGTTCATATTCATTCACTCCTAGCATTTTCTTTCCTTTTTCGAAAGGTGGTAAGCTAAATTTTATCTATATCGAACTTTACTTGCAGTTGATGAAACTACGCCGCGATATAAATAATCTTTCTATTCTGTAACATCATTAGTTTCGGTGAATGTGGAGCAGTTCACGTAACCAAAAGTTCAAATTATACGTTTTTGTAGGCCGTTAAATTCTCAAAGGTTGATTTAGATATAATCTGGCCTACTAAATCCATTACAAAACTACTTCATCGACTACGGATGTTCTAAATGTCATGCCGTCATAATCGTTTTGATTTTTATGACTCCAACGGTTCTCCTGCCTTGCTAAAGGGCTCCCGAATACTATAAAATCCGAAATGATTAGCTCCCGACATGAAGAGAAAATGATGTATACATTTCACCGGTTTTATTGAGGCGATTATATAAAAAGGGGATAATTGAAATTATGTTATGGCAAGGATTAAACTCTTAATGCCCACATTGTTGGTGATTACAGTTACAAATCGCTCGCGTAATCACGTCTTCAATTTAATGACTCAATAAAAGATGCCACGCATGTTTTAACCGTCGTAAACTATTATTTATAGAAATCTTTCGAAGGGAAAAAGCGAAAATTTCTTAGGCGTTTACTTTGCGCCAACATTTATATGTAACTCAAATGTTTCGGTAAAGGTCTTCGCACTTTTAAATACACTTGTCGTAATTATTATTAGAAGTAAAATTTACATTTAAAGCGGGTAAAAATATTTTAAAAACTAACTCGGTATATAATCACTGTCTTTCTGTAAAAACAAAGCGAAATAAGATGCAATATTTAATCGTGTAGTTTTTCGCACAAAATCGCAGTTTAGACATGAACTTTATTCTTTTTTACTTCTCAATCATCTAGGAGCTTCTCATTAACGCGGAATTCATTTAAATGTAAGATGGTTTCAAGGATGGTTACAAAGGAATCATGGTGTTATTCCAGATTCAAGATCAATAGAATATACTCAAAAGTCGAGAATTCCTGATCGATAATTGACTCTTTTATGCTTGCTTGCGTAGTGATTGACCTTGAGCCGAAATTGACTTGGGTAGCAATCACTGAAATTAACATGTATTTACCTGTCCTCTTATTCGAGCGCGGTATTGGTAGAATATACGCTGCGATAGCACTCTGCCGCGAGTTTACTGCCGAATACCAACGTAAACGTAGACTTAGATTATCTAGCGTGTAATTCGAACGTTCATTCAAGTTCAAGGGGTGTGGAGGAGAGATTATAAGACGCAAACCTTCATTTCCGCCCCACTCCTTTTCTCTCTCTCTCTGTCTCTCTCTCTCTCTCTCTCTCCATAGTTACGAGAAGACGCGTGGGCCTCATTAACGGCCTGAAAACCTCCCCTCTTTCCGCCCTTATTCGGCTTCACTAATGCTTTCCCTCCCACCCAACCAGCAAACTCTTTCGCCCCCTATTATATGCGACGGACGCCCACAAGCCGTGAAGCACGTCAAAATGTTCTTGACGATGGTATTACGGTCAAATTCCTCGAGAATTTCAATTTCCTTCTTTTTTCAGTCCTACTAATTTTTTTACTTTCGTCAATAACTTGCCAAATAAAGCACGCGGTGGGCTTGAATCGGTCATCAGACAGGATCGTATTTTGAAAATTGCTCAAGGTTTTTTTTCTCCTACGTCAAACGCTTTAATGAGACATTTTTGAATCGTAAGGAGTCTGTAAAGAGTAACTAGTAAAAAATTGCTTATGAGATAAGCTCTGTTATTTTTTCGTGAGAAGGAGCCTCTCTAGCGTTTACACATACACAAGGAATATTTGCCACATAGGTGATCATATTTTCCTACCTGAAGAGTCTCGAAACATCTGTTTTGATTATCATTCCACATCAAAAGAGATCGTTAGGACAAAATTACGGAAATCAAAACTAAAACAGTCGAGGGGTTTTTTTTAAAGGAAGGCTATTTGCTAAATGACGCATGATTGCATTTAAAAGATGTTTAGTTAATTATATTTCATTATCATCGTTAGCTTGCAGGGCATAACGTAGACGTAGTTAGGCCTGTATATCCTCAAATCTTTAGCTCGAACATTTCCGAACAGCGTTTACGTATCCAGTGGTGTCGGTAGGAAACAAAACTTCTAAAAAATACCAATTCAACATTCTTCATATAATCTTACTTTGTGATAATCTGTTATCTCACTGCGAGGTTTAATACTTCTATTGCAACGCTATGTAATTAAAATGCTATAACAATTACATTCTTAATTGTCGCGTTTTCAGTGCAATTTCTAATAATTCACTCAATAAAAGTTTTTCAAGTGAAAATTGTTAATAGGAATTTAAACGTTTTCATCCTTAGTTCGTCTGCATATTTTCAAATTGCCTCAATTACGTGTCGTTTATAGTTAAAAAGCGTTTGTATGGTTATGAATTTGAAATCAAATGCTGTATCAAAGACAAAATATAGTTATTTTCAAATAAATATATTTATCGCAACCCATTTAATATTTTCTGGGAATATTTTAGCGTTTTCGAAAAATTGCGATACACATTATAAAGGCATTTTTTACAGCTATTCTTGGCATTTAAAAGCACTGTATTAATTTCAACCGGTTCCTACCGCCCTATTTTATTTCTCAAGTTTTTCAGTTTTGTAATGTACTTACAGCTATTAAAATCAATTTATTGAGAAGACCAAATTTGTATACGTCGCACGATATGAAACTTCCATTGCGCCAAAACATTATCGAGAAGATGAGACGCATGAACTCAGGTGCCCTCTTACAGAGACATCTGGCGTTTTGGAGGGGTAACAAGATGTACAAGTTAAAAAAAACACGGGGTCATGACACTGGAGGGAACGTCCACGGTCATGAAGTTCCTCTTAAATCTTTTTCCTCCGCTTCTGGGGCAGTCATCCATCCATTCATGCATGCCCCCTGGAGGGAAACCATCTTCTCTCCCTCCCCCACTCCTCCCTCTCTCTCTCTTCCCCCTCCTCTTCCATCCGCCTCCCCCGACTGCACGTGCTCCCACGCTTGATCGGTCGTGTGGTCCCGTTGACGTCACTCCTCTCACATCTATTGAGCTTATTTTTCCACCATTCTCCGGATCCTACGAGAACTCTTTCGTTTCCGTCCTTCCCGTGGCCCTGAGGATCTAAAAGGGAAATATTGGCCACGATACATCTCTCAAACTATTCGCTCCGAAACAACCACGAAATTTTTAATACCGGAAAAACCCGGGCATTAAGTAAAGCACTAAAATTGATTTATGAACGCTCGAGATAACTTTATAAGATAACCTAAAATTACTCCGATATTTATGGATGTTTTGAATAGATCTGCGGAATTTAGATTGCTTCCAATATCGTATCGCGCAGCATTAAATTTTTGTATAGATAAGTAGTATTGTTTCTATACAAATTTCATAGTATTTATAAAGCTTTCAGTCATGTAGTTTTTAATTTTTTCCGTCATTGTAAACGTTAAAATTTCAGCCGTGCAGTCACTTCAAACAATTCATTCATATAAATAAGTTCAAACTTGCATTGTTTCTATCATCAGGATTTTATTGTGTTATTATGGTGCAATATCGCTAGCGCTTAAGCTTTCTGATTTGGGGAAATTTTAACCCCTAAGAACGATTACGACTTCTGATTTTGATTAATATTTTCGACAAAAATATTGTGTTTGTGCCGTTGCCAGCCGCCGGATGAAAGCTGCGTCTCTATGACACTCCAACGGCTATCAAGTCTGTTATGTCGGAAACTTCCATCTAACCGTCTATCACTCGCCCCATCGGCCAAAAGTAGGAGAACTAGAAGTTCTGAACTGGTGCGGGGTTATAATCCTGTTGTGAAACAAATACTAGGCACAATCACGATTTTGTTACTTATTATCAGAGAGAGTTGTTGTTGAATGCACGCGCTATTGTGCAGCATCGAAATAATTTGTTCCTTTATGGAAATTCGCATTTATATAAGTTCAGCATAGAACTTAGACCTAGGGAAACAGTCTAGGTGTGACGAAAAATGATACTGCGCTTGATGAAGATATTAGTGTCGTGTTTATTTCATGATAATGAAACAGACGAAGTTTCCGTGCTCTATTCACTCATGCCTTCGTTATTCTTTAAAAGATATTCCTAAATTGTACCAAGGTCGATCATGGAAAATAAATATATCATATGGTTAACTTTGTCATTTTTTACATAGAATTTTCGAATTATGCGTCGTTACCCCGTGTAAAGGATGTTGTATTCATCGAAATCTTCTTAATATTACTTTGTAAGAGCATACAAGTTGAAGCGTGTCCAACTTACTCAACATCATGTGGTTTCAGCGCTAGAAAATCGTCGCCTGTGACATTCCGCCGCGAACGAGTGAAGAATCAGATTTAACTGAGCCGAGAGAATAAAAAAAAGAAAACTCATCCCTCGTTTTGTCTCGCCGACCACCCTGGTGGTTCTTCCTCCTCCCTCTCCCCCTCCTCTCCCCCTCCCTCCCACATGCCCCTCCTCGTCCTCCCCCACCGCCTCTGACGGTCACCGACTAAGAAGAAACCTCAAACCAACATGTCTAAAGGACTCGCACTCCCTTCTTCCCACTCTTTACGCTCCACCACCTCCCTAGTCTCACACGAGGCGTCTCCGTAGCGCGAAGTGAAGGCTGAGGAGACGGGGGCGGCTGTTGAGTCTGGCTGCCATTGACCTTGCCGAATCTTTCTCCTTGCAGAAAAGGTGGGAGGGGTGGGGAAGTCGGACTTACGCCCCCGCGTCACGAGTGGAGGGGAAGGGGAGCGGAGCAGGAGGAGAGGGAGAAAAGGCTGGGGAGGCGCGGGGGGAAGGGGGAAGAAGCAAAGGGAGAGGAGGAAGGGTGACGGGAGCATGCAAACAAATGACTGGGCACAGGGCATTGTTGTATGCGGTCTTTAAAGGTGGGGCCGATTGCGTCATCTGTATTTTGTGAGGCGTAGGATGGGAGAAATGGTTTGAGACAGTTTGAGGGCGGCTCCTGACTCTCATAGGATGAAGGCTGAGGTTCTTTCTTGGATGGAGAAGGGGGAGGAGGGCGGAATGAAAGGATGGGTCTAAAGAGGGTGGGAGTTGAGATGGAGGATGAACTGGAGGAACGTGGAGTGGATCTTTTTCTCTCCGTGTGACTTATTCTCTGGCGCGCGGATCTCTTGCCTTGGTTAGCGGATTACCATAAATGCGTTTGTAAAAAGACTGGGATTACTAAAACACCAAATAACCTGCACGATTATCTATGCATATAATTAATCTATTTCCTAAATTCTTACGCATTTGTCTCTTTGATTTAAAAAATTGAATAGCTTTAATGCTATTTATATTTCTAGAATTAGGGCTAGATATTTCAATTAAGTTCTCATGAAATTATGTCATTGTTCTGCAGGGAAGGAGGTAATTTCACTTAAAACGCGCATTGATTTGCAGTGTGGATTATTTTTCGCCAACACGAATAAGTGTTCGTATGTACCGTGATCTGTCGCCATGGACTCAAAAATATTCGCTCTCAGTATTCCAAGATATTCACCTTAAGAATATAACATCGATTTTACTGATTGCATCAACTGTGATTTTCGATTTAAAGTAGAGGTTGCTTTGATATATGAGTGGAATATTTTCATTTGAGTTGGACAGCTATAAACCTGTATTATGCAGTACCACCGTTGACTTTTATCCCGTAAAAAACCAGTTGCGGCATATTTAATGCAAATGACCCATACATAAAAGCATAATAATACTGCTCGATAAAAGTTATAGAGCTTAATAAAAAGAAAAACTAGAAAGAATGAGGATAAAAAGTAAACATTTCCGTAATTGAAAAAACATCGATGATACCAACAGTGAGAGGTAGTATGGTTAATATTATAGGGTATTTATTTTAAAATATTATTTAGCTCCAGCATTATATAAATACGCTTCAGAAGACGTCCATACTATTAAAAATTGTCAAAGAATATCAAAGGTGTTATAATATACAGTAAGGACATTTCTTCTGCTATGTATCATGACATTAACCACTGTTTGTTAAAATGAGTAACGTGAATATGATTTCCATTGTAGGACCACCATAGCTACGTGAGATCGTGTCGAATATATTAGGAACCCAGCATGACATCAGCTCTGCATTCCATCCCAGTTGAACATCTCATGAATCAGGTGAAGGTTACGCCACATAAGAGAAAGTTGTCTTCTAAGAGAATAAAAAGTTATCTGAGATAAGATAATTTGCTTTCTATCGGAGGTCATCAATAGTTGCATCGACATGCCAACCAAAAAGAATTCTAAGACAGCATTCGAGTGCGAGGTGATTTCATCGTTATTACACGCCCGCTTCTAAGTAGCTAAAGTGAAGTGAAATAATTTGAAACCCTCGGAATAACATTTACTCGAATCCGAAGATAGAGGTCAAATTGTAAAACTTTGCCACAAAGGTAAACGCAAAACATTTGAATCCGGATAAATGTGATAATATAAGTGCCCACATGCTCCGTTTTTTAAATTTTATTTTCTGAGCCAAGATGCGCGACTAAAAGCTTTTAGCAAAATTTATGGAGAATGTGATTACATTTGCGTAATTGTGTAGGGGCTAGGAATGAAATGGACGTGCAAGCATTTTCTTATTTACAGTTTATGTGCAGTTTCGTTAGAAACCTCCAGATGCATATTTCAAGCTGTTTAACGCAGCAATAGAGTCGTGATTTTAAGAAAATATACGAGTTTCGCCAATCTGAAACGTGATCTCTGGATAACATCTTTCAACGCTTCCTTTCGCTATCTCTTCAATGAGTTAGTTTAGGGTGCTATGGAAAGCAAAGTCTCTAAGTAAACTTCTGGAGTGGATCTTCTACTATAACAAAATATTTCGCTTCATTCCCTTTGCCTCATATCAAGTAAAAAGAAGCAAAGAATTTGGCGCAATGCTGTGCCCACGGCAAAGAAATTAAGATGGGTTTTTCTTTTAATAGTAAACACCGCCTTTTATTTTGTACGCAGCTAACGTAAAAATTGACGTTTTATTTTGTCGATGTATCCTTCAAATTAATCAGCGGTGAAGTTGATATTTCCGGAGACTTCAACGCGCGCAGCTTCCATAAAGTAGACCCACCAGGCCACCGCACCTAGAGAGCACGCGCACTGCACCGTAGGCGACATAAGCTCATCGAGGCAGAAGCATCCACCAACAAGCGTCTCCGAGTGGTATCTGCGGATATGGAAAAGAGAGAGAAAGACGAAGGGTAGGATGTGAGGCGAGTGGGAGGAGCAGAAAGAAGAGGTTATGGAACAAGAGGTCGTTGCAAGAGGACTGCGTTGGAGTGTTCTGGAAAAAGAAAGAGAAAAAGAGGGAGACTAACTTGCCAAGGCTTCGTCCTCCCGATGGGTGGGGCGGCAATGTCACGATGGGGTCGGGAATGTTCGGTGAGGAGGCCTCGCGCGCTTCGCGAGATGGGGGCTCCGCCCGTTTTTGCTAGGGCCCCTCCCCTTCGAGCCCTCCTCCCCCCCGACTCCCCATCATCCCCCCTCCCATTGTTCTCCCATTTTGGTCGAGCGTGCGCCTGGCAATGCCTCAAACCGAGGAAATACTGAGTGTAGGACGGGGTCGGGAGGTGAAGTCGATGGTGGTTGTGACGGGAGGGCGGGAATGGCGGAGGGGGAGAAAGGGGAGAAGAGGAGGGCAGCAAGGACGAAGCTAGGCCGGGTTCGGTGACCATAGTCGAAGGGAGAGGGATGTTGCCTTTGAGTTGGGGTTAAGACGGAGGGGAAAGAGGGGAATGAGACGATGGTGTCCCGTTCCGGTTGCGAATTCCGCCGATGGAAAGTGTGGCCGACGGGCGGGGTTCGAAGAGTCGTGATGTTTTAAGAGTCGTCCTATCGCTCTTCCGATCCGGACGGAGGAGTTGAAGAAAGCTGTCGTCGTTGAACTTGAGAACGATGCGACCTTCTCGCGCAGGGAACTTATGGCCGCGCGAGGCCGTAGATTGAAGCGGTGGCTCAGCGTTACGCTTATTTACGCAACGACGTCTATGCGCAATCGAAATGTTTTTTTTTTTTTACTTTCCCGACGTGGATTAACAATAAATACGTTGAGGAAACTTGTCTGTCAGGAGGCCCGATTGGGGACATATTCCAATTAGTAGTAAAATGTCGCGAAATGATCCTGTTCGCCTTCGCCTGAAACGACTCGAGTGCTTTTCGTTCAATTCTGTTAATATCAGAAGATGGCCGCTCTTGATGACTACAACAAATTGAATACTTTGTGGAAAGGATATTTTTTCCTTGCGGAAACAATAAATGTTCTCGGTACCTACAGAGATTTTCCGTCACTTCACTACGAGACAGTATAATTTTATCGCGTACCGCAGAATGATAGTTTTGAAAAATTACAAATTCTAGCTTTGGATTTTGTAAGGGTTTCATTTTTATGATAGTGATCGTATTATCTACAAGTGTATTACTTTTCTGATAGATACAGATCAGAAAGCAGTTGAGCAGAAAGATAGATAAAATTTACAAGTTTATCATTTGTACTCCTTTATTGTCTCCGATTGTCTATTTTTGAAATGGCTACGCTAGATTTAAAATGAACATCAATATAAGACGATTTAAAACCAAAAATTCTATAAAAGTTCCCACATTAGTGTGTTCATGAATACCAAATTTAATTGATAAAAACATTTCCTCTCTTCGATTCGTTAAGCATAACAGAGGTGTCGGTGCGGATTATATAAGGGAGCGGGCATGTGGGAGGTATCTACTTATTCACTCGTTATTCTCAAATTAATGAATAATTCAAAGGCAGACTGATCTACGATTATAAAGAACGTAGGGAACACATATTCTTACGGTACAGCTCATAATAACGGTAATAGCAAAGGCATGAATAAAATTTAAAGAAATCGCTTAAGTGAGTCCCTTAATAACATTTGCATTTTTTAATCTTTGGTGCAAGAGGTGAAGCTAACTATTTCCGGGCACTTATTTATTTGTCGCTCAAATTTTGAAAGTCAAACATTTTGAGCTCAGGTCCTTTGTCTTTTGTAATTTGCATATTAAATACTTGTGGTGTAAAAAAAGAAATAAATTTCTTTCATACAGTGTGAATGTGAACATTTGTTAATCCATTCTTGAGTGAGATTTGAATGCTTGAATCATGAAGATATCAATAAGCTAGTATTAGCTGTAAGTCGCAAGTACTAATGATAAAAAATAAAAGTTGATTGGTTTCTTTGGGCGCCAGTTTTATGTGCTCATAGTTTTTAAATTTATGACGTAAGTTCCTCTCAGCATTTAACACCATGACTTCTCTTTGCTATGAAAGTGTACTCAATCTGTTAGCCACTTCGTTTTTATGGCTGATTTTTTCCACCAACTCAAAAGTTGGTTTCAGACAAAGCTAATTTAGGAGACAGATAATAGCCTGGTAACTTCGTTTTTTTCCTTTCGATTAATTTTTGGGCGAATTTCTCACGGAACAAATGATTTGAAGCCTATTATATTCGAGTTATACTCGAAAGTTTTATTCATCAGGGAATTAAAATTTATGTCACCGGCGTCTGAAAAGGGACTGATAAAATGCTCATATTCTTTCACTCTATGGGAATGAGAAAATTCAGACTCTTGGATTTTATACCATCATGAGAAGGAACTCAACCTCACCGGAAGCGCCCAATCCATCATGGCGACGGCGTGTAAAAAACTCTGGAACTATAGAGACGTCCTTCAGAGACGGATAGTGGGTAAAATCAAAATTCCCAAGCGAAGCAGAACATTGTTGGTAAAAAGTGAGGTCGGAAATCATTGAAACGAAACATGAAAAAGAAACGTTTTCACTTCAGTAACATCAATTGACTCGCTGAGGGACGAAATAAAATGTGCGAAATTGCATATATTGGAAGTAAAATAAGTAAAGCGGTTAAGCATTTTGAAGAGTCATTAGGGGAATTGTAATCACACGTTTTTAATTGCGGGACTAATTAATACCCGATTTAGTTTTTCTACATTTGGCTTAAAATGTAATTTTCAGGATTAACTCAAATTTCCCTGCTTCTTTGCTTGTTCTTCGGCTATTCGATGACACTTATTGGCCCTATTTTTTCTGTTCTTCTGTTTAACTGTATGTAAACCCACAAGTGATTTGGACCACCGATTTGCTATTCGTTTTTACAGTATTAGTTTAATCACACAAAACGTGACTATTTAAACTTTGTAACTGATTTTCTCTTACGCAATATTTCGTTCACAGTTCATTAAAGGTTATTAAGAAACATGCAGTAAGGGAAAAGGCGAATTCCGTTCCATTTCTTCATTTAATGCACAATATTATGAGCGTAAACCTTGTCGCTGTCAAAACTTTCAACTGTACTGTCTCTAGAGCCATATTTGTGTTTATCGATGCATATAATTTTAATATAAGTATTATTACTGCAACAAATTAATGAATGTTGCTAATTGAACTCGGAAGCCTCAATTTTCTGAACTAGGAAGTGGAAGTCACTACTTTCTACCGCGCAGCTTGGAAGGCTTTACAATTGCTAACAAGATGTATTAAGTAGATACTAATTGTTAAAATTAATGTTAAGATAAAGTGTGAGTCTACTCATTCTTACAGGTAGAACTTTAGACATTTATAGTAAATCTTGCTAAGGTATATCGAGTGAATACCTTTTTACAATTTCCTTCGTGATTTTTGTGGATGGAGCATTCACAATGATAGATTACAGTTGCAAATAAAGCTATAAATCACATTTCTTCCATTCATTGCAATTCAGCAATAAATCGTAGGCCATAATAAAGAAATCACATCCTGCTCCATTCCTCTTCGGTATTGCTACCCATCGATCTGTATAACACATTCAATACAACACTAAAGCATAAAAATTCCCCATTTCTCCGATTATTTCCCGGTGACGCATGAAGGGAAGCAACGTAACGACCAGACAAACCTTATTTTACGACGTCGTATCATTTCTACGTTTGTATCTTCCCACGAATTCCGGCCCATAGCGTCTCACCCTTCTCTCACCTCTTTCTCTTCTCCCTACTTTCGGCACTCTCTCTCTTTCCTTTCTCCTCCCCTCTCCCTCCTCCCCATTCCCTTCCACCCTTTCCTACCGCCCCAACCTAACGTCAACACCGAAGTGGGACGTTTGACCTCACCGCGCATTTTTGGAACAGTTGAAGCGTTTCCGTCACTGCGCTCACGGTTTGGCACCCGCGTCCGAATCCCTTCGCGAATAGCAATAGGGCACGAAAGATAAGTAAGACTGTTTCTCGCAGTGAGCGCTGTAGGCCGGTGTTGTTTGAGAAAAAAATATTTAAGAGGGGAATCGTGTTTCCAAAATAATGTGCTTAAAATTCCCAGAAATAGGATTCTGCGACCATCGAAGGTGGCAAGGTGGAAGTTTTCCAGTGCTTGAAATTACTCCTCGTCTCACAATCAGTCTCGAGGATGCGCGGAGATGCAAGACGCAATAGTGCAAGGATATGCGTAGTTTTGGTCAAAGATCATGCAACGATCCGGGTGATATTAAAATAATGCTCTTCAGTGTGAGAATGAAGCGGAATAGACCAAAATATGTTTTTCGGCATTCTTTCTGTTAAATATAGGGAAGAGAAGTCCTTTTAACAATAGCAGCTTATTCAAAAGTTTGAAGCTATCCATCCGCTGCTGCATACCGTGACAGTTTGAAATTTTAAATATACTATATGAAATAAATTTTGAGGTTGTCACTTTACTTTCGGGGAATTGAATCACTAATAGACGTTTACAATAAAAAAATTTAAAAGCTCGGTTTCATTTTCCAAATGTTGTCTCAGTTAGACATCGATTCTTTACTGCTGTATATACTGCTGGCTATGCAAGGACGCGAAATGATTCGATAGATGAGAATTTAATTAAACTGCTTCGGTAGCGCTTTAAGAATTTGTTTGGCTGAACTTGTTTTCTTTTTCGAGTATTCAATAAACACTCGCTGTAAATTCCGAAGGTCGATATTAATTAAAATTCGCTAGTAACAGTTGTTTGTTTATCTATCGATAGCCTCATAATGTCTTTGCTTTATGTTCAGTTGCTCTATTTCTATATCAGCACTGGCGATCCGTATTTTCAAACAAACAAACAAACTTCATAATCTATATTTGTATTCCTTTCCTTATCTTTTTCTTTCAGAGCTTCAGCGAAGCATTTTAAAATAAACATACTAGAATGTGTAAGGTCTTTGAAATGACGACATTATCAGAACAGCAAAAGTACTATATAATATGGATCATTGGAAGTAATTTATTTAAGAAAAAAATAGCTTCTAGTTCGAAGAGAACCGCAACATTTTAGTACATTACATTTATTTTTAAAAGGCACGGCCTAGACAGCTTACGGTAATTAGGTGGGATTCGTGAAGAAGCTATGGAGATGTATTGACTGAAATAGTGTTGCTAAAGAATGTTGTGGTTCTTCTAAAAAAATCAGCTCTATTAGTTTGCGATCAGAGCAGAGGAAACGAAAAGGTGGACCGCTGAATCGGTGATATTTGGCTTTTTTGATAGCTAATTGAATATATCGCATATTTCCATTAATGCACATTTCGAGGTACTTCGCGTCAGAAGGTCAAATTAAAAAAAAAAGATCCGGGCAAATAAAGGGGCACACTATATTAAAGATGTTTGAGTCGATTAGAAACTACAAAGCAAAACACTAGGAATCCGAGAAAACTTTCAATGAATGTCCAAAAAAGAGCGAAAATTAAGCGCTGTTTTGGTGGAAGTGTCATTTTGCGTCATAACAACGATGATGAGTGTGGCATTGGTATTTAAGATATTTTGAGAGTAAAATGCCATGCAGCATGCGGTTTATGATTAATTAATTATTGTAACTTTACATATTTAATATGAAGTGCTTTTCTTTAATAAATCCGCATAAAACTTTACTGCGTCTTTTGGCCTGAAAAATATAGTAATCTGGTTTTTTTAAAATTTCTTGAAAATATGTTAAATGCGAAAATTCCTAAGCTCGCGTCAAGGCTAGAATCCATTTAATTAATTAGCTAGCTCAAATAGCCATAAAATGTTTGGTAAAACGAGGTATCCATTTTGGTTACAGAGCAGCCATTATCTGTGGTTATCCGCCAATAGATTCTAACAAATAACCAACTACTAATTAATTACCACTGCTGACAGTTGCTTCGTAACCGAAATACCCATATGATATTCCCAATCTTTTTATGGCTATTAGAACTACCTAGTTTATCAACGTAAGATAACGTTAAAAAGTTGCAGCGACGATGCATTCCGCTTTACCATCGAATAAGTACTATAAATCTAATGCTAAAATAAACGCGTGGTTTACCATTTCGTGCATCGGATCTTCTGAAATCGGCAATAAAACGGTAAAAATTCCACGCATTTACAACCATATTTCCTCGCTCTGGAAAATCTGTCACATTGCCTATGTGGCCACCGTGGAAGGAAGGCCGTTGTGCTCAATCCTCCCATAAAATTCTCAGAGCTCGTGCCGTGATTTTTTCTCTACCACCTCGCCCCAGAAGCGGTCGTGATGTATAATGTAATGTCCTTCGTCTGCGCCTCCCCCGCACGCGCATCATGCCTGTTGACCCATGCTAAAACGCCGCTTGGCAGGGCGTTAGGTACCGGAAGCGGGAGTCCTTGTTAAAGAGCGTAGCCCAAATGAAGTCCTGGATGGTTTCCAGAGGAGATCCCGGGAAATAGTCTCAGGATGCTAAGGAGGAAGAGGGAGAGGAGGGGGATGGAGTTTTAGAGACGAGGGGGAAGGGCGGGCGGCAGTGTTAGGCGAGTGGAATAAACACGGGGAGTGACGCGGAGGGCGGGAAGGTTTCGTCTGAAGAAGGGCTCCGGTTATGTCCGTAGTTGCCCCGCTTCTTTCCCTCCCCCCCCCCCATCGCTCACCCTTTTGCCCCCTTCCCCGTGATTTTTAAAGGAGAAGTCTTCTACGCCTCAGTCAGAAACTGCCACCTTTTTAAAAAAAGACTCGCTAGGCCGAGGGGAAATCTTTTACCTATCTTTAGTTTTTAATGTGGTTTGTTTTTTCTACGCCCGTTTTTTTTACGACTCGGTTTTCAAGTTGTATTTTTTCTGTCCCAGTGATTATGTGATGATGGATGGAGGTACGTAAGCGCGGTTGATTGAAAGTAACGTGGTATGATTCAACAAGGAGAGAAATTGGAACGTTGGTTTGCTAGAAAATGGGAAAAGTTTGGGTGACTTTTGGTATCTCACCGTCTAATATACAAAGAAATCGATATTTTGCCCTTAAACCTCATTAAATTCTGACAAGGCTTTCTAATGAAAACAAATACGAATGGATAAATTTATGTATTTCTAAATTTCGAAGTAATTTGAGAATCGTTTTTTTAAATAGTTTTTGTCCAGAAAAATATTATCGTTTTTTTCCCCAGTTACTGTTTATATCATTCACTTCGTGTAACAGTTAATTTTTATATTATTCACTTCGTGTAACAGTTAATTTTTATATCATTCACTTCGTGTAACAATCCGTTCAGAATTAAAGAGTAAGATAACTTTCCCATTTCAAGTATGTAAATAGAGGATTTTTTCTCATGCAAAATTATATAATCTTGTGAATAATGTCAACACGAAAATATTTGATGTTTTAGTTATGCCCGGTTTTCGTTACCGCAAAGGATAAAAACATTTCGCCTTAAGGGCAATCCAGGCGTGATATCAAATATTTTAAAAGATGTGTTGTCTTACAAAATTCCATGTGATTTGAAAGATTTTGGACTCATATGTTGCTGGTAACGTTTGTGTCCTATATTTCTCTTTGTCATTTTCCCACTCAGTTTATTATTGAGGCGCGTGCGTCTGTTGTTACGTCAAACGTCTGGCTGCCATTTTCATCTCTAACTCTTTCAGTCGAAGCCTATAGCTATGTTGTGTGTCTTGGAAGCATTTTCTGTAACTCAGCCAAAGACCTAATTTGACTGCCTTATAATTTCCAATAGTTTTTTTTCTATTCCTTTGTTCTCAAAGTCTCGGTTGTTTTAAGTAAATATAGAATGAAACTTAAAAACAAACGAGGTTATGATCAAAGGCCAGTGATATCTTGGCGATAGTGTCAATTAAAAATATCAATATTTTTTTCGTATGAATGAAAAAAGATTGCTAGATCCTTTTCATCGCCGGTTCTTAATGGTAGCATTAAAATTTTAATTTGATGTATACCGTTACATCCACACAATTTTCCTTAAAATGATTTTCACGACTATTTAGAACTACCAAAAAGTATCGGAAGGTGAGCTTAATAAAAAAACTACATTCTGCCATTTCAAAATCAGTTCATATTACACCTCTATTGTAATGATGGCAATCGGAATTAAATGAATCTATTTGACAAAAAGACTACTATTGCGTCCTTTTAGGTAATATATTACTCTATAGACAGTATTCTTTCTCATTTTGAATTTTATGCACCTCTTTGGACAGGCTAGGTCAAATATGGCCCAAATCTCGAAACCGTTTCCAAAATCCATGGGCCAGAGTGGATTTCAATGCGATGCTATTTCAGAGTTTTTAAAATCTGCATACATTGAATTTACACCGAGCATACGGCGTAAGAAATATTACTTGCGTCGCGACTCTACTAAATTGATAAAACAACAAAAAAGTATTGTCAATGGCGAACGGACTTAGGACTTATGACTTAGGATACCCGATCTCATGAATTTTACTTAAAATCATCGGAAATGCATCCAAGAAATAAAGATGTTATTTAACTAAGTTCACATTGATTCAGATAAACAAGTCATAGCCTCAACAGGAATGGAGCTCGGATGAAAGTTCTCCAGGGAATGCGTTCAGGCCCAATAGGTTGCAGTGCAAAAAAAACTGCGATGCACGTATGCTGAGATGCCGCGTGCATAAAACTTTTGATTTTTTCCAGTCTGAAAGTTTCGATTCTGTCCAATTACACGCACGACTACTCCGAGGAATCCACCCGTTCAGAAAAAAATGATCGCATCTTCAGCTAGAAAGAGAGAAAGAGCAGATTCCGTTCCGATGCGTTTTTAGTTGCAACGCACGCATATGGAAACCGGATTTCTTCTCCCATTTATCCGTACGAAACGCCGAAATGATGTCGCCGCATAAAAAAAAGCTTACAACCTCCCGACTGTGCGCGAGACATTTCTCGGAGGATATTTTCCGCAAAACACTCGAATTCTCGAAGACGTGGGGGAGAAGAGATATAGTGGGAGGGAAGGAGGAAGGCTGGTGAGGATGAGACGGAACGCCCGTTTATCATTGGCATTCCGCTCGTATTCGGTCGAAGTTATTGAAGCCGCCAGGAGGAGAGGGGGGGAGATAAAGAACCCTTTCTGGTAAGGAAAACACGTCGGTGCGACAGAACACAATCTACATACACTTCTTTTTCCCAGTCCATTGTCTGTGACGCCGCCTTCCCAACAAATTGGGAACGCGACCTGTATAACCCTCTCCTACCACTCTCCTCCGCCCTCTCTCTCTCTCTCTCTCTCCTTGCCCCTATCTCTCCCCCCTTGCCCCTCTTTCTCCCTCCTTACCCCTCTTTCTCCCTCCTTGCCCCTCTCTCCCTCCTTTCCCCTCTCTCTCCCTCCTTTCCCCTCTCCCTCCTTGCCCTTCTCCCTCCTTGCCCTTCTCTCTCTCCTTTCCCATCTCTCCCTCCTTGCCGTTCTCTCTCTCATTACCCCTCTTTCCCTCCTTTCCCCTCTCTCTCCCTCCTTTCCCCTCTCTCTCCCTCCTTTCCCTTCTCTCCCTCCCTCCTTTCCCCTCTCTCCCTCCCTCCTTTCCCCTCTCTCTCTCCCTCCTTTCCCCTCTCTCTCCCCTCCTTTCGCCTCTCTCCCTCCTTTCCCCTCTCTCTCTCCTTTCCCCTCTCCCTCCCTCCTTTCCTCTCTCTCCCTCCCTCCTTTCCCCTCTCTCCCTCCCTCCTTTCCCCTCTCTCCCTCCCTCCTTTCCCCTCTCCCCCTCCCTCCTTTCCTCTCTCTCTCCTTTCCCCTGTCTCAGACGATTATCTATCTATCTATCTATCTATCTCCCTCCTTGCCCCTCTCTCTCCCTCATTACCCCTCTCTCCCTCCTTTCCCCTCTCTCTCCCTTCTTTCTCCTCTCTCTCTCCCTCCTTGCCCCTATCTCTCCCTCTTTGCCCCTATCTCTCCCTCCTTGCCCCCCTCTCTCTCCCTCCTTGCCCCTCTTTTTCCCTCATTGCTCCTCTCTCTCTCCTTGCCCCTCTCCCTCCTTGCCACCCTCTCTTCTTCCTTGCCCCTATCTCTCCCATTCCCCTTTCTTTCTGTTACCTCTTTACATCCCTATCCTCTCTCTCCTGGCCCAGACCCCCTTACCGCCTCAATGGGAGGGGAAACTGGTGAAGAGGTCAGGTTGCTTAGCGAGGTTTTTTTCCGCTCGCGCACATCTTCCCGCTACCCGACCTCCCCTTGTGCGAGAGATGCCGAAGCGGTGACGAACAGGTGTGTAAACGGGTAGGCGGTAGAGGGGGGGGGGTCGGTGGGCGGGTTGACTAAGGATTATGGGCTAGAGAAGAGGCCAAGGATTCAACCGCCACTAAGGGACGGGCCACGCATGTCAAGGAGCCGGGCCACGTAGGAGCAGAGATTCTCTTTCTATCCCACAGGCCATTTTTCTTTTTCTTTTATGCTTTCATTTCTCATAGAATGCGGATGTGACATATACCTCACTCCTCTCCCACTTTTCCTTCCCCTCTCTTTCCTCCCCCAATCGTCCTCCTCGCCTATCCCAGGATTGGCAAGATGCCAAGATGATCGTTTGTTACTCTCTTATTTCAGTTTTCTGTTTTTATTAAACTGACATCGGTCGTTCTTCATGGCCCCAAGGCGGCAATTACGCGAGTACCGTCCTTATTTATTTTTCTGGCATTAAAGTGTTTTATGATTTTGGGTTAATGAGCCGATTCTCTCAGACAGAGTTTTTTTAGCAATCATGGCGGATTAATGAGGATTTAACAAGCATTTCTGACATATATATGATTCGATGAAAAATTATTGGCGTTCTCTTTTTGTTCGTAATACTCGTTCCGCAACCACGTATTTTTTGCATCATTTACAACTAATAGAAAGGTGGTAAACTTTAATTTTGATATTGCAAATTAAAATAACAAGGAACGAATTATATGCAAACGTAGATCCCATATTCCATAACAGGAATAGAACCGATCACTTTCATAGACCACATAGAAATGGAAAATGTCCTTGGATATGGCGAGGCAATGTTTACGGTTGCAATATATTTCTAATTATATACTTATTTGTCCATTATTTTCTAAAATATTTCTTTACCTATGTATTTTCTGACCTCATAACCACGTGCATCGTTGATTAATAGAGTATAGTGATGACATTCACGAGAAAATATATTTAAAGAATATATAAGAGAGCTTTTAATCATTCCGGTCGGATCTTTCCTTTGAAGTAGCGTTTTGAAGTTCCCATTAAACTTTGTTTTATACGGCATATCGTAAACGTTTTCTGAAGAAATCATTCAACGCCGTTCGCGTTCGGGAAGGCCATGTATCCAGTCGTTCCAAAATATTGGCAGATTTACAATCTTCGTTTGTCATTTAAGCTGGTGTATACATTTTTCGGCGGGTTGTTTATTGTTTCTGCTTCGAAAGAAGCATTTCTGATTTTATAAGACAGCTCAAGATTAGAAAGACTCGCGGCGAAGGACTCATTTGCATGACCTTCTATATAAAGAGATGACGCATTCCTTAGGCATTCCCAGGAAGAAATGGAATGGGGGAAAAGGACATAACGATTACGCGCTATAACTGACTCAACATCATCTATTACGTCTTTTATCGCCGCTCTCCGTATGCATAACAACTCCCTGAACAGCCGCATGAAGCGTTACCTGTTAAAATCATAAGCACGGCGTCACTCGAGAAATATGGGATTGAATTTCCTCCAGGGCTACGATCGTGCGTATTTTGGCCCGTAATGATGTATTTTAAAAACGTAAAGGAAAATGAACGTATGTAAGAGCTTTAAACAACCGGTGACTTAACTGGTGGGTGCCAGTTTCGCAAAAAAATAGAGATAAGTCATCGCTGGAAACCACGTATGATATTTATTATAGTATTACGACCATGGTCAAAATATCCTTTCCTCTCGCAAAAATTGAACGTATAACTAGCTTAAAGTGCCAATTAAATTAAATGAATGTTTAAATAAAATTTTACCCGTTAAATTTGTCGCGCCGCCATTAGTGTTACCTATATGGATGATACCTATAATTTGTCTGGATAATATAGCTTGAGAATAAAAACTCTTTATTTCTAAATTGTCAAAAGTTATGGGTTTTATTTCATTGGACATGACGAGAATAATAAGATAAACTTATGTTAGATAAAATTTTATGGATAATAGCTAATTTTCTCAATTAGATTTTTCTCGTCTGTGGGATTGTATATATTTTTCGTGAAATTATTTCATTCTGCGGGTTTTGAGCCATCGCCCGCTGTTCTTGAACTAGCTTAAATTATAATTTGGTCGAAGTTTCTTATAAATTTTTCGAAAGTGATGCCTTAAAGGAGTTTTTTATGTGCGATCGCTACGATCCGTACTTAACAGGCGACACTTTTTTTCTTTTTCATTCTGTTTGCTTGTTAGGACAGGTTTCTTTTTTGTAGCCCCTGTAAGCCGTTTTCCCGCTTCTCTCGCCAGGTGAAGGATAAGCATAGGCTGTAGGCGCTGTGGCTTCGCTCCACCCTCGACTAGGTACGCGTTCCTAATCTTCAAACAAATCCATCTTATCGGATTTCTTCTAACCCACTCAGCAAATTTTAAAAAATTTTCTTGAAAAGTCGCTAAGAGACAAATTTGGAAACCCCGAATTTGAATGTTATTATGATTATTCTGTGATACTGTGCACGGTGCCTGTCGGTCTTACTTGTTCCTAAGAATATTTCTCTTCTCGTGACATTTGTTCCCTTATGTGTGTGGATTATTTAGTTGGAATTTTTTTTTAAAAACTCAATTGAAGATTTTTCAGGAAAAAATGCAAAATAAATTACACCAAAATTTTACTATGAATATTTTGAATAATACGCCTCAGTCTATATGTTAAAAGGCAATTTTGGGATGCGAGACACTCTCGGACTAAAACCCTACATGAATGTATATTATACTCATAAAAGTCGAACAAATCCACTTTTTCAACTTGATATCAATATATTACAATGAAGTTATTAATGCATGTACGTTATACTCCGAGGCACCCACTAAATACACTTACAAGTATACAATAAAACATAACGATCCTTTCCTAAAGATTAGTTTATATCAACTCTATCGACGACCTTACATTTCTGCACGCGCGCACACACACGCGCGCGCTTGACTCTAATAAAAGAAGTTCCGAAACATCCGGAAGAAAACCGACGCAGAAGAAAGGTCATTCCACTCGGGACGAAAAAAAAAACCTTGCCGCTCGACACAGGATTGTCCTTACGCTCTTCCTCCATTTTCCAACGACATGTTATCTATCCATTTTTTTCCCTCCATCAATACTCCCTCCTCCATATTCTCCCCTTTCTCCATCCACTCACTTCAAGCGTCTCCGATCCCTCTCCCCTTCCCTAACAGACGCACAAACCCATCAGATCCATGGATTTTTCTGCAGAGTTCGTGCTTCTTTAAAAATTCCTCCTCGGCCCTGGAAACCCCGTCGTCTCCGCTAAAGGAATTCTCTCGATTCCTCCAACCATCAAGAGGAGGAGGAGGAGGAAAAAAGCAATGCGAGGGACAAAGAAAGGAAAAGTTCCTATCTTATCCCGTCCGATAAGCTCTTTCTTCCCCGCCAATAAAGTGTCCCTCTCGCTCTCTCTCCTCCGTCTCTCTCCTTCCATCCCTCCTCCTCCCACTCTCACCACCCTGGTTCCTACGAATTCTCTTTTCGCCCCGCCGTTTCTTCGAAAACTCCCTTCCCTCTCTCCCCGGTTCGGAATCCCGAGACAATTCCCGCGAGGGAAAGTCGGCGGCGCGAGCAGTCATAACGGGGGTGGCGGCGGTATGCGGGCTAAAAGTGTTGAAGAGGTTGAGAGGTTTTCAGGAGAGGGAGGGGTTAGTAGAAGTCTCGAGACTGCAGCGTGACTTTATGACCCCATTCGTAAAGATGGAGACGAAAGATTTAGAATGTAAATAAAAGATCCGGAAAGTTCTCGAAATGCTATGAATCACATACAGAGAGGGAGGCGGAAAAAGAGTTGCGCATTTTTTTTCTCTTTGTGTTCTTGGACTCTCCCCTCTTCTAGTCACGGAGTTGCTTATTTAGAGGGAAGAAAAGCGAGCGGAAAATGCCTTGTGTGGTGCCAAGGTCTCTCAAATAGTGCCATCAGAGTACTATGATCGTAAATATTCCGACTTTTGATCTCCGTCATTCCGCGGGACCCTTGGAGTTTTATGACAATATAATTTAGGTGTACTCCCATGTTTCCGATATAAAATTAGAGAGGGTGCGAGTTGATAGTTTTATTAGAGCTAACACTTTTTTGCTCTTTGCCGTCAAAAGTTTTTTAGCCGCATAATATTTCTTTTCATTAAACCACATGCTGGATCACTGATTTATATTTCGAAGTCTATCGTATGAGAGAAATAAACTTAATTATAAAGATTAGGGAGTCAACAAATTTATATTTTTTTGGTAAAATAGATATAACAAGCTGATAGTGAATTTATATTTATCGCTGTGAAAACAGCTAGTTGTGACAGCGCATTTGTTATGCATGGTAAAACAATATTTTGTCACTTGTATGAAAAATTCTTCGTTCAAAATCATATTATAAAAAAGTGTAAATCTTTAGCTTACTCCAAAGTCTTTTGAATTGGTGAATGCACATAAATAGCGTTGAAATTGTTGTTTTTATTTTCGTTTATCATAAAGTAATGAAAATGTTAAATGATTTCCCAAGAATACAGCTAATTTTATCTCTATTAATGCGGAATCTACTACGAGGTAGAGTAAAAAATAAACCGAACTTTTGAAGCTGCTCTGCAAAGACGGTAACTGTAACCATGTGTATGCGTGCGGGTAGTTGCCTAGGCATGTAAAGACTTGTTTACTGAAAGTTAGTTACTGTATCTCTCGCCAAAGAGACGCACGACGTAATTTAGTTAAACATACTGTGTGCGGTCGGATCGTGGTTTTCACTGTGGAGATGGCACATCGCGAGCAACGGATAAACATTAAGTTTTGTGTTAAACTGGGCATTTTTTTTACTATCACGGTGTGGTACACTCTGAATTCATTCCCGAAGGTCGGACTGTTAACGAGACCAGCTCCGTCGACATTCTCCGCCGTCCTCGTGAGGCAGTCAGACGAAAACGTCCTCATCTGTGGCGAGCAAAGAAATGGGTTCCCCACCACAATAACGTCCCAGTGCATCGATCGCTCCTGGTCAATGAATATCTGACGAAGCACGAAATACCTGTGCTTTTGCAGCCTCCTTACTCGCCGGATCTCGCTCCCGCAGATTTTTATCTCTTCCCGAACATGAAAGGATTAATGAAGGGTCGACGGTTCCGATCGGCAGAAGAGGTAAAGAGTGCAGCGACTAGCGCGCTTACGGAGGTCACAAAGTACGGATTGCAGGACTGTTTCCAAAAGTGCTATGGACGTTGGCAGAAGTGTGTAGCTGCTGAAGGTGCTTATTTTAAGGGATACGTTGTGTAGAAACCTGTGTAATTTATTGAATAAAATTTAAATTAAATGTTCGGTTTATATTTGACTCTACCACGTATTAATCTAACTAATTTAGCTCGTTTCGTATTCGTGCATCCTTCATTTATGTCGATGATAAAACATTTAATTGACACAATAATTGCGAAATATTTTTTTGTTGAAAGATATTTCAGCACGGAAGCTAATTTCACTTTCTGCATTCAGCGTTTACGGAGCCGTGATAAAAAAACGCGCAATTTCTCCGCCGATTGCTGTATACCAATCTTCTGCTGAGAGCCTTTCTCTTGTTAAGTGCCCGGAGACCTTTCTCTTTGCATTTGCACTAACAAATGTCCCTCTCACAGCTAAGACTAAAAAAACAAGATGGAGGGTCGAGGAAAGTGATACCTAAGTGAAGGGGACGGAGAGAGAATTGAGAGGTGTGGTTAGAGGAAATGGGGAGAGGAGAGAAAAAGGGGGAAGGGAGAGAGGAAGAAGAACTTCTCCGGCAGACGTCTTCCATCTACCCGTCGTCTCTGGTCGGAAGAGACTGGGAGGGAGCTTTCATTGCTTGCATCAAAACCGATCTTCCGAACCCGTCCGTTCTCCATCAAGGAAACCCTTTTACTCATTTCGGTGCCCCCCTCCCCTTCCTTCCCTCCAACTATCTCCTCTAGTTTGATATCAATCCGCCCCCCCCCCTCTTATCTCCCTCCGTCCTCCTACACCCTATCAGGAGGACCTTCCTTACCCTATTTATCTCTTAGTGAGTCTCTTAAACCTTCTTTGCTTCTACCCCTGCCTGTTCCCCTCGTCATCCTTCCCTTCCTCCGACTCCGCTCGCTTTCCAGACACTTCCCCTCCAGCCCACCCTGCTTTATTCACTCTATCTCTTCTCCCTTCCCTCTTCTTTTTGTTGGCTCCTAGAGAGAGATATCTTCGCTATTTCACTCCCTCTTTTTCCCTCGCCCCAAAGGAACACAGGTTCGTTCTTTCTGTTGGTTTTTTTTTCTCGCATCCATACCGTCTCATCCCTTTCGCAGTCGCAAGCTCAACGAGTCGCTTTCTCCTTAGCTAGGCAGTTTTTTTTCGTCGGCGTTTCTGGCTATCGTAGCGTTTATCCCTCGAGAAATAACGCTTGTTACGTTTACGTAAGTTTTACCTTTCGTCAGCTGAGGAAGTCTTATTCATTCGCTCTTTTAAGATTTTTTTCTCCAAAACTATTGATGTTATTCTTTCTTCGATTGAATTTGAGAGTTACAATGGCGTTGGTTAGAGACACTATAGCAAAGCACAGTGGTAAAACTTACTAATCGGACATAACGAAAAAATACAGCACGTTCCTAGTTTTACGCAAATTGTTGCATCTAATTCCTGTTTGCGAAAGAATAAATTTGGTGAGAAATTGCGGTTTTATCTTCCGACTGAATACAATCAATTAGGAATCCTCCGTGGATTATATTGTTTTTCTCTAATTGAAATAGTATGACCTCTTATGACCTTGAACTTTTCCTCATGACCTCGCATCTGGAATTCTCTACTTTTTCCTTAATATCCGATGACATTCAGAAAAGTTTTCATATTTCATACAGTACCGTCTTCTCACTTCTTACGCCGTCGTAACAAGCTAACCATCCGTGGAAAGTCATTTTTAATACCATCTCCATATCTCTCGGTTTGATAAACGCATAAAACTGAGCGTACGCGATATCTAAAAGTTTGACTTTATACAGAGTTAAGTCTCTACCATTTCTAAAAATTTTGTCAGCATCAATTGATAATTTTTTTCAGCCAGACAAAAGGAATGTTGAGTACATTCCTTTTTGAAAGGAAAGTAATGTTTATACCCGTATTGCGAGTGATATAAACTTTTTTTATAAGATGATATTAATTTATGGGGACGAGTCTCCTTTTCTGAACCTCCAGTTTTTATCCTTCCGACTAACTTTATTTTGATAAATTCATACGATGAGTGGCTTAGTGAACTGTTATGTTAGTTAACAAAAATTGTAATGTCGCAACTTGTATGAAATCTATTGTATTTTTCAATAAAATTTTATTTTAGGTAGATCTTTGCTGGTTATATTTGCCATATGAAATTTTAAAATAAAACTAATTCAAATTAAATATAATGTAAACAAAATAAGTTATGCTTCAGTATTTTTGTCTTCAATATTTTTACTCCGATGTTATTCTTTTCCAATTCTAGATTCGCCTTTTATTAATATTCGAGAAGTTTTATTTGTGAAGCCTCTTTTGATGCGGTTTACACGAAGTGCGTCTTTCCCACTTCGGATACGAAATTCTGTACGTGAACCATCAAAGAAACTCGACTGGAAATTATATGCAAGTTATGGGATACCGAATTTACTCTCTTTCCCCCTCCTAACACTCCAATGAAAATCTAGTTGCGCAAGGTCCGCAAGCATTTCTCTCTATTTTTCCCTCCAAGTATTCTTCCCGCCAGACTATCCCGAGCTCGAGCCCGAGACTCGCGTATCTCCCCTCGAAAACAAAGCCATAAAATGCTGGATGGGCAAATAGTATTGCCGGGCAACGACCGCCATCACTGTCTGTCTCTATCTCTCTTTCTCTCTCTCTCTGACCCTCACTTTTTCCATTTCTCTCTCTCTCCACATCCTTGCACTGCAAGATTTATCGTCTACCATGACCGCCCTAGCCGACGTCGACGTACCCTCCACCCCAACACTTAGTCTCCTCACTCCTCCCTCTCTCCACCCCTTCTTCTCCTGGTACCCCATCCACTTTCGCTCACCCCCTTCCCTCAAACACCCCACCGAGGCCACTTACCCCCTCGTTCCTCCTCTTCCACAACAGTCACTCTCTCCCCCCCCCCTCTTTGCTGGATTCTCCCCATCCATTCCTTCACCCACTTCCATCCTCCCACTCCTTCACTGTTTACTCTGGGGCACTGATTGCCTTCTTGCTTATCCGAGTGCTCCTTCCTTCCCGACTCCTCGCTCTATCCCTCCTCCCTCCATCCCTCCTCCCTCACCTAACCCCCTTCCATCTTCCGCCGCCTCACCACACCTCTCACCACCCTCATACACAAAGGCTCCCTTTTTTCCACTCGGCTCCCCATCCCCCTTTACTCCTCGATCTGTTCCTTTTCTGCAGCATCCCTTTTTTCCCATATCACAAAGTCTAGCTCTGGGTTCCTTTAACCTTCTCGAAGCTTCTTTCTCGTGGGAGGGTTTTCTTTTTCTCTCTCTCTCTTTCGCTATATTCTCTCTAATAAACTTTTTCATGAAGAGAGGAAATGAATTTTTTCGGGAAGGCTCAGAACGAACGATTCCCTTTTGCTCGCATGATGGAAATTCACGTTTTTCAAAAAGGTTTATATAGTTTGCGTGGGGGAAAGTCTGCTTCCTATTCTGGTTTTTATCGCGGCTTCCTTCCAGTGATTTTTCATTTCAAATTTTGTCTTTTCTTTTTGTCGTTCTGGGTGTATATAAAAGATCAAGAAAGATTATCTCTTGGGTTTTGAGGTAATTGTTTGCGTTTTTTATTATCAAGGATATTGTTTCTATTAGAGATGGGTGTATTATTCGGCGAAATTTTGCGCCAGTGGAAATTTGAAAAGATTGCCGATAAAATGTCGATTTATATTCACCCAATTATGATAATATTTAAAAAGATGTAAAGTATTATATCTTTATGAAAAAGAAACTATCATTTGAGAATATCATTATATCTCGTATTAGGAAGGAATTTCAATTTACGTAATTCAACTATCCTGTTATACCTCAACACATCTTCGTAATTAGTTTTACAAAATGTGGAAAAAAGGTGATTCTAAATTTTCTAATGTTTACTTGATCAAACTATATTAAACTATTCGTTGTAATTATTTCATTTTATAAGGTATAAGGTATCAACAATTTTTTTCCTGCCATGGTTATTACTCTTAGTCAGATTTGCCGCTCCTTCTTTTATTGTCCCCAAAAGATTTTAATTCGCGCTCTCCAAGCATATTCTACAACTGCAGCCAAGCACATGTAGTCATAAGTGATTAACTGTACTTTATTCAAGGGTTTGCGCCAAATGATCGGGGAAGCATATGTAGTTTCATGAGGTCGTAGCTCTCAAGAAGAGGAAGAAAAAAATTAAATTCCATAGACCATCCGCACGCTGAATAACACTCACTAAAACCCCATATAAACCCTTCACTCGGTCTGAAAAAAATCCACATGACACCATAGCAACGCCTCTTTAATGTCTCGCGGCGCGCCCCTCCCCCCTACACACTTTGAGACTGGTTAGAGAGAGTGTCAGTGAGAAAGAGAGAGAGAGAGAGAGAGAGAATGGAGGAAAGGAGGGAAAAAAGAGAGAAAAGAACAACCCCGTCCCCGGCGGGTACCGGGTTCGAGGGCTAGACGGGGTGGCTCCAATACAAAAGTTTTGGGCGCCTGCGCCCTAGGACCACTTTCCCGTCCTAACCCCCTCCCACTTCTCTATCACTTCGCTCCCCTTTTCATCCCTATCCCCTTTCTCAAATGGCCCGAGGAGAGCTAGATCGATAGGTCGGCGTCCGACGTGCAAGGGTGGATGGATGGGGGAAAGGGGCGTGTATCCACCCCCCTCACTCCCTGCCTCCCCCACTCCCGCTTGCCCTTTAGGAAACGCTCCTAGCATCCAGCCCTCCCTCCACGTACGTTCCCTTTCCTCTTCGTCCGAGTTGGCGCCGGAGTGTCACCCACTCCCCTTCCACCTCTGCATGGGGATGGGGAGGTGGGCGGGGAGGCTCGAGATGCCGCCACCTGCGCGTGTTTTCGGGAGGGAGGGAGGGGGGAGGGAGATGCCGGTATCACGTCCGCGGGGGTTATTACGAAGTCGTTTTTTTCCCTCTCATCGGTGCGATATAGTTCCGTTCCATGTATCATCCCTTGTAAGGTTTTTACTACTCGCTTGATACGTGGCTAGTATTTATATTCCGCCGATTTATTATTTATGTAGCTTTTTTCCAAGGATATTGGTCGTTTTTTTTCGATGGGTGGGCACTTCATGCGGTTCAGGGTTGGTAAAAATTATAGGATCTGTTCCGCAATAATTCATCTTCATACAAAAATTCATATTCTTTAAGAGGATTGCTTGTATGTTTCCAGATGGATATAATAGATGAATAGGCCCTTTAAGATAATTCTTCTATTCAATCTGGAAGGATCGACAGTCTTTATAGAATTGGTAAGGAAACATATGTATTTACTCGATTATCATTTGTCGAGCTTAGAAAAAATTTAATCAATCACTGTATTCCAATAAAATCCTAAGAGTATTATTAATTTTTCGGCGTTATTTTTCTACATTTCTTTTATTAATTATATGTTTTTTGTGCTTACGTTAGTTGCGTGCTTGTAGAAAAAAAATCGATAAGACCATTTTGAAATAAAGAAATCGTTGAAAAATTATGATTTTTATATTCCTAAGACACATTTCCCAGGCTTGGTCCTTCCAAAAATACTCGTGCCGCGTGTTTTGTCACGTGCAAGGTTTTTGCCTCATTGCATTTAAAATTAGTGCCGTCTTAATTTAGATAAATCGCGTTACCTTCCCATCTGGAAGCTGACCGACTTTGATACGAGCCACGGCTAAAGGGAAAACAGTAAGGATTGCTAAAGCGGCCTCAATTATTCACTTCACATAAGAATTCTTTGTGTAACCGGAAGAACTGGTGAAGCAAGGATTGGTTACGCGACTCCGCAAGCGCAAATTTATACCTTTTTTGAAGTCAGATCGCATGTCGATTTGTATACAGAAGTGTTGAGCGCGAATTTTCGGGGAAAAAACCTTGCGAACTTGTTTGGACTCGCCGGGGCTTTTTAAAATTGATCATGCGAGGTCGGCGCATGAAACGCGTTTCCATGGCGATCAAAGGGGCCGTTGAAAAGAGGCCTTGGGGATCACATTTGTTGTACATATCCTTAACGTCTTCTTCAAAAACGGTGAGGTGAGGTGAGCCAGCTGCGTTTTTTACGTCAAGTCTAACGGGGGAGCGAGTTTCTTTAAAAACACTCTCATTGGTTTTATTTACGCAATCACCATACCAATTACGCGCTAAAAAAACTCTGAAAGTTATCTCGTAAATTTGATGTTTTTCATTGCCTTTGAAGTTTTGTTGTTATTAAAACGTGTGTACAAAAATGCAACTAAATTATTATATAATCGTATGAAATTGAAAAACGGATTATCTCATTATAAATTCAACGAGGATTAATGAAAGCTTACGTATGCTATGAAATCAAACCAAGGGAAAGAACAATATATGCTTCCTTGGTAGCGTTATAATATAAAATTTTCGCCATCAATATATTTCAGACAGGATTAACATTTAATATTTTCATCGATCATTTGGAGTCGTTATTCATTCTACAGACGTTGAAGCATTACGAAGATAATCGCGCACTTTTTTACGTGTGCCCAGTGAAAAACATGCCAAAGATGTTTGCGTGAAGGAATTCAAAGATTAAAAGATTTTTTACGACGTCTGGCAGCCATGATTCCGAAAATGTGGGCGTTCATTTAGGGAGGAACAAACTCTTACTGAAAGCCAAACCACGTATAGGTGGATATAACGATGTGCGAAACGTTGCATGGATACTGAGAGTCCCACGCCAACGTTTCAAAAATGTAAAAATATACAATTCGGGAATAAATCTGTTTGCGTAACAAGGTTATGATAAACGGTACGAATATTTTAACTGTAAATTTGTATTCTGTTAATGACAAAAAATGAGGAAAGTATTTAATGAAATTCTTTCTTGCTATGAAAATATCGTAATTTGCAAAAACGTAATCGAATAATAATAACTGCAAGCAATATACACCAATCTATATTTTTAATTTCACGAAATCTTATACTTCCAGATAAACCCAAAATATCTATCATGTTTCTCATATAGTCAAATTACGTGTTTCTTATCACAACCAGAGGAAGGTATGAAAACTTAAGAAATATGGGCCTTTGGCATTATACTCTTATAAAAAAGTAAATACATCATTTAATCTATATTAACAATAAATATTTGCAACTATAACATTTCCGTAGTTAGAAATGCGTGTATTTCCATTTTCGTAAGACAGTTTTTGCTTCAACTCTAGAACGTTTTATACAATGTTCGGAATAAATACCTACTTATGTAATGTTGATAAAGGAGCGTTTTATTTTTTTAAGGAATCCCTTGATTAAACCGAAAATTTTCTCGATATCTATCCGAGCAACCAAATATATTTAAGACTAAGAAAGTAAGAATTTATCGATAAATCATTTCTACAGTTCTGAATCGCAGCGAAATTTCACCCTATTTGTTGCTTCCTTTTAATACAAACGGGCTCACAAGATCTCTCAGTATAGGTAGACGGATTTCCTCCCATACATCCAAGTCCAGTGGCGTCCTGTTCGTGTGGTTTGAGGAGACCGCGCAAAGTCCTTCGGAAGGAACGTTAAGCCGTTGGCCCTCTTGGTGCTCTTCGTTAAGAGTTGGCTAATGCTGGCCCCGAGTTTCCCTCCTCCCTTGTGAGTGTGTTCGGTGTGGAAGTAGCTATGGCTATAATGTTCCAAGAGGTTGATTAGCCAAAAATACACACACACACACATCCAAGTCCGGAGTAGAAGGGGTTTGAAGAAGTTATGTTGGCTGGAGAAAGTGAACAAAGATTCTCAACTCCTTAGGGAAGACAAATACGCATCAAGTTGAAAAAAATATGGAAACGTTTGTGATATTCTCTGTGGGAAAGAAGTTCAGAACTACACGCTGGGATGATGGGGGATTAGGAGGGTCTGTGGTTGGAGGGAGCGGCATGGAAGAGATTTGGGGATTCTAGAAGGTCGTTGGCACTTCCGAGGGAAAAATTGAGTGGGGCGGAATGGAATAGAAGCGGCAGCAGAGAGAGAAGTGGGGGAGAGAAAGAGAAGGTGTAAGGTAAGTGGAAGGAGGGATCGGAATTCTGGGGAGTGAGATGAGTCAGATATGGAACCGAAATGTCTTCGGAGATGGCAGAATGAGGTAGTAAGGGAAAAGAGGGCGGCTGAGGGAAAAAGGGGGTGGCAGAGCCTTGAGGCATGGGAAAAGGGAGTGGAGAAAACTCCTGTACTGCGAATTTCCCGAAGAATTTTTTTCCTCCACCCTTTCGCTCCTAAATGCATATCGGAACCGACTATTACGAAAGTGCAGACTGTGCACAAAACTTCGTCGTATGTAAGAATTTTGATTTATTATTCTGCCCGAGTTTGTATGCCTGTTACACTCCTTAGTCGGATTGGTAATATGTAGGAATCTTTAGAAATGCTGCGACCATTTAATACTTTTCGTTTTTTCAGAATTCAGCACTGTTCCGATAAAAAAATGCTAAAATAAAAATATAACAATATTCAACATATTTTCGGCGAAAGAAATTAGCTCTAGTTTTATAAAAGGAATTATGTTGAAGTTCAGATTGATTCCTCTGATAAAATTAAACGTCATTTATACTTGAGTGTAATTGGTAAAGAAATTTACAATTTTTTATTTAGCGATTTACCACATCATTGTCGATTTTAGTCAATGAATTACTCGAACTTATGAATTAATAACTCTTTTATAAACAACAGTGTAAACATGAATAGATATACGAAAAAGTTTAGACGATTTTCTGTGGAAACTGTTTATATCTAATAAAATAACTAGTGTTAGACATTATGGAATTAAAAAGAATCTTATTTTCGTCGAAGTCGGATTTATTAATGTATACTTAGACGAATTAACTTCAATTATAGTTTTTCTAACCAATATAATCAGTAAGATAAAAATGATACGCATAATACACAATTTCGTTGTTCAAAAAATTACGATTAACATTTTTACTATTAGTTATAATATTGGCTAATATTACTATTACTTTCGTCTGAAGATAGACAAGCGAAGGACGCTAGAGTAAACGCGTTGCCAAATTGTAATCAATAAGTCACCTCGTGAATGTGACGGATTGCATCACGCAAAAATTGATATTTCGCGTCGAAAGTCCACCGACGGATTCTCCTTTTCACTTGTATCACGGTTTACGCCTAACAAAAAAAACTCCATCTTGTGCCACTTTCCGCCCCACCCTTTAAACCCCTGCCGGGGGAATGCACTCACGTTCACACGCGAAATATTGTGCGGAGACTTTTAGAAGCAGTGGAGAGGTATGAGACAGAGAGAGTCGATCGCTTTTTCTCGGTCGGAGGTGGATAAGAGTGGAGGGGGGAGGGGGGGGGGGGTAGGAGGCGATAGAAAGCGGAGAGAAAGTGAAGGGGAAAGGAGATGCGTACGGATTTTCGGAGTGGCGGAGGGAGTAGCTCGGAGGAGAGGTACGAGTTGGGCAAACACGGGAGGGTGGGAGGGGGCGAGTAAAGGAGGGGAGGGGGAGCGGCAGCGTCGCCGACGGCAAGTGGGCGGCGGGGAGGTGTGGCGAAGGGGGTGTGGCGGGGGCAGGGCTAGACGAGACGTCAAGTCTGGCATCGACCCCCAGTCCCTTGCCAGGTTTTTGGGAGCGTTGTGGAGAGGGAAGTAGGATAGAGAGGAGGGAAGTGGATGGGATACGGTGGGGGAAGGGAAGAGGAGCGAGAGAGAGCCGGAGAGGAAGGGGGTAAGGTGAGACAAAGTACTATGGGGCAGGAGGATTCCGATGGGAAAAGAGGTTTTTACGTGAGGGGATGCATAGCGATAAAAGTGAGGGGCGTAGGAGAAGGGAATTCGAGGACGGGGTGGCTATTGAGGGAGGAGTCGGTGGAGAGGGGGGAGTTCTTTTTAAAGGGGTGAGAGAGAGAGAGAGAGGGTGTAAGATGGCAACACACGACATAGGACGCCATGCATTCTTTTCTTTATCGTCTCGGATTTATTGGAGAGAAAGGGAGTTTTTAGGGTCTCGTTGCGATCGCATGTGTTCATGCTTTGGCTCGAGCCAAAAATCCGTCTGCGGGAGTGTGTTGAGTTGTGTGAGCATACTGGAGGCGTTATTTTGAAAAATACCTTCATTGATAAGGGAAAGTGGAAAAATCGAGTAGAGTTTTCCATGTTGCTACCTTTTTATATAAAGCGTGATTTACTCTCAAAAAAGAAATTTTAGCAGGTTAATTTTATCTAGAAAGAAAAGGAGAATAGAGCAATTTTTAGAGATTAACTTTACTTGGCAACTAGGTACTTTTTTCTCATTTTAGGCGCTTATAAAGATGCTTTCACTAAATGCCCTTGTATATTCTTCCAAAATTTTGGGTTCAAAACTGAAAGCGTAGTAAATTTTGGCACACAATTTCTTCTAAATATCTACGATGTAAACGAAAATAAAAATACAACTAGATTAGATGCATAAAATATTTTTTAAATTGTTAATATCATGAAAACGAAATGTTAAATAATTACCATCGTGAAATTTTTAATTACTTATGGAATGAACTCTATATTTTAAAAAGAAAGCCATAAATAATGTTAGAACAGAAATAAGAAGCGTATTTAAAAGTCATATATCGTATTATAAATCCGAATTCTTCGTTTCGGTCATCACAGATCATTCTGTTTGATATAGAAATTCCATATCTTTTGGAGGGAAAAAAATTTGGTAGGCATCGCATGGGAGTCCTACATCCACACGTTTATTTTGCAATTCGCCAAAGTGGTGGGTGGCAGGGGATGCAATGCAAAATAAATCCCTAAATATTTTCCCTCGAAGGTTTTATTTTCTTTTAAGATCTAGTATTGACCTTGGAAAAAATGAGATTCGATAACATTCTGTTCTACAATCGATATCACTTATTTTATCATCAAGTATAGGTATATCAACTATTCTTAAAACCTCCTTTGCTAAACCTTTCTACCTATATTCCTCCAGAAGACTTAACCTACCGTTAAGTCAGCCATACTCCAGAGGTTCCCAGTTTAAATCCTTTGATAGTGATGTTACTCGTCGCTTATGGTTATGCGTTTGTTTTTGGACTCTTTTTAACTCAATTACATATGTGACCCTTCCCGTTTACATCCCATATACTTGAAGCGTATTCCATATGTGGCCTAACTAATGATAAATAACACCTTTCTCGGGCTTTTTCTGTACTATTCCGTCTACGAAGGCCAATTTTTTGTTGGGTTCGCCTACAACCCGACGAACATGGATGTCATACGAATGATCGCGACAAATAGTTCTCCTAAATATTTAACACACTCAGCTACTCGGATATCCAAGTCCATCAATTTTATACTCGAAATCTATGCCTTTGTTCTTGCCTTTCTGGAACGTTTCATGTGTTTCCTATGATACTCAAAATATAATAGGTTTTCTAGAAAAAAAAATTTCACGTTGCCAAAACCAAGTTAAATTTGCTTAGGATTTTCTCGATAAACAATACAACATTTTAAGGCAATTCTTCCGTTAGTAATTTGATCAAATTACTCATTGCTTGATGGTTATGTATAATGCGACGTGGAAACCGTTCAGTGTTAAGGGGGTAATGCATCCAAGAAGATAGATTTTCAGACATTATTAATCAACTTCCATCTTAATATTTTATCGACTTGTCGAGTTTGTATAAAAATTTCTCTTAGCTCACGCTGCGCATATTTTACACATGCCTCGCATTACAATTTTTTGTGTGATGCGCGTGGCTTATTAAGCAGTGACGAACAATTACATCAACGGGCACCGCAGTCTCGGCGGTGAGAGGAAGAAAGATTTCATGGGTGCCTCTCACACATCTCTCGCTGCATCTCATTACCCGCGTTCCTTTTCACCTCCCCTCCCCTATCCATTTTCCCTTAGCACTCCTCCTCCTCCTCCAGTCCACGAGCATAACCTCCGCTCGGATTCCGACGATGCAGACATCACCGCTCTTATAATAGCGGTCGGGATCCACGCCTAATGACCTTTAATTATGTAGTCTCTAAGATTTCCTTCTCCCCCTACTCCCCCACCCACCTCTCTTCTCCCTATCCCTCCGCCCCCATACCATCTCCGCCTCACCCCTCTCTCTCTCTCTCTCTCTCCGCGCCACTCCCACTTTTCCGTCCCAATCTACCGCCTCCTCCTCAATTCTCATTCCTCTTTCCCCCTCCCCTCTTCTTCCAATCCATCTCCCGTGGCACCCTCCCCATCCCCCCCTACGGAGGAATGAAAACCTATATACTACCTACACCGCCGCACCTTTCACATCCCCATTGTCCCAAGTCACGTGTGGTGGGTATGAGTGCGTAAGTCTCTCGTGTGTCGGTGCGTTCTGCATTCCTTCCGAGAAGGAAGGCGGGAGGTGGAGATGAGGAGGAAGGGATGGGAGGTGGAGAGATGAGTAGAAATGCAGAACGCCCATATCTCTCCTCCCCCTCTCCCTTTATAGCAGCTCTCCGCTTTCGATTCCTTTTAGGGTGTGTTGGGGTGTAACAATGTTGCGAGGGGAGGGAGGGGGGAGCAGAGCGCCTTTTGTGATTTCCCGCCTCCTAAGGTTTATGGGTGACTCGTATCCGTATGACTTTAATAAATGCTCTTATAAAATGCGGTTTGATCCATATAGGAGATAAAATGATCGGTTGATTGATCAGTCCGGCTCGAGGAGGATCGTTTATGTATTTTTTACCCTAGTCGCGCGGTGCGTGGGGTTGTTTCGAGATGATGGGCTTTTTGAGTGATGAAGAAGACATCATTGACGGAGGGAGGGTGAGAGGGAGAGAGGTGGTCATCGGGAGATACCGAACCCGCGACTGCGAGTTCTGACATAAGGGGTCTTCCGCAGTCGTCGCTTCACGTCACAACATTCGATCAACAAACCATTAGTGTTGGAGGGAGTTGTGGCGCGATTCGTGAATGAATCATTCTTAATTTGTTCACTGTAATGTTAATAAAGTGTAAATGAAGTTCGAAAGTTGGGTCAATTGCAATTAATCCCAATAGCTTGGTTGTTCGTGTTGTTTGTAATACATAAAATATAATCGTATTTCTATATTTAGGGTACTTTCAACAATTTCTACCAATAGTTTTTAAGTTAAAACATTACTATCTCATTGAATCTTGATTGGTTTCGAATATAAGACATGCTATAGAATTTCAGATAAATGTAATTTCAAAATTGTTTTAGAATTTCATTTAGCAGAAATTATAACGCAAGGTGTTCAGGTAATTTATTCACATCCAGTTGAATATCCAACAGAAATGCATGATTGTGCAGTGGTGAATGGTCTCAACTTGAAAGCAACATGAAACGTTGCCCTTGATGTGATAAGTTAATTTGATTTATTTTATTTTCCCGTCTCTTGTTTCCAAAGAAACCCAGCAATACTTGTCTCACATTTTATCACGTGATAAAACAACCAAAAAACGCCTTACTTAAGCTAGTCAATATTAAGTCCGATGAGAAAAAATAATAAATCATGGATTATTGCAAGCAATGCCATTATTTCAACTTCTCTTTGCTTGTTCAACGAAGCTATATCACTTTAGCACGATATCTATCACTTATTCTCTGACTTAATTTGAGAGACGTCAATCTGGATCGCGCTATAGATTAATCATAAGCTGACAAGTAGGAGACGGAAAGCTATAATAAACAACGACTCGGCCATTTGGATTTGTATAATCCCACTCTCGCATTTTCCACGCTGCTGCCAATGACTATTGCCAGTGGCCATTTAGCGCTTTTGAGATGCCATTGAAAACTATTTCTGATCGTATCTTTGGGATGTAAGGTCTAAGCAGTATAAAGAAACAGCGAATTATTTTTCTAGTTTTAACTTGACGGAACACTGGCGTAATTTGCTAAACGAAAAAAACATTCAACTTTAGTCACCGTAGAAATTGTCGAAATGTTAATGAAATCACTTTAATTTAACTTTTCGAATATACTACTCGATTCATAGCGAGTCTTCTAGTTCCTCTAGCTCAGATTTGGGCTAGGTATAAGAGAAAAAAGCGTTATTAGATAGCATTTCTATTTTCTCGGCACTTAAAGGCGAGGATACAAAAAAATAATCTAACGCTTCAATTATTTCCTGTCAACATGAAGACGAAGTAAAACGAAGACTTTTCAGAAATTCCATTTCTTTATCATATCCATCAACGGGCGATTTCGATCTTCTATTTTCATTCCTTTAACAGGTTGTTAAGAGTCCGTAATCCATGCTCTTACATTATTTCAACAGATAATTTGCCACTACCCATATTATAAGCCCTGAAACCATCTTAAAGCAAACAATTTCTCGAACACTCCGCACGCCCTTACCTCGCCCTTTGGTTTTTCCCTCCCCCCTTCTCTCTTCCTCCCCCCTGTCCCCATACCCACCTTCCCTCTCCCATGCAGTATATAAACTTCCCTCAACCCAACCCACCGCGTCAATCAAACTCGTCATCCCACTTCCCTCGCTCTCTCTCTGTTTCCTCCTCTCCCGTGTAAAATCCATTCCTCCTCCTCCAATCCTTCTTCTGCAATCCTCCTTCCTTCCTTTCTTCCTTCTCTTTCTCTCCCTCTCCTCCCTTTGGACTCATGTCTCCCCATCCCATCTTTCTCTCTTTTTCCTTCCGATACGAAACATCTCAATCCACTTCGAACCGGAATGAGGAGGTGGAGAAGGGAAGACTAATTATATTCTATGAGTGACCGACGTTCTTACGCTACGTACAAATGACTAAGCCGTTATTGGCTTCTTCATCCTGGGAATGAAATCGAATAAGAGTTTTAAAAGTCTCTTTTTCTCTCTTTTTTAGGTTTTTTCCCTCCACTTTCGCATAATGAGAATATAACTCCGTCTTTAATAAAAACATAATGGATGTGGTGGCGTAAACGGGTCGCATCTCAACCGCGCTGTCGAAGGTAACAATTTACTCGGTCGGTTACAATGGAATGGAATACTTGTCGGGTCAACTGCGATCGCATTTTTTTTCGCCCGATGGAGATTATTCCAGCGCGAGGTGGAAGTTTAAATTACGTCCGGAGATTCCCTCCGAGAATTCCCTTCGAAACCGAGTGAACGATATTTTATTGCTAATCGAATAACGATTTCGGTTTTTTCCCCGAAGATAATTTTTACGTCGTAAATTTGATTTTTTTCCCTCGCGGCCGATGTCTAGTTGGGAAAATAAAAAAAGCACGCTATTCCCTTTTGAGATTGCACTTTTAACCTTCGTTTTATATCGCTCTTTATCTTCGGAATGCATCGGGACTTTTTTTATACTTTGAAATTTATTGCATTATTTTTAATGCCTTTAAATGATTGGAAACTGATATGGCGAATTTGTCTTAATGGAGTTTAAATTAATATAAATGGATCCTCGCAAAAAATCCGATTGGACATCAAATGAAATTCTGTGGCATTTAATCGGGGAAAAAGATGAGGTTAGATTTTTAATTGACTTTGACTTTGCGATTTAATAATAAACTGAAATTACGCTGGAGTATATTAATCGAAGTAGGTGAAAAATAAAATGAACCAGTACCGTCATTATAAACTTATATCGTTATTTTTATCTATTCTTGTGGTGAAATTCTCGCGTGGAAGTTCCAAAATTAATGTACGTCGCATCTTTAACTCGGAAAACATAATTCTACGATTTTTAAATCGACAGTCCAAACATTAAACCCGCCATTTGCATTTGAAAAATCAAAATTTAGGATGAAAATCTAAGCAAAGGATTTATAAACACTTGTATTCTTCATCCTCTCTCACATCTGTCATGATAATATAATAAAGTGTTCGGGGATATTGTTAAGTATTTACAACTCCTTTTCAACTTTTATCAATCAGAGAAGCCGGAACGATGGCTTAAAAAAACTGAACAGCATGTGTGTACCCACCATTTCAAGTTATCACGAAAGTCGTTTTAGCGACTCCCGAGTTTTTGCACAAACTATTCCTAGCAATTTTCACATAATATGGCACTTCATAAATGGATTTTTATTGCCATTACAAACAAAATATTATCTTTTTATTATCATTTTTAGAATAAAAACACGTAAAAATCATTTACCATGGAAGTGGCGGCCAAGATTGGGTAAAAAGTGCTCAGCATTTGTATATTTCTCGTGCTCTTCAATAAATTCCTGGAAGAGTTAATAACGTACCGATAAAGTCTCGCGTGTCACAAACACTTCATTTCTTCGATGGGTTTCATGGGTTTAGAAAAATTTCGTTTGTATTTGTTTACTTCGGCCTCCGCTTTCCCCTAAAGGTCGCCAAGACTTGGCGGGAACCAGACAGAAAAAAAAAACTTATAAAGAGGTCTCACTGCGCGTGTTATTGCTAATTGAGGTAACGGCTACGATTACTCCTCTTAGAATGGCTTTGTTTGTTTTAAAGACCGAGGCCAATGCAGGAGTTGAATGTCCCTCCACGGTCGAAAGGCAAGAGAACACCTACATAGAGGCGTGTGTTCCCACGGCAACAGTAAGAACGAGAGTAGGAGTAGGGGAGAAGGTACGGAGGCCGGGAAATAGCGAGAGAAGGAAAAGAGAGAGATGGGGAATGGTGGGGGAGGGGGGGGGAGGAGGGGGGAGCGAAAACTGTCAGTCACTCGGCTTAATCGCAGCGGTTAACTCGAGTCTCCTCTGAGGCTCGCTGAGACTCCGCAGAGCAAAAGCAAGGCTGCGGCGCTGGAAGGGATAAACGCCCACCATAAACATAATTACGTATGATGTACGAGCATCAAGTCGGCTTCGTTTTGCCTCCGAGAAGGAACGAAAGGGAAAATTGCGTCTTTTGTTTTTTTTTCTCTCTCTCTCACTCTCTCTCTCTCTCTCTCTCTCTATCTCTCTCTCTCTCTCTCTCCCTCTCTCTTTCCCTCTCTCGAACACTCTCTATCGGTTCAAAAAGTGCGACAGTGATCAGCGTAGCGGCGGTGCGGAGAAATGAAAGGGATAAATTATTCGCAAATTCTTCTTTTTTGCGGTTCTCTTCTTTAAAAATATATCGCGAAATAGAGAACGTTTTCTAAAAATAAATATTTATTAATAATAAATTCGAGGTAGGGAGATTACTAAAGTAAGGAATGCGCCTAACTTATCAAAGAGAAATTAAAATTAATAAAGACGGAAAAAAGAAAAATATCTCAAGAAAATAAAAATTGTGGAATAGTATAATAAAAATTATCACGACGGGTTCAATTCGGGTTCTTATGTGGTTGTTTAATAATCACCATCCTAGTTAAGAAATCCAGAATAGTACTCATGTCGTTGAATAAATTACTTGTTATTTTTCATAGTTATTTAGCATTTTTGGAAAATAGAGTAGGGATTATTGCGTAAGCGATGGTTAAAATTCTCCCATACAAAACTTTGCGGCATTTTTCCGCTTTGGACAAATGTGGCCGCATTTCCGTTTCTGACATGAATTAACGAGGCTAAAAATTAGTTTTCATATCACGACTTTCCTCCTAAACCTCATCTTCTCATAACCAACCTCGTTAGTCACTTTACCGCTGGCGAAACCGACGTCATTTTCGGCAAAAAAAACAGGGCTTGGTAAATTGTTTTTTTTTCATATCGATCGCTGCAAAAAGGTTTCATTTTCCGCGATCCAAGGCAAGGAGAAAAGGGAAACGGGTACAAACGAAAAGGAGGCCAATTACCCAGTAAACGGATAGCTCGGTAGGTGATGTGTGCGGTTGGGTGGGGGAGGGGGATAGGGCAAGTTCAAAGGGGTGGTGGGAGTAGGAGGGTGACAATAGCCGTGTTATAGGGTGAAGAGTTGGCTCACCTCAACAATAGGCGTGGGAGAGAAGTGTCGGCGGCTTTGGAGAGGGGAGTAAACCTCGTCGGCATCCTTTTCTCACCCGCCTCCCTCCCAACCCCGCTCACCTTTCCCCCTCACTTACCTCCCCACCCCACACCCGTGCCAAGCTCCCTATATTCCACGCTCGCATTGAGCCACTGTGGATGGCAGGACCTCCCCCGATGACGTCAGCAACTCTCCGTTTTTCCCACTTCCATTTAGCGCACGATCTAAAAAGATCTACACCGCGCGTCGTAATAAGGCGGAGGAGGAGGGTGGGGGAAGCGAGGAAGGAGTGTGGGGGAGGGGAGAAAAAGGGATGGGAAGGGGGAAAAAAAGGTTTTGAAAGGCGCCGGAGAATTATTCATGTGTGATTGGGACGCCGGCCAAATACTACGTTTTTGATGCTTATCGCCTCGAGTAGGGAGGAGAGGTGGCGATGGGAGGGGGTGGGACAGGGAGGCGGTCGGGAAGAGCGGAAAAAAGGAGGGGGAGAGAGAGAAAAAAAAGACGAGCGATGTGTGTCTGTATGTGTGTGGGAGAAAAAGAATTTCTTTCGCTCGGAGGGTGGCGAATGGCGGCTCAGTGTTTACAAAAGCACGCCGTCACGGAGAGCAAGGCGTTTTTCATTTGGTCACAGCTGCCAGTCCAGTCTGGCTACTCGTCTCTCTCTCCCCTCCCCCCCTCACTCCCCACTCTCTCACACTCTCTATAGGAAAACCGAACGGGGAGTAGAGGCAAAATGTTTCGGTCGGTCGTGGAACATCAATGCCGAAAAGTAGAATCTCTTTTTCGTTTTATAGCTTTAGTGAATTGGATAATCCCTAAAGTAAAAGATCTCGGCGAAAACTGTTTTTTCCGTTCTCTCATTTGCTTGTAATGTCGGTTGAGCAAGGTTATGCTAATAATTAATGAGTTAAGAATGAGTGAAACTTGCTGTTCGGCTTACACCTGTGTAATTCGATTGTATAAAGGGCAATCTTCATCTCATTTTATGCTCCCTGTTTATGTCGAGGGAATGAATTTTAGGGTTATTGCATTTAATAGGTACCATAAATTTCGACGTATTAAATATTATCTGTAGGTAATACAAAGCACTCAATGTAATTAACTTCAATAAATTAAAGTTAATCTATTAGCTGGATTCATAATCGTTCTCTCAGCATGTGTAAGTGAATTTTTAAATTAAGTACAACTTTAAAGTTTATGAATTTCGCAGCGTTGTTGTTCACAAGACTTGATTCTTTAGTAATCATATTCCAAAAGTTGTATATTTTTGTAATAATCCCAAGTTTTTTAACAGCATTGAAATTTAGGCTTAAGAACAATTTCGGCGAAATGGATAATTATTTGAACATTTTTATTCTGAGATGAGATTATATAATTATCTTATTAATTATATTCATGATTATAATGAAAAGAGTATTGATCGAATAAACATCCGCAACACACACTTGGTAACAATTTTCACTCATTCATTGTTTATTGTTCCATGCGTTTTATGTTTTTAGCACAAGTTTACGGGATATTAAATCACCCCGTATCGCTTTTACTGGTTTATAAATGACCGAAGAGCCTTTTCAACGGGTCATTCATGCTCGTCACGCATAATAGAGCAGTTTGGCATTTTATAACTATGCGTAAACTGATTCAATCTTTGAATCGCAATGGAAAATATATTCTCGTAATGCGTGGGACGGAGTGCACTCCATTATCTGCGTGCGCTTTGTATTTACCGAGCTTTTTATTCTTTTGCATAAATCATCCCCCTGCATAGTAGGTGTCCTGCTGTCTTGCTCGCATGTCTTCATTCCGGCGAACTCTCACGTGGCAACAATTTCTATCTCTCTTTATTCCTTCTCTTTCTCTCCCTCTTTTTCTCTCTCTCTTTATCTCTCTCGCTGCCATCCTCTCCATTTAGACTCAATGGAGACTTGCACGTACAGAGAGATTTGTTTCATTTTAGTCTTTGTCTTTAAATTAGTCTGGATCTCGGTTTACGAGCGCTGAAAAATCCAGGGAATGAAAATAAATCATTGGCCACATTCGTATTATCTATAATGCTGAAAGTAATGGCTTCTAATCGCTGTAATCATGGCTTGTTGGTATAAGTTTTAGAACAGGAGGAAAAAAACTTTCCTAGTCGAAGGCACGTTGTTATTCGCGTAAATATATGTTATCGTTTTCGAAGTCGCCATTTTTTGCACTGTTAGTGGCGTTATATAAAAATACTCAATTGTATCGAAACGCGAATTGTTTAAAAGATGGAATATGTCGGCAAAGATATTCACGCGTTTTGTATATATTCCTTTGTGTTCCGCGAATGATTCACAATGGTCTTTGACATTTTATGTAGCTGCATATGAGGAAAAAAGTTCATTCCACGTTTAAACCGTTGCTACCAGCTTTTTTCAACATGCAGCTATAGCTATTAAAAGTCTATTACTTGCCTTGTACCGAGGAAGCGATAAAAAAACGACAAGGGTGCTAATGATCGCAATTTATCTTTTAAGGTCTATTTAACGACTTAGATATTATAAAAGATAAAGGCTGTTTTATGCAAGCACAGTTATGTTTTGTGCCTTATGCCTTGGTCTATCCTTTGATCTTTATATCCGGTGGAATTTTAGTGGATGAGTTTTTCTAATAGTAAGTAATAAATTTTCTAAAACAAAATTTATCATTTCCACTATAATATTTGCCATTGTTGTTATCCAGTTTTCAACGAAAAGTCGTCATTGGCAATTACATAATTCTGCGAAACAATTTTAGATCTGTAATTATTCGCATATGATGGAATTTCGCTATATCTGGGCTTCATCGGTTGATTTTAATCGATTATCTCTCTTAGAATTCGTCACTCTTTCAACCTATCCGACTTGGATTGCCTTATATATGTAAGTAAGTGGCTCGAAATATAAATGATCTTTTTATTTTTCATATTCTTTGGCAAGGGTAGTATAGCAAATACAGATATTCACATCTTGACGTTATATTTTATTTTATCTCATCTCAAATAGACGATAGCGTTACAGATAAACCAGCAGAAAACCGTCATTTCGTACTTGAGTGCAAAATGCAACTCCGTATCTCGTTTTTTCTCTCTCTTCATATGTATTCAACAGACGTAAAATTTTACGTTATTTCTGTTGTCGCGATTTTATCAATATGAATATATTTGATGGGTTTAATGATACGAAACTTAGTTTTTTACCAGGGTTTATAACGACGATAAATTGGTCGCTAATAAAATACAAAATTATTTTTTTAACGTTAAAACCGTTTTAAATACAATCTCGAAGACGATAACTGACTAAAAACAGAATTCTGAAAACGCTCTTAACACATGTTCCCGGTATACCTGCGCTCGTTACGGCAATAATCCCGGAGCGTGTATCTCCATTAAATGGTGTCAATGCACCTTAAAGCCATAGACTTTGGGGCCGTCAGGTAAGTACGCTCGCTCAACTTATACACCCTCTTACTTTCCCAGAGCTCCTTTCCCGCGAAGATTATCCTCACACCAAACCAAAACCTTTCTCAAGACTCCCCGTGTGCCTACCCGTTCGCATTCCAAACTCATTCTTCTTAGATCCCTTCTCCCCCACTCCCCCTTCGGAATAAGGGAAGGACTTGACTAATCCTTGGCATGCAGCCTGGACCACGGACGACATGGAAACCGAAAAGTTTTCTTCTCATCCTATTCCCTTTGCTCTTTGTCGCCTTCTTTCACTACCAGAAAACTAGGCGGTACAAAGTGGTTTATTTCCGCCATAATTTCACCCGCTTTTCGCCTTGCCCCGGCCGGCTTATTCTAAACCTACTCACGTTTCCCTTCTTGTTTCGGAGTTAAGCGTAATCTTTATAGAACAATGTATAAGGATCTTCCAGAACTTTCTCTTTTTCTGTTTATTACCTGGCCTGAATAGTTATGTTTTTATTTCGGGTTAAGTACCAAATACTTTTAAATAAGACTGTGTAGCTTTAAAATACTAAAAGCATCGGTATTTAGGAGAATTTCGCCAAGAACGTTAAAAATTCCACCTTTTATGTTAACAACTTATTAGCCGTTTTCACACGTTTTCCTAGTTCACGAAATTGTGAAATCAACAAGACAATCTCTTTTCTTGTCGAAAGTTGAAGGAAGGCTCGAGTTGCGCCGAAAACAGCTAAGAAATGCCCTTTTCTGCTCTTATTACCCTTTGCCTCCACAGACGTCAAGGTGAAAAACGACCATCTCACCCGAACCGCAACCCCTTAACTACGGAAAATCCTTGGAATCAATCCATCAAACACCCTTATGCAATCCCTCCGAACGTCTATTTGTAACACTCCTCTCTCTCTCTCTCTCTACTCTTAAAAACCTCCCTTTTCCATAACCCATCTCCTCTCTTTTTAACCACCCAATCCCCATTAGTTCCACGAGCACGTTCTCTTAACTGTCTCTGTGTGACAACCTAACTCCTTCGCGAACTCTCTCACCTGACCTCGGAAGCCACCATCCACCCCCTCCTCCTCTCTTTAACCCTTACCTCCCACCCCTTTACTCCCACACCCACTCGTCTCCTTCCCTCCACCTTGCAATCCTTTTGATGTCACCGGCGACCCGTTCCGAGAATGACCTCCCAACCGTCCAGTCTATAAAGGCCCGCTCCCTCGCTGCGACGCCCACATCTCTCCTACGCACTCCCGATATTCTTTAGCGCCTAAGACACGCCACCTCTTTTCAACAAAATCCTCGGCTACCCCGACCGGCTCACGCCGACCTCTTCCCCCTCTATACTTCCTTTCCTACTATACCCGTGACTCTCTCACCGTTGTTGCCCCGGCGTCTCATTCCCCTGGGAAAACAGCCCCCCATAATCCCCAGCACGGGCTCCTACTCACGCGAAATCATATTTCACGTTGTTGCCTCTCTTCGGTTAAGGAACCGAAGTCCCACGTTCTTTTACCATCAAATTCCTTCCCACGGATGCGTGGTACGCTCACCCTTCCTCCACTTTCCTCCTCCGCGAGGTTTCTTCATCCTTTTCCCTCGTGCGCCGCCCTCCCCCCATCCTTTCACCCTCCCCCGCCGCGGAAAGGTATTCCAACCCCCTTCACTTTGCTTGAAGAATAAAAACGATGGGAACACACTTCTCTCCCCCCTGATCTGTCAACAAGATAGAGAAAATCAGATGTATTCAAATGAGGGTCATTTCAGAAGTGACCGATTTTTGTCGGACGCTGTCCTTTTTATTTAACTTGTCACGTTCGATAGGGTTCGGGAGTTAAAAAATCGTTTTTGAGACGTTACTTATAATAAAAAGATTTATTAAAGTAAATATATATGTCCCGCCACTTCAGGCTTATACAGGTTTCTTTTAATGTAGATGCGTCACTGCTTTTATGAGATAAAAATTTATGCAAAACATTTTATGGAGTTCGAAGTTATGGATGTGAAATCAAATTTTCCCGCGGAGACTGCGAAAAAATATAAAAATTATCATGCTGTGAAATGAATATTATGTGAAATAGTATGAAATTAATCGAGTACGGGTAATCGTAGTTTGGTCATATATTTAAGGGTTGTGTACATGAAAATAATCCTATAAGAAAAATGCGCATTTTGAAATGATGGTCTGATGGCAGTTTCAAGGTGTAAAATCTAATCCGCAACAAATGCATCAGATTTTTCTATTAGTTTCGAGAATAAGAAATTGTTTCATTAGGATACCTTTCACCACTCTGCTTTTGGCGGAAATTTTTATTTGTGCTTCACTATTTTTCATATGAACATAAGATTCTTAGACAATGCCTATGAGGAAATTACTATAGATCAGTACATTTCTTCAACTTCATTGAACAAATATTTCATATTTTGAAAATGTGAAAATTTTCACCACTGAAGCGTCTCTAGCGCCATTTCGCTTTCATCGAACGAATGTTTCTGTATACCGACAAGGAAAGCAAAATCTCGGGATTTAATTTTCCATAACAGTGGGAATTATTTTGAAATGCGCCAGAGTCTCATTTATTAATATTTTTATTCATGAAATTTAATTCATTTTTTAGATCTCCCCAAAGCTGTCTTCAAGACTCGCGTCCTGGAGTTACAACAACAAAGGCGTAAGGTAAAGAGACCACATTTTATATTCACCTTTTATTACTTATACAGATTTTTTTTCTAGATTGATATTATTGTAAAAATGTTGTCTCTGAATTGAAGAAACCTTTGCCTTCTAGGGCAGTGTTTCTCAAACTATGAGCCGCGGCCCTCCATGGGGTCGCAATATTATTGTGAATGCGAGCTGAAATGCCAAAAAATAAAGTTTTCATGATTAATAAAATTTTACCAGAGATCATTTGAAAAAACAATGTGATAAAAATTATTAAAAGCTACATAAAATGAATAAATTTACAATAATGTTTCTTATTTTTACTATTTTTTATTCAAAGATGGCCGCATGATATTCAAGGGGGCCTCGACAATTGAAAGTTTAGGAAGCACTGTTCTAGGCAATGCCATAATTTATATTTTTAATTGCAAGGAAAATTAAAAGTTAAAAAATGTTCGTCAGGTGATAAAGTTTTGATTTGTTGTATTGATTTCTGCTTTCTACGAGGTGAATGGGTGAAATTTATAAGAATTTGTTCTTTATTTTATGAAGTTGTAAGTGGTGGATTCAAATGGACTCGTTGATATTATTAAAACAGCTCGCTTTTGGAATATTTTTCCTCCACGAAAAAAGGAAAGACCATGAAAATGTTTAGAATCGTTTCGGTCACTTGCAGAAAAAAATCACCTCGCGCAGCGAAATAAACTCTTCACTTATCGAACGTCATTTCCATCTTGAGAAATATGATCACAGAACGCCCCGAGGACATTCCATTCCAATTCCACGGGAAACCTTCCACACCTTCCTTCTCCCGACTGTTAAAGTCATCTATGCATTAGTTCATCGGCGAAACAGTAGTAGAATGTTGTCGGGAGCCGTGGCTACCGCGCGAACAAGCTTCCCAACCTCCCTTTCAGCACTCTCAATCTCCTGTCTTTGTGGCGAGGGTGGGAGACACCCACCCCCGCAAGCCCATTTCCATGGCAATGGAGGGTAACTCCCTTTCCGCCCATTCAACTACACGGCAACACGCCCCCGATGCCTCGCCACTCCCGCCTCCAGAGAAGGAAAATAAGGCGACCTTCGACCGTGGCCATCTCCCCTCTCAACCCCCTCCTCCCCTGCACTCCCCGCACCCCGGATTCTTCCTTTTTGCTCTCTCGTCTTCGACACTGCAGCTTCCTTATCTCGTTAAAACGCCGAGGCGACAAAATGTCCACAGAAACCCCTTTTCAAACAGTTCCCACCTATCTGCCAATGTGATTGATGCACTCGAAACTTAAGAGTGGATATTTTTTTCTCTTTTTGATGGGTTGGCCACATGAGGAGCGGGCGTGTTTTCACGATCAACAATTGTGACTTGTCTTATCGTTTTCTTTTTCGAGGTTAGTTTCAGTTCCAGATTTTCAAATGGAATAAGGAAGAATGATGGCCTTGTGATTATTTAAAAATTTTCTCGAGAAAATAAGTTTTACAATGTGCCGTTTTTCCAGCCTTTCATGAAAAAATGATTTTTTTAAATGTGGGTATTGTGAATAACGGGGTATTTTGGATACAATGGAGACCCGATTAAAAAGCAAATAATAAATTATAAAATGATTAGTTATTGTATGTTATTTATCCTTGTTACCAGTCTAGTTCTACAGTTGTTTTAAACAGGTCTTGGAACGTACAGTTTTTAATTAGCAAGGATTCCGCTAGCTCCGTCTCGATTCTCTTAGCTAATTTCCAGACTCCGTTAGAAGCACTCCCTTCCTTAGAATTAAATTACGGGTAAGATTAACCATTTCGACGCAGATGATGTACATGTGACATAACAGGAATAGAAAGTTGCTGGTGATGAGATTACGAAAATAGAAGAGATTCCTATTATTGTTTTCTTCAGAATGATTCTAATTAGTTCACGACAAACATCGTCGATGTCTTTCTTTTGAAAAGCATCAAATTTATTTTTAGACGGCACAGTACTACTATTGCATTTTAAAGGGATACGCAGATCTTATTGCTTTCTATTAGATAAAAACACTCGAGTATGTTGCTGTTTATGGGCGAATATGATTAATCAAGAAGGGGCCATTTTGACAGCCCTCGGAGGCACACCAGCGAAACGCGACGCACAGGTTGTGGAAAGCTGTTCTAAAGGGCATAAGCATTTTGTCCTCTTACCGAGAGTGTCTTCACCACCTCACCCACCTAAAATGGAAGTGATGCTAGGAGTTGTCGGAGTGGAGGGTGGGGTGGTGCGTGGGTGGGCGGCGGTGAGGGTGGAGGGGGATGGGGATGATGAGAAGAAGGGGTGGGCGTCAACCGGCGTCCTTGGTGGAAGGCATTGGGCGGGACCTTCCTAGATGGCGCACCCATGAATGCGTTTTTCGTTAAAGCGAAAATATGTAGGGACGGTTTTGAGAGGAGGGGTTAAGAAGAGGGATAAAGGAAAGAGTGAAAGAGAGAAAGAGATGGTGAAAGCTCGGAAGGCTATGCGAAGAAGAGTTCTCTCGGCAAGTGCATTCCTGCATAGAGCTATCTCGTATATTCGAGTGCCGGCGGTAAAAACCTCGGCGAGTATTTCATGAAGAGGTCTCCGGTGATTTTTAATAATGAAATTAGTAGTCGATTAGTTGTTATTTTAGTATGATTTCATGAAGTTATAATTTAATTTGATTGATTGGAAAGGGCATCATAATAGTTGTGTCATTTGAGTATACACACATTAGCAATGTAGAAATAGAAAAATTTCGCATAGCTTCGTCATCAACTAAAGGAATTGGGTGGTTTCTTTGCAAAGCAGGAAATAAGTTTTTGTCCCACTGCCTGGGCTTTCTTTTCTTTCTTTTTTATAATTGTAAATATATATATAAAATACAGACTTCTGCGATTTAATGTCGATTTCATTCTCAAGTTTCTTCAAAACGCATTTCAAATAAATAAATCGAGAGTCTACGTTTGAAATTTAAAAAATAAGAATAGTTTGGTAGCAGAAGTAGATTTCAACGTACCGAATGCATAAGTCAGGAACAGTAAACAATTACTAGTCCTTAACTTTAGCTGTTTTTCCTCTCTTATACATTAACTACGATCGACTTTCGTTTAACGTGGTAGAAACTTAGTCCAAGAGCCTGTAACATCTGTAATTTGTGCATCTATATAAACCTGATACATATATACTATGGAAGATTGCCAAAGTGAAGTAAGCGAAGAAAGTTCTTGAGGCGTAGTAGCTATCCTCAAACTAAACTCAAACATTAATTTACTTAGCATCTACCTTGTCCGACAGCAACCGTCTTTGGGTTTACAGAGCTTTTGAGATTTAATGAGCGAAAGAAATGAAGAAAAGGAGTCCGCATTCTTGAAAACGAAGATGAATACGTTTCACATTGTCATTTGCAAATTCATGACCAGAACTCATTATGTCTTCGTCTCACAAGTGGACTTTCCTTAATCCTTATTTGGACGCACTAAGCTCGAATACTTATTTTCTGACCGAAACCCGGTGTGTCTCTATTGGTTTGGTAAATAGTCCGACTAATGCAGAAAGAGATTTTTTGGTCCGAGTGCCCTCAAAAACGCCGCCCAGATCCTTTGGTGATTAAGACGAGCCTCCTCCGTGACAGGCGAGGAGCGACCGAGAGGGAAGGACGGCGTAGGGTTAAGAGTGGAGAGGTAGAAGGGGGAGATGGATTGGGTGGTGTCCAGGGTCCAGTGAAAGGCGGACCAGGGGCAGAGCCTGGAAGACACGCCTCTTTTCTTTTGTGGGACGCAGTCCCATTCCTCTCGAAGTTTCGTACCCTGAGAGTAAATATTTACAAAGGGAAAGCAACGAAGCGCGAAATTGTTCCGTTATTTCTAAGACCCACAAGAAGAGTTATAACAAAGATGAATTCCTTACGCTTCAAGATATGCTATTTCGACTCTTTAATGAAAAGTTGCCCGAAAAATGTTTAGCTGGAAGATACTATTTCGGCGACTGATGAGTTTTCATGGAATTAGGAAACTTTGTCACGAAATATTTGAAGTCAAATGCAAAATTTCCAGCTGATTTAAAATGATTTTAATGATAATAATCATTTGTAATATGTTCTAATGAGAATTTTAATATTTCTATATGGTAAATTGCTTATCCCTTCCTTTTGAATCAGTTTTACCACTAACCTTTCCACGGCATTCCAGTTCTCCTTAAGTGATTGTATTCTCTACATCTCGAATTTGTGATAATTTGAATACAACTGATTTAACTACGGACTACGTGAGCTTGGATGGGCAGCATTTATAGTTGCAAGTGTCTCGGAGGAAAAGTGGGGTGCTCTCCCCTACTTTCTTCCAGTTAAAATTAAATGCTCTCCCTTGGCTAGCAAAAGGTCGAATATGGTCGTTGAATTGAACAATTAATTCATTTGCCCTTAAGCAATAGCGATAAACGATTCAGGATGGTCTGCTTATTGCGCGCTGGTTCTCTTTCCTTATCAAGAGATTGGTAAATACGGATCTACTTTAACGTGACAGCTTGTTTTAGACGCATTTCCTTCAGGCTAAATTTATCACGCGCTCGCTAGAATAAGAATAAGACGCCCGACGTGATGCAGCGCGAGTGGACATCACCACGCGACCCGGCGGGACGCTCCATGAACGTTAAAAGAGAAGGAACGAAAATCCGAGACTGAGGGGCTTGGAGACACATTTTTCACGGATAGAAAAAGTCGCTACTTTCGGAAAACACTAGTATATGAACCATCCCATCGGTGTCCCGTTGTTGCGTCAGGTCAGTCACATGGCGTGTAAAAGAAAGGAAAGAGTAGGAAAAAACACAAGTCTCCCTTTTTCGTCTCTGTCGGTCCCATCGGAAGGGTAACGGCGCCCGTGCCGCATCGGAAGATAGAGAAGAGGGAGTCGAATGCGGTTCGGGAATGCCGTCGGAGAGAATGCTTAAGCGCGAGTCTTCTTGGTCGCCGAGGCGAAAAAGACAAGGTTGAGAGAGAGTGGGAGAGAGAGAGAGAAAGAGTCACTCGGCTACCTTTCCATCCATCGCCAGACTCACTACATCACCGCCTACACATCGCTGTCTGCCGGGTCTCCACCCTCATGAACGACGCATGCCCTCTAACCCCTCCACTGTGCCTCTCTAAGGTCACATCTTTTTTTTCTCCCCTTTGAGTAGACAGACTATGCTTGTGGGGTTGTGGTCCTGAATCTTTAAAGCTTTCTCCTCTCCCATCTCTCTTCCCCATAAACCTCGGCGTTTTGGAGGCGCTATGCTTTTTTCCGCAATGAGACCGAGGTATTTTAGTAGATATTGTTCCTTCCACGCACTTTCCTCAAAGCCTTTAGTGGAATCAACTTACAGATATCGGCCTCTCTTGTAAAATTTCGTCCCTATGTTTTGATTCTTTGGTTTTGTGATGGTTTCGATTACTGTATCTGCAAATTGTTTGGTTCGGTTTGTACCGGACTCATTTCCTAACTGCGGAACCTTATCGTTGCAAAATGGGCACAGATATTAATAAAGTAAATGATTGAAATCTCCGCCGTAATAGAAACTCAAGTTTTTTTAATTGTAAATTTATGGATACATGACTTAGACGGAATAAATCTGTTACAGTATAATTTACCGCATCATTTGCAACCAAAGTTAATCCTTTCCATTTCGCCAACAAGCCGTTCACAAACAACGTATATTCCATTTCACTATACCAAACAAATGTATGAATTAGAATCACGGTCTAGATCGTTGTTCGTTTTATTCATGTGAAAACGTTATACGAACGTCTTTAGGTGTATTGCGGTAAATAAAGCTCATTAATATTTTTTCCGGCGTGCGGAATAAATCAAAATCAGTAATAACCTTAGAAACGAATAAAAATATATAATAGAAACTACGAAAATCACAATGTTTTATGGCCATGTAAAATACACAGCAAAAGATACTTTTGAGAATTTGATCGTTCACCTGTTTTACTCAACATTGTCGTTAGTGATCCGATGTTATTTATCCTTACAGCTTCCAGTAATCGCCGCTGATTTACTATAATGTCTTAGATACACGCATAAGGCGGATTTCTCATTCCGAAACTCTCAAGGTTAAGGAATGGACGCGAATCCCTTTCGGCTAGCGACCTACGTCCAGGTTTGAATTCTATTTTAGAAACTTTTTCTCTTCCAAAATTTCTCTCCTTATTATACCTCTTCTGACGCAGGTATAGAGTTATTTTTTAAGATCATTTGTTGGCCATAAATAACGTCGGTTATATCCTCGAGTAATTGCCCTTGAAAAATGCTTTATTTTCATTGGTAGAGAACGAAGCCGCGTCTTCTCCACCGGCATTGCTAACTTGATAGCTATAATAATATGAACTAATTCCTTTACTTTTGAACATACTGGCTCATTTATTTAAATATATAAATAATATATATAAATAACTTTCTTTCGTGCTTCAGTTAATGTCAGCGCAGTAATTAGTTTTCTAACAAATTAATTTTGTGTTTTGTTCGAATTACTCAGCAATAATGCAAAAAGGCTGATGAATGTGAGATGTGAAAATATATCTTTTATAACCATCTCACTGTCATCAACAATAAATAAGGAATGTTTGAAAAGTTATATCGAACATTAGACCTGTTTTTTTAGTCCAGTCAGACCCCGATTTAGCGCCCCCCTCCCTATAGAGTGGCACCCACGCATACCGCCCATGTTTCGTTGTGAGCAGAAATTCCATCTTATGATTAAATAGAGCAAGCATTTACCTCGATTTACCTCCACCCCCGCTTTAGCGCCAATGTCAGTGATGGACAAACGGTGGCTCTTAAACGGGGTTTGACTGTATTCAGTATATTAAAGTGTAATTAATTATACTCGGGAGCTGCAGATGCACGATAATAATTTGTATCGTTTGATTCGGGCTGTAAAAAATAGGCAGAGAATGGCAATGCGAAGGACAAAAATAATTACTGACATTATGATACTAATGAAAATAATTTAACAATCGAACATTCGATATTTACCATTGAATCGGTCATAATCTCATGGAAAAAAACCACGTCTATTGGTCGTGCGAAAACGTTAGAATTGTCAAGATGAGTTTCACATCTCCGATGATTTGGCCTCCAGACTGCGGGGCCGTGTGTTCGAATCCCATGACCCTTATGGAGCGCTTTCCCATCCCTCATTCGAACCAACCCATCACCCCGAATAGATAAAGAAAGGATGAGAAATAAAAGGAAGCAGCAAACTGAAAATAATAAATCAGTCAAAACCCATTTTGGTCCTAGCGTTTAAGACTCGCACGTCGGCAGCACAGATAAATGGAATCATTCTTTCCGTCACTCTCGAAAAGGGGACCAAAATCGATTCCTTTCCCACAGTCCTTCCCCGCATCCTCTTCAAAGCTTCCCATCCCGCCCGAGGTTGCAAGCCTTGCAGTAGTGGATCCAGACTGTGTGCTGTTTAGTATGCTACCACTGGGTGGCGCAGCGATGGGGCAGGTTCCACGGATGGACCTTTTTCGGACACAGCCTCCCTCTCCCGCTCTCTTACCTCTCTCTCTCTCTTCCTCTCTCCCCCTCCTCCTCTTTCTTCAACCTCACTCACTCTTTCTCTCTATGTCGGGAGAGACTGCACCCTCCTCCGTGAGAAGGGAGGAGGAGGAGTAGAGGTAGTAGGAGGAGATGTCTGGTCTGATGGAGGGGAGGTGAGTTTCAGAGTGGGAGAAGGTAGGAGGAGAGAGGGAGGAAGAGTGGAGGAGAGGGGGGGAAGAGGTCTGGAAGAGAAGGCGGGAAGTTTCGATGGGAAAAGAGGAGTATGGCAAAGGGTGTTGTGAACTCGTTGGTGAGTGTCAACTCGAGAGCTATCCAAAAGGACGTTAAAAATCCAAGCGGTGGCTTTTCCTCGACCTTTTTTTTTGAGGAAGTATCCCATGCTTTTTCGTTTCTGAAAATACTGCTAAATGTTTCTTTGGATAGTTTCAGCTCTTGAAATATTTTGGCATTTAAAAAATATCGAATTATAATCAATATGTATGAATAAATGCTCCTCGGTTTATTTAAGAAATGCCAGAGAAATCTGAAAGGCTGGTGCTCGTCTTCTGACTCGTGTCTTTATGTTAAGATTCTTTTATTCAAATAACAGATATTTTTTAGCATTGATTCAAGTTGTAATTCAGGCAGCAACTGTAGTAATCCCTCTCACAAAGAAAACCAAAAGATCTTTGAAATGGTATATACATGATATGCTCTCTTCTATTTGAATGAAGCATTTACTTCGATTTTATGTTTAGTTTTCAAATTCTAAGCACCTGAATTTTCAACCATTTCCCATTTTTCCTCATGATGACGCGTTGAAGGGACAAAATTAAAACGATAACTAAGACGAAGTGCTGGAAAATCAGTTGATTAATTTATTATTTCCCGATGAGAAAAAATCAGTAGTAGTCCATGTTTGACGCCTTCTTATCAATATCAGACATTTTCAACGTCATGTGCAATATGAAACGGACTTATTGAAGGCGTGGGACCTACTTGAAACACCGCTCGATTGAGTCGTGAAAACACGGTGAAGTCCAAGTGATGCTATAACCGCGATCCTTCTCGTGTCCAGAAATTCTGCGTCCCACGTGATAGGAGCCCTTAAAAAAAAATTACCACTTTCTCGACCATACCGAGGAAGGCTTTACCGGGAGAGAGAGAAAGAGAATGCGTATGGATATTCTCCCCGTCGGACATGGGATGAGGTCGGCTGCAACGAGAGATCTCGCCAGAAGATCTGAGGGGATTGCTGTAAATCTTTGTCCTACTTGCTGAGAACAACCCATTGCGTATTAGTCGGCTGCTTTGGTCGTTCCTGGAATCGTCCCTTTTCCCTCTCCCGTTCTTTCTTCCCTCCCCTCCCCCTTTCGCGTTTCTTTTTTTCTTCCCTGCAGCCCCCCGCCGCCCCACTCTCCCCTTTCCCACCTCGCCTCCTCATCCCTCCGACTAGCACACACAAACGCCTCGTTGCACCTCTCCCGATGTGACCACCTTGGTTGGACATGTCCACGCAGGAGATCAAGAATTTTTTTCCTTTCTGCCTCTCTTTCCCTCTTTTAAGTCCCCTTTCTATATATGGCCCAAAAGGATTCGTCACGCGGACAGATTTCGAGGTTTTTTGGATATCCTCTCTACAGCTTTCATTGCGACGGAGTCATTTCTCTGCGTCTTTCCCGCGGAAGAATAGGGATAAATTTATTTATTGTCCGAATGAAAATGTCGGGATATTGTTTTCGTCTCGGTGGTATTTGTAAGGCGTCCGAAAGAGATTTCTTTGCGGAGAGAAAAAATTCCTTACAGAGGGAACCGATAATGGAAACTAAGCTCGATAGAGATTCTTATTCCCTTAAAATAGATTATAAAAATTAAAGAGGTACTGCGAAAATCATCGCTAATGCCTATACGCATTTCTCTTTAATTTCAATTATTTCAGACGAAAAACGTGTATACTTGCATGAGCAATGAGCATTAATACATAAGAGGTTAAAGGATTTGTTGGTTTTTGCTTATTACAGTGTGCTATGAAGCCAAAAGGGTCGTTATTTTTTCTCCAAATTGGCCAGTTCCATTAATCGTGACACAATTGCCTTAGCGTTTGACGCACGAATCTCTTTCATCCGTAAAAGAGGACAAGGTGTGAAATGTTCTTTTTAAGAAATGTGTACAGTGGGATAGTTTTCAAGTGCGTCGAGCGTGATAACATTTTTCGTTAAAAACCAAAATTTTGAGAATCTATGATTATCGTCAACGGTTTTACCCCATGAAAAACTCTTGGTTAATTCCTCTTGAAGCCATGCGTTTTTTCAGCTCTAAAATGCATGTCTCCTTCCTCTTTCCCTCTTCCTCTCTCTAAAAATAACCTTACCTTCCTCCTTGTTACGTTTATTAAACTTCTCTCCTCCCCCACTGTCTCAGTTGTTTTCTCCTCTGTCCATCTTATTTTCTCTATTCTAGTCCACAACCGCAAAAGCTTTTAATCTTCACCGCGAGTATTTTAAAACCTCAAATGATTGTATTTTCAGACAGTTCTTCTCAAGGGGAAAAGTCTTTCATGAGCACCCTTTGCAAGCATCGCCATATACTACTTCCATCACTGACCTATGTACTCGCAATACTATTACGTCCGTCCTTTAGGTGCTTCGTAGGACCTTGGGAGAAGATCGACGGTGCGTGTCATACAAAAGATAGAAGCACACGCTTGAGCAGCATTATATTCTCCATTTCTCCGTCGAACAGTCTCGTAAGAGAGAGGGGTAAGATGAACGATCGAAACAAGTCCGAGATTAACTCGTCGTTTGTAACTTAGGGAAACCGTTCGGTGAAAAGAGGCAGATAACGACTCTTTCGCCCGCGCTCATTTCTCCTTAGATTTGTTGAAGACCTATCCTTTAAGATCCGCGTACCTAAACACCTTGTCCGGCAGAAAACGCTGCGCTTTTTAAGACCGTCGGGCACGTCACGGTCTGGTGCGCACTGCTAATGGCTGGCTGAGCGCTCGCTCTTTTTAGTATAGGACGAAAGCACCGTTGTGGCAATGCGGGAGACTATAATGTGTCCTCCTCGCGTAGCGAACCGATCCGAGGGTCTCTTCCGGTGGTATTTCGATGCGGCTTTGATTCGCAGATGGGGACCCCTACCACTCTGGTCAGTTCCTATATTTTAAGACTTATTATTACCTGTACGTAGTCCTGCTTGGCACGACAACATTTTGAGTAAAAAATCGCAGAAAAGATTTCAGTGAATTAATTATGTAAAATGCATTATATTTGTCTTCAGAAATCGTGTTGTCAGTCTTTTATTTATGCAGCTTAGTTCTCATTTATATCCAAAGCGCGATCAATAAGCTATATGCAAGGCTAAACTCATATGCCGTTTTCCACACTTTGAATACCAATAATAAAATTTGTAATAGATTTGACGGTCATGGCCTTATCTTTATGGTATTCCATAATGAAACACAGGAAAAAAATAACTTTGACGCACCAGAGTTCTTTATTATCGTAAGCACGTCTTGATAATGATGATGCTAAGCGTCGAAGTCTTGGTCATGCTTCTGATAATAAAAAAACCGTGATACGTAAAAGTTATACTTTTCTTTTATTTTTCAACAAAAATTTCAACGAAAGATTGAATATTCATAAATCGCTATGGAAACATGCATCGTTGTTTTGAAAGTTGCAGTAAAACCAACACTTCTGAAATAGTTGAACGATAATGGAAGCCGCACGAAGCGTACGGAACAATATAGATTTCATGATAAAATATGCAAAAATCGGTTATTACCCACTTATAATTGATTTTCAGACTATTCGTACATATAGATCTCAAAGCAAAGAATATGCTAAAATAATTTCTTGAAAACTGCCCCAAGGAATTTCAATGTATAAGGTATTGTCGGTATTGCTACAAATACATTCCCTATTTTTCAAATCCGCCCAAGTCACCGTATCTCTTCGGTAAAATACCAACTATGTATCCGAAATTTGAATTAATTTTCGCGTATATCCTTTGCTGGCGGAAGATAAAGTGCAGTTTTACTGAGAAACAATGGTGAGCTTCAGAGAGGAAACTGAGGTTGACATTGCGGCAAATTGACAGGGAATGAGGCGGTTCGCGATATTGCAATTGTTTATAGTCTGTACCATCAGTTTGTGATACATACACATTTTTACTCTTCGTTTTCACGCTGTAAAATTGAAAAAAAAAACTTCGAGAGCTTTCGCATGAATGTTCTATACGATGAAGGAATTTACGGCTCAGCAGACATTTTTCCGGTTTTATAAGGTCGCATTCCTGCAATGAAATTTCGTGTCTCCTTCTCCACATCATATCTGACCCAGCCCGACCTACCTCTTCATGACCTCTTCTCCCCACCTCTTCTCTCTCCCCCCCCCCTACCCGTCATCATCCCACACCCTTACTCTCCCCTTCCCATAATCTCTTCCTTTCTTATTCGCCGCCCAATCCTATTGGATTCCTGCCCACGTATACTTTTCCCTCTCATTCCCCGCTAATATGGTCCGTTTACGGCAAGTCTTTTTTCTTGCGTACAAAAGGGTCGTACCAACCTTACACTTTTTCAGAAGCTGAGCAAATGTTAATAAAAACCTATTTAAATCGATGTAATTATCCCCCCGCAAGTTGGTTCTTAATTTATTTTACTTCCGAAATGGTAATATAAATGATGGAGAAAGTTTGCATCGATAATTTTCAAGTTAATTTTGTTAAGGCTGACGGATTTATGTTGAGAGCTATCTGAATGTTCTTCTGTTCAGAATGATAACATGACTTCAGAAGTAGGTGGATTGCTGCAAATTTTTATAATATTGAGACAATAATGTTAATTTGTCGTTGGATGCATATTTTGAAGCTTTGCTATAATATACATTAATTTGATCACTTGAAACTAAAGCAGATGTCACGTGTATTGTGGATTGCGAATATTTTCTACCGGCTAGTTTTATATTATTAAGATCAGTAACATTTTTTAAATCTACATATTTATTGACGAGCGCTACTCTTCATTCAGTCATATTTTATGGTTCTCCATAACTTTTCAATTTAGAATCATTTAATATTGAATGGTAATTTTGCTGTTTGTGCATTTAGCACTTTGCATTGATTCTAACAACGGTTGATGAAAATCCTTATCTATATATTTCTTTCTTTTTAACTATAACATAAAGAGCACTTTACGGCCTTCGGAAATACTCGCAATAACTATTAAAATGACGAACACATACGACCATGTCCTCGGCAAGATTCGAACCTGCGACCCTAGCATTGGGAGCTTTATCAAAGCCGTCAATTTAATTAACATTGGAAGAATTCAAAACATTCCTGAATGCTATCTTGTACGCTGTTGTTAATGACTCAAGAGAGAAGAAATGTTTCATTATTGACGTGAGTCATTCCCGAATATCTGATCTCTTCTCGCGTGAGCAACGAGTCAGATAACAAATAATAGAACCATTGTGGTTGGGGAGTGACGTTACGCGATACCTTTTGTGCGGGAATTCATTCTCCTCGGGTACACTAGATAAGCAAGCACTATACCCGCCTTGTGACGAGTTCATGGGTCAGATATAATTTCCCTTTGATTCATATGGCTTAGATTAAGCATAAACATAAATTCTCGAGCGGGACTTCGGTTCTCGAGCCCGTTTCTTATTAAAAATTTGCGGGAGTAAGAAAGCTGGGATTATCAACTTGGCTGCGTGCTAGACGCAGTTCTCGGCGCATTAAAAGCGTAAGGTCGTTCTCTGCGGGCATTAATTGTCTTTGGCGAGTGGGATGGGGAGCGACAGAACACCACGTGGCCGCGCACATGTGCCGGGCACGGGATGCATTGGTCGGCGGGGGCGATTAGCGGCGCCCGCCGCGCCTCGACTCGATCTGCACCCAAGGCGAGGAGTCTAAATGCGAACATATGGTCTCTTTCCGAAGAGTATAACGGCACCGGAAGTACATTTGCCGCCCAAATCGCATCACACACTACGAGTCAAGGCCATCACGCTCCATCTCCTCCCCCCTCTCTCTCTAACCCTTTCTTTCTCGCCGCCCGATGGACGCATCAACACGATTGCAAGTGCAACACCGACGGAGAAAGACAATCACGAAATAAAAGGAGGGTGCGCTACGGAGTTATTTTTTTTAACTCGCGCGGAAAGTACTCACCGCATTCTTCGCACAGCACGTCCTGGAGAGCGGCAAGGATCTTCCTGGATCGTGGGACCGGCTCTCCCGTGGCGCTGTAGTTGTGAGGTCCGATCTTTCGCGCGAAAACAACATACTTCCCGCCGCGCCTGATGTTTGCTTGCACCGGCCAGGGGGCCGGCTGGCCCCCGGCGTCCATCGACGTCGGAGCGGCTCCTCCGGCCCCGCGACCTCCTCCCTCTCCAGGCGGCGTCGCGAACTGCAAACGCACCTGACTCTTGCGCCGCACGTCTCCCTTGTGCACGCGCTGCACCACGAAGGTGACACCATAGATGCCGGTGGATCCCACGGGACCTCTCGACCTCGCCTTCGCCTCGAACACCACGGGAGAGAGGTACGCCCTGGAGGCGACGTCCTCCGCCGAGCCTTCGCCGCCCCCGCCGCCGCCCGTGTAAGCGGCGGGGGCGGCGGGTGCCGTGGTCCTTCTGTGATTTCCGTGTTGGTGCCTTCTCTCCGGCGTTTCCCCGTGCCGGAGGAACGGATTAGAATGTTGCTGTTGCCTGCCGCCTCCTCCTCCTATTCCACTCCCGCCGCAAGCGGGCGATGTGGAGTGCGGCGGACATGCCACCGCCGCCTCCCCGAGGGCCAGTAGAGCCGGCAGCACGAGGAGCATGGCGCTCAGTAGCCACGCCGTGGCGGGGGAGGTTCCCGCGGCCCGGACGGCGGGCGTCGCGGGGCGTTTAGTGCAGTACGTCGCTCTGCTGCTGCGGCGGCAGAAGAGGCGAGAGGGGTCGGGCGAGTGCTGCGTCCCAAGTGTCGTCCCCATGGCGACTGAGCACCGGCGACGGTGGGCGTCGGGGAGGCGGAGGACCCGGCGGAGGGCGTGGTGCCGGAGGCCGGGGGGAAGGCCGCCGCCGGCGGGGGCGGGGCGGCGGGGAGGGCGGAGAAGGGGTGGCGGGGACGGGGCGAGGAGGAGTTCGGGGCGAGCCGCGGACCTCCTCCTCCCTCCTCCGAGGTTTCGCCTGCGCCTCTCCCGCCGCGGATGACTCCGCCGTCTCCGCTTACTCCTCCACCGCCTCCTCCTCTTCCGTCTACTTTTCCCGACTCCTACTCCGCGCGTCTCTTCCTCCTCACCTCCGAACCGCTCCTCTTCTTCTCTCACTCCCGCTTCCCTAACTTCCACGCTCTCCTTCGCGGCGGCTCTCACCGTCGCAGACAACGTGTCGGTGCCTCCTCTTCTCTCCACCTCCTCCCTTTCGCCTTCTCCTCCTCTTCCTCCTCTTCTTCTTCTTCTTCTGCCTCCGCCGAAGCAGCAGCCACAGACATGCTTTGAATTAATGTCTCTCTCCTCCTCCCCTCCTCCCCCTTCCTCCGCCCCCTCCTCCTCCGACCACCCCGTCTTTCCCTCGCCTCTCCTCTATGCGAAGACGACGGCGACGGCGGCTAAAGCGGCGGCCCACCGAGAGGGACGAAGAGAGCAAAGCGGAGAAGAGAGAGATTGGAGAGAGGGATAGAGAAAGGGGAAAGGTGGGAGGTGGGAGGTGGTGGGATTGGGATTGAGCGAGCGAGGGGAGGGGGGAGAAGAGGAAAGGGGAAGAAGTGGAGCGGGATCGCGAATGGGGCGTGATGGGGCGGGGGACGAGATCGGGACGGGGGTGGGAGGATAGGGATGGGAGGGAGGGGGAAAGTGAGGAGAAAGGGAGGGGGGAGGTATGAAAAGGGGGTGGGTTCGAGAAGGGGTATACGCGCGGAGTGTGGAAGAGGAGGAGTGGGGAGACGAAAGGGGGGTAGAGAATAAAAGGGGTGGAGAGCGGGAGTGAGAGAGAGAAAGAGAGAGATAAAGAGAGAGAGTCTTGTGACGTCACTCGCAGCTGCGCACTCTTTACTACGTTACTACTATATCGAGGTTGCCACGTTTTCTACGATCGTCCCTTTACTCCTCCTATCTCCTTAACTTCCTCCTCCACCCCCGTCGGAAGAGCAGTTCCTCCCACCGATGCCTCCTCCCCTCTCTCTCTCTCTCCCTCCCTTCAACGGACACTATGAGGACCTTAATGACACAAAGTCGGGGCGCCCTGTGTTCCTCTCTCTCTCTCCCTTTCTCGAAAGAAAGAAAAACTTTCCTCCGATCGCTCCTTCACGCCCCTTTCTCAGGGGGGACCTTAAAAAACACGGTGAGGCGCCTTCCTTCCCTCTTTTTGCCCTCCTCCAAGACTCCTCTTTCTCTCGCTCTCCGTGCTGGCCTTCCCTCTAAAAGGAACGTCCTCACACTTCTGCACCCGACGGCTTCCGAGCACCAACTGATCCCGACGGACCTTGTTTTAGCCGCTCTGAGAGAGTGAAGGAGGAGGTGGGGCCGAGAGACCGCGGAAGGGAGAGGAGGTATAGTGAGAAAGGAAGGGAGAGAGAGGGAATAGGGAGAAAGGGAATAGGAAGGAGGAGGGTGGGGGAGAGAGGTAGGGAGGGGGAGAGGAGGGAGGGAGCGTAGGAGGAGGGGGAGTAGGGGCGGTGCCCGAGGAGGAAGAAAGAGGAATGGGAGCCTCTATGAGTGAGGGGCGGAGTAGTAGGGGAATCGTATCTTTTGAGGGGAAGTTGAAGTGTGTGTGTGCGTGTGTATGTGTGTGAGGGAGAGTGGGGTACGAGGCACAGTTTAGTCTATGGGTGGGAGGGGGATTATGCGAGGTTTGGCAACCTTGCCCCCTTTTCTGCCCCCACCCCCTACCCACCCCCACCCTTACCCACCCCTCTCTTTCTCTCCTTTCTTTTCCTCCTCCCTCTTCACTCTTTCCCTTCAAAAGGCTCCACCGTCACATCGTCTGCCGCCTTTTGAGTGAATTAAACAGGGTGCTCCACATATGGGTGGAGTGGGAGGGGGGGTACGTATTCGATGGAGGTGGAGGGAGGGGGTGAGGGAGGGAGTGAATGTCCGGCTGGTATAGGCGGGCGGAGGGGAAGGGGCGGCGGGAGGGTGAGGCGTGGGAACCGTAGGTAGGGGTGGGTCATGGTTCGTGTGAGATGGGTGGCCATTTAACTTTTCTGGTGGCCCCCCTCTCTTCTCTTTTGTAGAGGCGGCATGGGTACCACGTGACCTCCATCGTTTCATTGTCGCCTGGTCATCCTGCGGACTTCGCAAGAGGAGGCGGAAAATTCTTTTACAGTCGATTGGGTTACGCACGTGTGTGTGGTTTTGTGCGCGAGCGCGCGTCTGTGAGTGTGTGTGTGCATAGAAAAAGACACATAAACAGGAAAAGGATGTGTGCATCGGTTTTGACGGCAACGGTCTTGAGTTTTTTCCTGCTGCGGTAATATTCATCGGCATCTCCACTTCGTAATGTGTGCGTCCTTGAGGCGACGCCGATTTGTTTGGAGGAAAAGAAGGAAAAAAAACTTCTTTTTTTGAGGCAAATTCAAGGAGGTAGTTAAGGTCCGACCGACAATTTACTCCTGGTAAAATCTCCGCGGTAACTTTTGAGATCATCAATTACGCTGAACATCTTCGACATCACCGTCTTTTATTCCGATTTAACGTCCTACTTTAACTCCGCGTTACCGTCGTCGGTGGATTGGATTGATGAGGTATGCCTTTTTAGCGTCAACGACCTTCGGAGGATTCGAACTTTTTAAAGCGTTTAAAGTAGGATTCTCGGTATTCAATTTAAGGTCAAGATCGCTAGGTAAACTTTGATATTGCCACACTCGCGTGTGTCTTACGACACCGCATTAAAAGGGCGTTCTAATTGAAATACCGATAGCTTTTGATTAAGCATTTATTCAACAAATGATCGGCTTAAATCCTGTTGCGAAAGACTTAAGTAATTGAGAAGTGCATTTCATCTGCCAAGTTACCGTTTTAATTAATTGATCGTTTATTTCATGGCCAAAAGAGCCAATTAAGTGTCTTTTAGGCTCAACCAGTGTGCAATGTATTAATATTTCATTTATTTGCGTTGATTGCAATAATTGCACGAAGTAAACGCATATTGGGGGGCTGATGCCCGTCTTAGGGTCCGAAGCACTCATATCATAAACTGTTCTACTGATTTTTACGAGATTTGAAGCGAGCGTATTTCTTAAGTAGTTGCTGAGAAGATAATTCCTGCTGTAATTTCTGGTAAGATATTATTCCCGTGTTCTATTAGTAAATTATAGATTATTAGAAAAATATAGACGTAGAATTATATTTAATTCTTGCAATCATAAGTCAAATTATTGTTATGCAAACCATGCCAATCTCCTTTCGATGAATCGCTACTGATGACGACTGCCTTGCAACCGAAATGCTCACTTGGTTTTCTCGATATTTTATGGAACTTGGGAGGATTTTTTTTCAATTTGATTCACACAGAGTGAGCTCGATAATTCTTTCTTAAATAAAATCTTAAGAGAACTCTTTTGGAGATTGTATGTTCCGACGTGTAGTAAACCTTTCCCTTATTTTCGAGAAACGTGGCCAGTCGCTTGCCGTTGAGAATAAAAAAAACAATTATGGGACTCGAAATTACTATGAATTTTCAATGCAACAAATGATCGAAACTCAGATTAAGTGGAGGATTATCGAGAAGAGTTGACAAACTCGGCCCATTAATCGAAAGGAAGGGAAAGTTACTGCGTAAGGAAGATCTCACGTCACGTGGATTATAATTTAGGTCATCTGTTATGCATCCTTTGCGATCAGTCATGCAATCTGAAATCATTAGTCATGAGTGATTCTAGCCTGGATTGTTCAAACTCGAGTAAAATAATGTTGATTGCTGTAATTTGGAATGGAAAGCGGCCGTTTAAATTATGAGATCGGTATACTTCGCCGGTTAATGAAGGAGAGGTTACGTAACCCAAAAATTTATCTGTTATTTTGAATAAGAGGTCAAAGTATTGGAGAGAAAGTCATCTTTGTTTTGCTATCCGAGCGGTGACTGTATTGCAATCTTCGTCCTCCGACTGTCGATACACACGTGACCTACGAGTGTCATTGAGATCACGCCTGGCTTTAAAGTAACGCACTAAAAATGATATGGTATGCGAGGATGTTTATTTAGGTTTATGCTACGCCCATGGGGACAGCGAAGTGCTAAGTAGAACCGAAAGCTAATGGTGGATGTAAAAAAAACCGCTCCACTCAAAAATAGGATAAGGGAACTAAATGATACCGTAATGTATGCAACGAAATGCGTCGTCCCGTTTTTATATTTCGAAAGGCAAAAAATAAGGAGTTCTATTCTTAGGGAAGATCATTCATATTTTCAATAATTATTGTCGTGCAGTATTTTAATTACTTTGGTTCAGTTAAAGAAATCATTTGTATGGTTTACGCTGATATTATGGACCGCTTCATCATTGAGTTAGATTGTGAGAGCAGTTTCGATTTTAGCTCACGCTGACATGATTTGCTTCACAGAAGAAAATTATTAAATGTATATTTGTTTTTCTCTCAGGTACCCTCTTTCTTCTCTCGAACTCTACTACAGATTTTCGTACACTGCCATGTCGGTTCATCCAATCGTTTTAATTGAATTAAATTTATAATTGGACTTAATTATTTAGAGTCGTGAGGTTGATGGCATCTCGAAATTGACGTTAATCTTTAGCAAATACCTTTATTCCCATTTTACTCAAGTAAGCAAGGGTTTCTGTGGGATTTCTTGGGGTCGAGGTTTTGTATAAGGAATGGACTCAGATGTATATCAAATAGTTCAATCGAACAAAAAGATCATTCATAACTCGAGTCATGTAATAATTTAAACGTTCAGTCGGCAGAGCCAGGTAATCAGGAAGCGAAAGTCTATTGTCAAAAAATATCCATTTTAATTTTTATAAATCGAAATCCCAGCAAGAACATTTGATTATTTGAAGAAATGTTTGGTATTTCTGAAGGTTCTCTATGAATGATGCAACTGGAATTATCAATGCTCCGCCATCAAAGTGTTCTAAAACATTATACCCAGAAATGTATCTGATAGGTTGTAGCTGCCAAGAAATAGCATGAATGGTCAACGAGTTCATTGAATCGACGATTAAGGTAAGGTCGCAGGTTATATAGCATAGGAGAAACCCTAAATTCCGTTCGTCCGATTATACTGTAAATGTCCTTTTTCTGATGACACTTTATTCCAGCACTTCCTTCGACTTTGTTAATTTCGCTTATTGATGTGTGATTTAAAACGAAAAATGACGATTTTGTACCTTCTGTGTAACGTGATATGAATTTCAATTGCTATTCCCTCGACCAAAACGACAGAATACAAATTGACAACCAAGTTTACATTGTTATTCTCCATCAGGAACTTTTCGTCGTATCTACTACAAAAATAATTCGGTTGCATAAAAATTTCTAAGGTGATGTTCATTTCCTTGCGAATAAAACGAAGATATGGTAATCATATAATAAATTCATAGAAAGTCGTTAGGTTTAATATCCATTATTTTCTCGCTGCTTTGTAGAAACCCTTACTTCCTTGGACGACACTATCACGTACATATCTTTTTGTTCCATATTTCAGAAACGATCCCTTCTTCTTTTATATGCTTCAAACAGCTTTTTTTTATTCCGATTCAACTTTTCTTTGCTCAACTCCTCGTGCAATCCTACTTTCAATTTTTCTATAAAGCTGTTCATTTCCAAAGTTTAACATTTTATAAGTATTTAATTTGACGTATCATCTTACCTTTAATATCTTCGAGGTAATGAGTTCAGCATAGAAAGCCATCATTTAATGAAAATAAAACTTGATAAGAAATAATGTTTTTCTCTTTGCAGCTTCATTGTACAGCTTTAAAAGTGGATTGCAAAAAAGCGGCATGATGTAGAACTTTATAAAGCTAATAATGCCTATTTAATCTCTTTAGGATGAGACGTGTTGACACGAAGCCGCATATTCTCCAGTATCACTATCATGCTTCAAAGACTAGAAAGTTTTTCTTGCAACGTTGCTTTCATATTTCGTGACACTTGTTTTTTACCCTCTATTGCATAGCGTTCCCAATCGAGAACACCCCTTTATCACTTGCTTTACTGATTATAATTTAGTTATTTTTATGCATAATGTTCCCAAATGGGAATATTTATAACAATAATAAATTAAGCACATTTTTTTATTTGTAATTATTTTCAATAATATTTCTTTATTTCCATGTGATAATGTACTTCTCCAATTAATAATATCTTATTTTTTACAAATTAAGAAATTCATGAAATAGAGGGTAAGATTTTGAAATTAATGTCGCGGTGCAGCAGGGTTTAATAAATAGTTTTGTTCACTGAATTTTAAGAGATTCACAACTCGCAGTTACTTTGATTATTATCTCGTCCTACATTAACATTGGAATAAAATTTTTAATGTGATTCTGTTTGCATCAAAATTTATCATTTTAAAAATAATGAGGAAATTTTATTATAAAGTTCCCTTTTTGATAAAACCTTATATCCATGCTACTCCAAAATCTTAGGCAACGGCACCGAAAACACGTACATTTTTCAAACGCTTGATCGCTTACGTTCCTTTTATCTTAAGGTGTTCATTATCAAAATAATCGTCAATACTTATTTCAAGCTCTGCGAGAACTCGAGAATCATATTTATATAATCATAATTTTGTACGAGAAACCTGGAGTTGCTCGTCGTAGAACTCACAGTCTCGGTCGTTTATTAAAATACTGATGTTAACGGTCCCCTGCAGTTGATACCTATTCTTGGGAAAAAGTATAATTTAGCGTTTGCATGAATACCCCGATGGGCAGGGGTGGTGGGTCACCTCATAATTTCTATCCATAGATTGCCTCCGAGTACGGCGTACGATAAATAATCCGCTCCGAGAGAGCGCAATGGAGCGGGCACGGATCGCTCACCCCCCTTTTAGAGGATACTCAATCCTTCCCTTAACGGGGTCTTCCAGGTAATGATCCCGGATGGCAGTCGGTTTCAAGTATCTCTCTCTCTTTCTCTCACTCACTCATCACCGAGGCAATCAACCCTCATCACTATGATTGTGTGTGTGTGTGTGTGTGTATCCGTTCTCCCGAATAAAGGAGAGTCCAATCTCTTAAGAGACTCACTTGATTCCCAGGGCACGGCTAGGAAAAAAAGATGGGGAACTGTCAACGATTGCCATCTCATCCGCTTTACTAGCACAGACACAAGGCACGCAAGCGCGAGTGGCCCCGTTCCCGCAACTCTCTTCTGTAGGGCACTTTCATCCTCCCTATTAGCTTCAGAGAATGTATCTGGAGGGTATCCTCTTCGGTCACCCCGGCTGACCCACATGAAGACACTGCAAAGGTGAGACACAAGCGAGGGGCCTCTCGGATAAAACTTCTAGCTCGAAGGACGTTACCTTTTGGGCAACTTGCTACTTCTTCTTTCCCAGCAGCTTTGAGAGACGATCCACGCGGATGCGGACTGTTTTGCGTCTTTGGATCAAACGGCCTTGAGGAGGTGCCCGCCCCATTTGTCCTTATGGGTAATGGTTTTTACACGGTGTGCTTTATGTGGATTGTGAGCTCTTTGCCGGTTTCCCATATAAGGGGGTTGAAATATTTCCACAGCGCCTTCTTCTACCGGTTTGTGTGTTTACGGGGTTAGCGTCGGTGGAACTATTAAGCTGTTAAGGTTGGTGGCAGGAACTTTCATTCCAAAAAATTGCTATCGAGAAAAATGTGGCTCCCCGTTGGAATAGGAAATAAGAAAGATAAATGAGGGTCTCTCTTTAAGGATGAAAGGTTAAAAAAAGTAAACTCTTCAACACCAAATCTGGGGTGGAAAATTCTATTCTAGCTGTCACGGTTTTGCAGAGACGACGATCTTCGCGCTTACGACATATCGGTGATAGTGGAGGATAAGCTAGATGTTCCAAGAGAAGCGATGGAGATAGATGAATTTTTTAACATTCTCCGTTTGTATTATCTATAAAGAATGCCCTGCTATATTTGTTTAACTGAACGGCTCGTTGTGCGATGTTCACTGGGTCATAATGACTGTATAATTCCAGCATTAGATATGTCGACAAGAAGCTTGTGTAATATTTACTACCCCCGAAAATTTCGTCTTCGGACAATAACAACTTTGAAATAGTTATAGCGAATCACATCAATCTATGTCCAGCTGAGGTTGTTGACCCAGTGCTTCCAGATACCTTAACGATAGAATCGTGTTGGTGATCTTTCCTGTTTTGTTAATTTAATTCAGATTATTTCAGTAAGCGTATTATTTAAATACTCAGTATTCAAAAGACTGAAATTAAGATTGAAATGAAATTAGCAGTTTGTGTAAGTTTTTCGATGCCTGCACCAGTATTTAGAACAAATTTACATCTTAAATTTCTCAGGTTCGGTATCGTATTGATTCTGAATCCAACAGTTTTCACGAGATGAGCATTCCGATAATATTATCCGCTAAATTCTACGTCTTAAAATGGTTATAACACAGAGAGAACTGTATATTATTGCTCAAAAAATTATCCCGATTTGTTATTAGCGAATTATAACCTTTTTCAATAATGTAAAAAATAATGACGAATTAGCAAAGTTTAACCCCGATTGGAGTGCCTACTATAGACGGTATATGTTTTCCAATACATCTATTCATGAGATATAATTGCATGCATCATTAATTCCAACCAGGCGAAACCAACTAAGCTCATTTGTCTAAACCTTGAGCCAGCTCTGCCCGAACCCCGCCGTAAATGATTCAATTTTAGAGTTTTAAATAACCTCTCTGTAAATTGGCGCCTATTTATAGTCTTTAGGTTTGAAGCTGAACTTCGACTAATTCCGATACGGTTTTAGGAACGAGATGTTGTGGTACTCATCTTGTCCGCTTCGAGGCGATGGCGTCATTTTCTTTGAAATGGTCGCCACCGATGCTACCCGTAACACTTTGACCTTTGCCGACTGAGGATCTGGCGCCGGATTGCGGCGGCGGGGTGCTCTGCGCCTCGTGTGTCAACGGTCTGGGTTCCGTAAGGGGCGGCTGCGGCCTCCGTTCTACCCCGCCATCCCTTTCTCCCTCCCCCTCTCCCCCCCGGAAGGGGGCCGACGAATCAAAACACGGCCGAAGGAGACCCGCCTACGCGATAGTCTTTTCTCTGATGCTCGAAACGACGACGTAGAGCAGGCATTCCGAGGAGAAAAAAATCAGTGTGGAGATTAGTTTTTAAAATTGCCATTCACGACTTTCTCCTCTCTCACTCTATCTCTCTCTATCTCTCTCTCTCTATCTCTCTCTCTCTATCTTTCTCTCTCTCTCTCTATCTCTCTCTCTATCTCTCTCTATCTCTCTCCTTCACCTCTCTCTATTGTATCAAATTCTAAATAACAACATCCCTTGTTATCTTTCATCTAATTTTGTCACCATTAATACAGTTCACCATTGCAATACCAGAGGATGTGATAAACTACTAACTCCACTTCATAGAACAGAAATTTACAACAAATCCTTTATCGTCACTGCTTGTAAACTCTGGAATGACCTTCCAACGTTGATAAAAAACTCTCTATCTCTAAGCACTTGTAAACGCTTGTATTACAAGCATCTCCTCTCACTCCCCATGCATTGAACCACGCTCTATCTTCTCTTTCAGGTTGTCACAAGGATGCGCTTATTAGGCATAAATTCATAATTTTATTTTACTTTATTTTCCTGTATCATAATTACGATATAATCTCCCAGGCATATCTTACCCTACAATCCCTGTTCCCCTCTCATCCCCCCCTCCCTTATATGGATATAAATGTATGTACATATGTTTGTATTTATGAATGTTTTTTTCTCTGTTTCTCATATTATTGATTTTTTTTCCTTGTCCTTCCCCTGAACAATTTTAGAAATTTTCGCGGTTTTTTACACCTCTCTTCTCTTTGTAGGTGTTTTCCGCAGTGGGAATTTTTTGTGTTAAAACATAACTGATACACAGTTTTTTATGACCCACAAAACTAACATTCTTTGGTAATGCTCTGTTATCTACTAACAAATATATTAATTTGTAATTAATATGTATTATATTGAAATCTGTATGTAATTAATTTCTCTTATTTTGTAAATATTGTAATTACTTATATGACGGAAGGGTTAAATGTAAGAAGGGGCTACATAGTCTCAATTTCGCCCTAATAAAGTCGTTTGTCTGTCTGTCTCTCACACACACGCACACACTATCGTTCTTTCATTCTTTGTTTCTCTCTCCCTCTCTCCCCGTATCTCATTTATGAATTTTGATAATTGTTATTATTCTTGCGCTTGAATAAATGGTATTCGTAGATACTTTTAACGAAAGCGCGCTGCTTCCCCTGTTGCTGCTTTTATGAGGGAACTGCAATGTATTTCCTTATTTTATGTAAACGTTTGAAAATATTTGTTTGTTATTTTAATTCAGATTCAGGTCTTTTCCGAAATTTAATCCGAAAAAGCACGAAAGTGAAATTCTTATAATCTCTGGAATTCCGAAGTAGCTGTCTCCGCAAACACTAACATGATTTAGAAGATCACAAGTTGAAACAAAAACCTTTGAGATCATTTTGATTTATTCATAAACGTCTGTCGCATTACTATCTGGTTATTAGATAACTTCAAGAATTTCTAAAACCAAGCAATTGTTTGTTTGCGGTTGAATATTTTATTCAAACCGTAAGCGTATATCCCTAGAAACTTCAATTTCCTAGGAAGGTGGAACTGCTGACAGTAATTTCATTATTTGGCACGCATTGGAACTTTTAAAAACTACATTAGGATATGCTTATTACAAATTTAAATAGCAAACGTTCTACGTATGGCGACCATTAGGCCATGAAATGGCCGAGCCGGCGCCATACTCCTTTATTTTTTATTCGGGAAGCTTCTTAATGTCTCTACCAAGTATTCTAATTTCGGCGAAGAAAGCAACGTGTATTTTTCATGATGGAGCTTTTCGTAGAAAATAAAATAATAAAAATAAAAACTGCCAGTCCATCTTCTGGGAAAATTTTAAACCTCAAATCTCTGTTTCATAAACTATAATTATGCTATTGGATAACTAGTTTTAAGGTCAATTTTCTATTAAACATGACTAAAATGTCATTCTCTATCTTGTGTTTAAATATTTTTATCACATTGCGATATTAGCGCGTTTACAAGATGTGCATTTAACAATAGTGCTCGATTACTGGGAAGCTAAGAAAAAGCTTGTTTTGCAAAATGATAAATCTGACCGTAATAAATTATTTCATTTTTATATAAATGGAAATCAAGAGTGATTGGACATAGGGACATAGTTATGTTAAAAGCATCAATCTAAGCGATTTATCTCTTTATTAAAAGTGTCAGGAACCTATTTATATCTCACACTTGCAATAGTATTAATCAAGAGTGATTGGACATAGGGACATAGTTATGTTAAAAGCATCAATCTAAGCGATTTATCTCTTTATTAAAAGTGTCAGGAACCTATTTATATCTCACACTTGCAATAGTATTTTTGTAAGTTATTTGTAAAACACTAAAGTACACTGTCCACAATCACAAATCAAGCCTTCACGACTCCGTAATATCAGCGTGATTTATTAGCAGTTATTATCTGTGCCAATCTTTTATAAGTTTGAACAGCGTTTTTAAATTTTAGACCTGAAAGCGAATTGAAAATAATTTTATTGAAATTATTATTTTTTCTCGGTCTAGCATCATTATACTATTATAGCTGCTTCTTGCTTATGATATAGATAACAGATACATGATAGGAGAGTACTAATGTTTAGGCACTTCCAGATGAGCTGGAGACTCACATGTGCGTAGGACTATGTGCGAAACCGACTAGAAAAAATCGAAAAATCTCAAGCAAGTGCAACAATGCGGCAGCTAAAAATTCACAATTGTTTAAACAAATTTTTAAGGAATATGTATTTCTCAATGAGCTACGGCACTGTATTTTTTTGAAAAGTTAGAATTTGTAAAATAACCCAATAGGGATTATAGAAATTTTGATATATTAATTTAATCTGCTGTTAAAAATTCTTAAAGTTTAGGTGCTAGAATACAAGCTAGGAAGCTGGATTTTTCAGTTATTTAAAATATAGTGCAAGTGCACAAATAAACACTTGAAAATATCCATGAAGTTGTTATTGCGGCCTGTATAAAATTTAAACATTTAGATAAATATTATTTCACTTCTAGATGTGCCACAACTTTAAAATTTGGCAGAAATGTGTGACATTAGTACCCCACAATAGAAAAAGTATAATATTCTTAAAATTGCAAAGTTTAGGGATTAATTTTATTCCAATATTATTCCATAAGGAAAGAACGAAAATCGGTGTTGAAATATTTTAATAAAAATATTTGTAATAATAAAATATATGAAAAATTAATGTCTTTTTCAAGTTGAGATGATATGCTTGCAGAATGCAAGCACCTTTTACGAGTATCTTATAAGCCAGTTTCGTCTCGAGAGTTTGCCTTAGCTTTAAATATCAACGACCGCCCTCGAAAAGACCTCGTTTTGCACATGGGACAGTAGAATTGAGTTAGTAAAGAACGGCTGGTCGGGAGGAAATCCGAGTGTGAGCAGATACGGAGGTAAGGCTGTCGGTGGAAGAAAGTCTCGGGGTGGCAAGGTGAGAGGGTGAAGAAGGCAGGCGGAGGGGAGGAAAAGAGAGGCTGGAGCAGCGGAGCATGATGGACGGCGATGAAGCCACTCTCTTCCCTTCAGCCCCTGCCAAAACCTCGCCGCCTGTAGCAGCTCACAGGTGCCTCACAACCGTGTTTTGTCTTCGCAAATTTCACGGGTACCCAAGGAGGAGCAGACCTCCCACCCCCTCACCGCTCTCCCTCCCCCACCTCCTTAACCGTCGTTCGTCCCCGCCACCTCCTCGTTCCCACCCCCACCGATCTCGTCTACCGCCTCCCCTCCCGCCCTCCCTGCAAATCTCGACTCCCGCCCCCCCACGTCGGCCTAATCCGGACCCGCTGAGGTGTGGGGTCCTTCGTCTCAACAGACTTCCCCACCTCATCCCTCTCTCCTCCTCCTCCACGGCCTCTCCTTTACAGGCCTACGTACCCATCAGAGGCCTCCCCCACTCTCCCTCCCTTGCCGTGGGGGGCCCGAAAGGAGCTGAATCTTTCCCACACAGTGACCTTGCTCCTTCCTCGGCATCTTTCTCGCCACTCTCTTTATCCTTTAGCGCCCTCTCTCCGCCCACCTCTTTATCCATTCTTCCCTTTTTTCCTCTTCTTTCACTCCCTCCTCTGTTCTGCCCACCCTTTCACAGCCATTCTCTCGGCTCTAAATTTAGCCTCCTAAACACTCGTCCGCTTCTCTTTTGTCCGGTGGTTTTTCTTTCCCTCCCTTTCATTATGTTTCTGGAGAATGTCTTAATCTGCATATTCTCCCCGTCTAATGCGGATATTATGTCAATTTTTTAATTCTTGCCGAGGGGAAATGCGGGGGCGCATTTTGTGAGTTTGTGTTTTTAGATAATTTGTAGTACAGTTGCAATCGGAACTGTGATAATGGTCTAGAAGAATTTGGATTCCTCGTATATGTAAAAGGGATTTCCACCGATAATAAAATGTTTTCATGAGTCATTAAGATTTTTAAGGTTTTACTTACTAAATTTATTGCTTGCATATTTATAGTTCTTATATACAGTATCCATGAAATACTCAGCAATTTTATATGTCATGAAAAAACATTCCAATAAAAGTAATAGCTAAAAATCTTAATGAACAAACGAATGTTTAACATGCTTTACCGAAGTGCAAAAACTAATTATATGTACGTAATATTCCTCCCTTTAAAGAAATCGACGGTTGTAAAAATCCCATAAAAAGCCTATTATATCCCGTTCTCAACCCTAAAGCAAATATACGAGTTCTCTTTAATACCAAATATATTTCAAATTAATAGTTTAATGAGCGGAAGGAATAAAGACGAATTGCTTCCATATATTTTATACGCATTCAGTTTTTATTTTTAGCGTTTTCAAGCACTTGTTATATAATTCAACTTAAAACAACCGTTAACTCGATGATTTTTTTCATTTATCTTAATTCGAAATTCTCTCTTTACATCAATAATTATTTGATACATTTCATGCGCTTTCCAGCATGGGTCTTCGTAAAAAAAATGCATTCTTAAGCTAATAAATCACTCTCAAAATCTTCATTATCACCGTCCTCTCTCTCTTTTTTGTTCATACATCGTTCGCAACTCGCCATTCTTCCAGGAGGGAGCATTTAGCCTTACTCTGCCGTTGTCATTACACATTTTGTCCGTGTTACTTGTTCTCCACACTCGCTGCTCGGCACAGTTTGGAAAAATCCAGTTCAGCTATCCCTTCCTATCCTCATGGCCCAAGATCATTGCTGTCAACAGTGTGTTCCACCTCGACGCCTCCGTGAGCCTGCCTCGGCCCCTCTCCCAAGTCTTTCCATCCCACCCTCTCCCCTCATTTTATCCTTTGCGATCTCACTCTCCCCCCATTCTTCATCGCTCGATTGGTTTTATACTTTGGAATCCTTCGTCCAGATTTTTCATCCCTTCGCAGTATTTTCTCCTTTCTTTCTTCTAGCGCCGTAATTTTACAATCTTTTATTTCTCTCAGTTTACAATAAATCTTCTATTTACTATTTCCTCCGTTTACGAATTTATTTATTTCTTTCTTCTCTCCTCATATTTCAATAATTCCGTTTCCCTGACGTTCACACTTGCACCTGGCGTACCAATAATGAGATGGCAATTGTTATTTTTATTATAATAATCCAAGAGGTTGATTAGCCAGAAATACACACCCACGCAATTGTTATTTTCTTTTTCGGTAACATTTCTTTTCTATATTATATCATGATATTTATGCTGTTGTTAACATTTTTATTTTCACCTACAAACAGTTTCTCGCAAAATTCTATCTGCATTTTAGACTTTTTCTCTCTAATTCGTAAACACTCTAAGGTAGTAATTCAATTACAAGTGTATGACGATGGGTTAAATCTAAGAATTGACTTTATAATCTAAATTTCACCCAGATGAATACCTAGATGTATCTATTTACTTAGCCATCTATCTTTCTATCGCTTCTTGCGCAACCTCATTTACACCTTAACCCTCTTCGTTACTTTCCTTTTCTCTGCTCCCACTACCCATATCTTCCGCCCACTTTCCCTTCCAAACCCAATACTACCAACACTCTCCTTTTTTCCCTCCCTCCCTCCACCAACCCGCTCCTCCTTTCATCTTTCGCCCTCTCACCCCTCCAATTTCCCACCCTGTCCGAGTGGAACCTACTCCCCACCCCACACGGCGGCTCCCCCAACCCTCCCGTTCCTCTTCCTCGCCCGCCTTCTTGGTCAGCCCTTAACCCGTGGAATCGCCGTCAGACTCAATACGGCACCCCTCCCCTTCCCTCCATGTATCCCATCGCCTCACGTTTGCGATGCTCGTATCAACCCACCTCCTCGGCCGGCCGCCCCCACGCAGTCCCCCACCCCCCTCCCTCTCCTCCTGCCTCCTTCGAGTGCCATCATTTCTCCCCCACACAAAACTCCAGCCTTCACCTTCCTCCTCTTCCCCTTCCCGAAAATCTCACGGCCGATGGAGCATGAGTCGAATTTACTCTCCAATTACGCAGTCCCTTCGTCGTCACCCAATGACTTGAATAGAGGATACTGCCTCTTCCCTCTCCTCCCCCTCACATACTCTCTTCTCCGACCGCGGTTATTTTTCTCTTCTTTTGCCACTCTTGTCTTACGGATTTTTCCGCCACCCCCGCCGCCTCTTACCACCCCTCCACCGTCCGCCTCCTCTTACCACCCCATCCACCGTCCACCTCCTCTTACCACCCCATCCACCGTCCGCTTCTTTTCACCAAAAGATTCCTGACTCCTTAAATATTTTTTATCTGGCTCACCTTCTCATTTTCTCTCTCCCTCTATAGGTCTTGGGACCTTAGAGTCTTTCTTTCTCTCTCCGCCCTCTTACCAAGAATGTAATAACGATGGTATAACACGCTCGCCGGTATTTTAAGGAAAACCTCTGCAAAATGTGTTCAAGACGTCAGTCGGTCGAATTTTCCTCGACGAATTTGTATCTGATGTTTTTGTTTCTGCTTTTATTCGTGTGGTTTTTAGGGTGAATACAATTCTTTTGAAAAATATCAAACAGCACGATAAAATTTTAAGTCGCGGTTTTGATTTCTCCGGAATATTGGTTGTGATTGGCAGGTTTCGAAATATTGTTAGTTTCTCTATATGGAGAAACGTGGCGTTGTTCACGTTTCATTTGCCCAAAGCGCCGAACGTTGTAAAATTGAACTTTTGAAGAAACTTCTTATGCAGGCAACCTCAAATTGTTAAAATTAGTAAGGCCTGATAACGCGTTAATGGAAGGCTTCGAGTTCTTTGTCTGTGGGAATGAAAAATTCGCAACATTTTTCATTTAAAGTCGTTTCTAAAAAGTTTGTCCATAGTAAATTTTTAAAATCGATAGGTCCAACTCGTTAGAAATAAATCGTGCTTCCTACAGCAATCAGATAAATTTATATTTTAATAGTCCTCTCACTAATTAGATCTATTATGAATATATTTTCTAATACTTTACATGGGTGATCTTTTCCCTCCAATAGTTTTAAAGGAAAAATTTTGTGCGATCTATTTTCTCCCGTTTTATTCAGATCTAACGATAATAGTTTTTTTCACCGAACTTGCATGCATAAGTGAAAATTGCTTTGTGAATCATTTATAGTATCCTCATAATAAATGTTTAATTCGATCAATTTTATTTAACCTCTCTCTAATCCGAATAAATATTAACACTTACTAACTTTCTCAATACTCAAGTGTGGAATCCCTGTCTTTATACGATCTTCGGCATATTGTTTGGATTTAACTCAATACTATATAAAGAATTAATAAGTCGGATACTGGCTACGTAGCAGTTTTTACAGAAATGCCATTTTAATCATCAAAATTATTTCAGCTTTTAATTATTTTTAGCAAACTTTTGAATACTTTAATTGTACCTACTTAAGACATCAAGTTTCAAACACGTTATTTTCCATTTATTTCCCCAAGAGACATACCCTCGGTCACCGACTCTTCTGTAATCCGATGAAAATGAATTCATCACCCAACTGTTGTCAGATCATATCCGAAGCGTAACAGAGTTTGCCGTTTAGTAGCCGCGCGTTAAGCCTCGTGGATACAATTCTCGTTCACACACACGCAGGGAACGTCCTCCCTCCTCACTCAGCCATTCTCCCTTTGACACCCACTCTGTCACCGGCGTTTGAGAAAGAAGCCCGGTAACAAAACGATTTGCGAGCATACGAAAAGGGCCCGACGGTTAAAACCCTTAGGCTCCTCGGAGCCTCACCGCAAAACCCCGCAAATCTTCCAACCTCTTTAGCGCCGAGGGTGGGCTTTTTTGGCCCACCGCACTGTCAAATTCTGCGCCGCTGTCTACTCCTCATCCTGTTTATCAACCACCTGAGAGGCTTCCACCCATCTCCTCCTCCACCCGCCCACTCCACCGACACCCCTCCTCCACGTCCTCCTCCCGCCTCCCCCAACTGCCTCCCCCAATCCTTACCTACGCCGGAGGTCCCGACCAACCGGTCCACTAACAGCCGCTGCCGAAAAGTGGGCGACGCTCCGACACCTGACACCGTCGGCCTCTGCCGTCGCTTCCGCAAAACGAATTCTACGGCATCTTATGGTGCGGGAGGAGTTAAGCAAGAGGGAGCAGTGGGAGTTGTGGATGGGTGAGGGAAGGAGGAGAGAATGGGAGGGATACAGACGTTGAGGGATATTAAAGGGAGGATGGGGGCAAGTGGTCGACAAGGACGGTCTTGGAAAAACGAGCGGTGAAAAGTTTCTTTTCCGTTTTTTCTTTGCGTTTTTGGTTCTGCAAAACCCCGATATTTAGGCAGCAGTTTATTTTTTTCTCCCTTCGACGGTAGGGAAAAAAAGTTATTTTGGGATAGTCTGCTCAATGTTAGATTTACTGTCGTCGGCTCTATAGCTATTGATATTAGTAATTATACGTTGTCTACATGTCTACTGTTAGTGTTCTAGCTCTTAGGGTCTGATGACATACCGCAGAGTGTCTCAGATTTGTACCATATGAATTACTAGGGTATCCTACCTTGAGATCTACAGTTGCCGAACTCGAACATGTAGTGTTTTTCTTATAAAGATTTCTCTACAAATATGTATATCGAAAAATTGTAGCTTAATCGGAGCGTTTAAATAATCTCATAAAAAAATTACGACTTCATTTTGGTCTAATACGTGTTTAAGTGTTGAAGTCGTGTAAAATCTAATATACAGGTGAGCCCCGCTTAACGCGGTCCCGGTCAACGCGGATTTTATTTCAATTTAATTTTTTTAAATATAGGTACATATTTAAATACATATCTTATGCACAGTACGAACGCAGGTTAATATATTATAATTTTTTAAGTTTCGCACTAATCAAATTTCATAAAGCATCCTAAATATTGTGACATTTCAGCAGTGTTGCATAATATTGCATTGCATTCTTTTCCCTGTAAATTTCACGGGTCTAATACAAAAAGTATATCTCCTAAGGCGGAAAAAGTTTGAAAAACGGAAATAGCAATGATTCATATTTCTTTGGCACATTGAATCGTAAAGAATGTTTTTGATGATATTTTTTAAATTTAAATTTTCGACAATTACTTTATTACAATGTTAATTAACCGTATTAACATATCATTAAAGGTAATAATAATACAATAACGCCGCACATCAAAAAATACTTTTTACATAGGTATGAAAAAACATGTGGTACGCGCAGAGGGGTCTTAATGTTTGACTGCATATAATGTATAATGATATATAAATTGCAGAAAACCCAACACATACTACTATGGGTTTGATCTATAAGCGTAACTGCAAGAGCAGCGTTGCTCTTTCACCATTGGTCTACTGCCTCCCTTCCCCTATTCTACCTCGAATGTGTCAAGATCGACTTACGGCGGCTTAGGTTTTAGCGGTCGAAATGTTCTACGAAATTAAACATTATTGAAAAAGTAGAGGCAGGCAGTGGTGTTACAGCAGTTGGTAGGGATTACGGGTTGGCGGAGTCTACAGTCAGGACAATAATGAAAAGGAAGGACGAATTCCTCAAGGCTGGCGAGGGTGTGTTACTCCATTAACAGCCACCAAAGTTTCTCGCGCTCGGAGTTCATTAATGATAGAAATGGAAAATTTATTAAGTAAATTGATAGAAGATTTAAATCGGCGTTCTATGCCCGTGTCTACACATATCATTATTAATAAAGCACTAAGTCTTTGGGATGACTTAAAATGACTTCACACGAGTGAGTGCCGTGAAGCGGGCCTGCGACGGACTACTTGGATGCTACCGACAAATTTTACGTAATAAGCGAAAAAAAGCTAAGCAGTCTACCGTGAACTCTATTTTTTAATAAAACTTCGTAAGTGTTCTGAGAAATATTTTGAAATTATGTGCGTTTACCGCTAAAAAGCTTTTTTGTCTTACTGTTTACTAGGTAATTTTATAGTTTGTTTAATAAATTACGTTCTAAAAGACCGGTAGAAATATGTTTTACATTGAATGTGGCTCCAGAAATACCATTTGGGAAGTTATTTCCCTCTGGACGCGGAGATCTCAGGAACGCATCCCCGCGTTAAGCGGTGCTTACCTGTATTTAATAACGTTACATCGTTGCACAAAGAGTGAGGCAAAATGAAGGTTTCTCGGGGCAATTTTAAAGTATTAGAATCTCGAATTATGCAAGATAGGATCAATCCCGTAGGATAATAGTATGATGTAAACGGACCCATATCTGTATGTAGATTGCCTGGGTTCCCATTTTCACATTGTTGGCTTCTAAAGTTAAACACAGCAGTGTATTTTAATTTATTCGGTATTTAGTAATTTCAGAAGTTGGCGCTAATAACATCTTGGTTTAGCAGTCATAAAATTATATCTAATTTAATGGGTGAGTTCGGCAAGAATTACCTCCAAAATTATCTCTTTGGATTATAAGCCTGAATTTAATATGATATTAACTATTACTTTAATTTAGCTACTTCCAAATAGGAGAAAATATTTGCAATCGATTTTGCACCGATTTGATCATGATTTAGAAGTATCCATAGCAGTTGAAGTAATTCCTCGCTTTCATTTATTACATTAATGTGTGAGCTATAATAATGATAAACTAAGAACCTGAGCAGAATTTTATTAAGACGGTGACAGAAATGTGGAAATGTTGGCAGTTACAGTCATCCTTCTTGAGAACGGAACATTTAGAACTACACCATGAAATATAGAAAAATCTTAAGGGGTAAGAGGGGTAAGAGGTAAAATATTTACGGCCGTGTAGCGTTCCAAAATATATTGATATAGTATTGTACCTTTCGAAAACTCTCTCTCTCACTCTTACACACGGACATATACACACAGTTAAATCGTTTCTCATTGAATCCATCCGATGATGATTATGTAACACAAGCCTCAATAAACAAATTAAATTAACATCGAAGATACACTGTTAATTTACGCATGCGCGTAAAATTCTTACGAGTCGTCGGTTCGTTAACAAAAAATGATAGGGCGACAAAATATTTCCGGTCCCATTAACGCCAAGTATTATACACGTTTGAGCTTTCTTCGAAGCCATAAATTCCCATTTTGAGCACTTGGGTGGGGGGCGCTGTTTGAGGATGTAATTAGAAGGGTTAATGAGACTTAATGGGCTGAAGTTGGAGCGAAGGGGTAGAAGAGAGAGAGCTCTTCCCAGGTGACTGCAACTTCACACCCCCTCGAAGACTCTTCTTGACTGAGAGAGAGAGAGTGGGGGGAAGGAGGAAAAAAACGTCCCGGAATCCTAAAACCGCAATTTTTTCCTCTTTCTCTCTCGCAAGCCGTCTCCCTGCGAAGTCCCCTTTTCTTGAATGGACCCTCCTCCCACATCCCCTACCTCCCTCTCCTCTTCCTCATAGACCCACTGCCACCTCCCTTTCACATGCTCTCTTCGTCACCTCTCCCATCCCGACCTCAAAGCTTCCCCCTCCCTAACATCAGACATCATCCACACGCACGCACACGCTTTGCAAGTTCAGACCGTTCTCTCCAGGCGGCGTTCTCTTCTTTTTCTTGTCGTCCCTCTCCCGTCTCATCCTCCTCTCTTCTGCGTATCCAGCTTCCCTTCGAGCCCTTAATGCCTTTTTCCCCAGGACTCGGGGAAGTCTTTTTCCTCTTTCTCTCCCCCCCCCCCCCTTTTTTCTGTGAGAATTCTTCCATATGGCTCCTCCTTTTCCTTCCGAGTTGATGGCAGGGGTGAGAAGTCCTCCGTCTGCATTGTTCGACACATTCTCTGCATTTCTGGTAAAATTTCCCGAATACCTTTGCATGTGGCGGAGGGTCTTTGAAATTTTTTAATGTCTCAATGCGAGGAAGATGCGGATCTGGTTTGTCACCGAAGACTAAGAGCGAGCGAAGTGTCTGCCATTGCTCTCGAGTTGAGTGATGTGAATGGGGAATAACAGGAAAAAGGGGCCAATGATTGTCGTTGTTACTATTTTCAAAGTTCTTAGTAAAAGGCCATGGATGCGCCGTTTAAGAACCAATGAAAATAAATACCCTGGCGGTGGGCTTAATAGAAGGGGAGGAACCAGATTGTGCTTAGGGTAAATTATTCTAATTTTAATTTTAGTCAGAAAATCTGTCAGAAATATGTGAAATGTGAAAAGTTTTCTCGGGTTTAATATTCGATTTTTATATTTTCAAATTTCAAATACTTTTTTCCTATTGGTTACGACCGAATTTCAGGCACATTTAATTTACTTCCCTTAACTGGCATTGACAAATGTTTTTAAAGATTCTTAATGTTTTCATTTACGGTACTTGTAGCAATCAAAATTATAGTCAAGCTTTCATTGTAATAATATAAAAAGTGAGAGTTAAATAAATAGCAAGAGCCATTAGAGACTTAAAATCTTTCGCGTTTGTGTTTTCTCACTCGGTGGTTGTATATTTTATATATTTAAAAACTAACTAACGATCTGCTGAATCCTTTGGTCGCAAAAATATGCCTGATGACAGAAAGTTCATTGTAATTTGAGGACTAAGCAGAGAAAAGTAATTTATAACTCAGGCCTCTGTTCAGAGTATTATTTAAGAAGGAAATAACTCACTTATCTCTATAAACAGTAAAACCCCGATTATCCATGTTAATTGGAACTTGATTAGGTACGCATAATTGAAGGACACGGATAATCCGCATTTTAGGTCAAATTTTTTTTAATGTCTCTTAAATGCCATAAATAAAAAGTTATAAATTGGACCAACAACTGTAATTAGGGTGGAATAAATTAACAAATTTAAAATTTGTTTTCGCAGTGACCATTCTTTCTGACCAATCGTTATGCCTGCATCTGAAAAAGATGGGACAGTAAGATATAAATGTAAATAAAGCATTCAATCGCCCATAGAGTAACTTCATATCGCTGAGAATTTAAGATGGTCCTTGGTTTATAAGAATCTCTAAAATAAAAGGACAAACTTCAATTCGGGTAAAAATGATAGATAAATTGGTTTACGTTACATTTTTCGACAAAGAACTCTGTCAACTTTTTTCTTTTTCTGAAACGGCTTCTGTTTGACTGATGTGATAAATCAGCTGTTGTGTAATAAATCAGTGAAGTCCGTTTCTTCTTTATTTATCATATAAGCGGGTAAATTCAAACTCGCACCAGAACACAAGGGATGTGTGATGATAATTTACTTTTTGTCCCAGTTGGTCCATGTACTTGTGCTTCTCTGAAATAAGCTTTTCTTAAATTTTTATTATAGGACCATGTCCTGTTCGGTTTTTAAAATCTACGATTTTTGTACAATTCCGGTTTTTAGACACACCGTTTTTGGACTTGGGACTGTACCAGACGCAAAATTATTAATGAAGCAGTTAGGAATCAAAATTCATGTTCTCTCGTCCAATTATTTCCCCACTCACTCCGATTCCCTTTCCCATTACTCCTCACTCTCTCCCACCTTCCTATCCCCTCCCGTAGAACTCTCCCACCCACCCCGCTTTTCCACCCTCATCTCCTCTCCTTCCCCTTTCTCCCCGCGCTCAACTTTCCCACGCTTCCTTCGGTCCGCTTCAATGAAGGGAGACAGACGTCGAAAGACGAGACAAATTCCCCTCTTTTCCTCCCTCTCTCTCCTCCCACTCCTTCCCTACCAAACCCCCTCTCCCTCTCTCTACCTCCCTCCACGGAATTCGCCTCTCCCCAAGGACCACTCCCCTCACCCTCTCTCCTCTCTCCCGTCTGATCTCTCTCTCCTCCATCTCTCTTTCTACCTCATCGGCTTTCACCTACTCCCTCTATCGCCCTCCCTCTTTCTTCTCCTCTTCCCCTCCGTCGCCTGGGTACTGCGGGCAAAAGCGTTACAGATAAATCGCCGCCGCCGAGGAATTGCTTTTTTTCCGGCGTTTGACGTCGAAGCAGCGTATTATGTCACTCATACCTGCTGCGTATTGACGATTAAATTGTTCTCGTGCGTTAACGGTCACGAAAAGTGCCGTTTCGTAAGGAGCTGCATCGAGTTTACCCCGCGACGTTTTAACACTCCTCGTAAAGTCTTGAAATTGAAAGGCCAATATGTTATTTCTTTACCCGTTCACCTCCTTTAAATTTCTGAGAAAAATGGCTATGAATAGAGATAATTGTGCTGCGCTTTCAGGCCATGAAAGGGAGTATTTAAACCAATCGTGCATATAGCGGTAGCTATTCCTGTTATAATCAGCAGAAATAAATTCGTCGTTGACGTTATACACTCACGTTTTCGTTGAAGCAATCTTAATATTTCACACCGAGCTTAAAATACATTTATAAAGGACCTTGGTATAAATTTCAATTTAACTTTTAATGGTTAGAAAATGAAACAGTATTAATGGATTCGTCGATGTGAAGATTCTCATGAAATAAAAGCAGCGTATCATTCCTCTAAGACGGGTCAGCAACTTTTCAAAGTAAAGAGCCATTTTTTGTCTCATTTCAAAATACTTGGGAGCCACACAATGACAACCTATACGGTGTTTTATGACTGATGAAGGTCAGGGAGCTTAGCTAACTTCTAAAAAGCCACACGTATGTACTCAAGGAGTCATATGCTGCTCCGGAGCTGCAGGTTACCGGCCCCTACTCTAAAAGAATTCACTAAAAACTATTCTTTGTTTGTGGGATATATGGCAATTGTACGTTATTTTTATATACCGTCATTTTTTAATGGCTTCAACACTTATGGTTATTTACATTCACCATTCCAGCAGCTCATAACATTGTTTTTGATATTCCAGCATTTGCAACCACCGTATCTTTTTATCGATTTCTGATAGATTTCTTTGGTGATAAATAGGCAAGTATCGAAGATAAAATTTATTCTATATAAAAGCAATCCCAAATTAAATAATGATTTCTTATTGGTGATAGAAACTAAGATTATTTAAAGAAACTTTAGTCCCCCATTCAATTAAGATAGATGTTTATCCTAGATAATTGACTCTGTATCTATAATACGATTTTGTAAACTGTATATTCCAACTAATTAGTACTTGCTGTCGTTCAAGTTGCTCGCTGTAGTCAGAATAAGCTGTGCAGAGAAGCAAAGAAAATGGGAGAAAAGACACACAACAGACCTACTTGTTCTAGACGGAAGTAAAAACTTAGATCTTTCCCTTGGCTTGTCATTAGCGGCGACGACAAAATTTCGCTCAACTCTTGTTGCTTTCCCGTCATAAGCTAAGCATGTGGCGTGGTGTGAGGATTGTAGAATCTTGTAATACTGCGAATAAGGACGTCATCTTATCGTAGCGGGGGAGAGGTGAATGGTATAAACAGATCCCCTGCATCCCGACCTACGTCACTGCCTTTGACCTCGTCCGCCACATCTTCCCGATAAAGGGATGAGTATTATCTCCATTCTCCTCCCCATCCCGCCTCTCCCCTTCCATCTCTTCCTCCTCCGTTTATCGTTCCTCCACTTGAGCAGAAAAGTCGTCTCGGAAAAGAGCACTCAGCGAGGCTCTCAGAGGATCTCCATCTTCCTACCACGTGGTCCAGCGACTTCGTTAAAACTAATTTTTAATTCCTATTCCTAAACAAGCTAATTATCCGAGGCGTGAGTTGTCTTGGCCTTTTTTTCTCCCATCGAAAAAGTCTTGCGATATCGTTTTAAAAAAAATTGTTTACATTTATACGAAAGGTTTTTTTTATTGAATTTAAGATTTCGCAACTAAACGAAATGAGTCTCGTGAGGATATTCTTAGGTCAAAGGGTAGGGTTGATTAGATTATCTTGATATATTTTTCACAGAGAACCTTTTCGTCCAAAATTTGTCGAGTAATTTGCTAGTTTTCTGCAGTCGTTTTATTTACCATATTCTATTTGTGTGAAATGATATAAATAACATAACCGCTCAATAAATCATAATAATTCTGGCGACTTTTGGAAATAATGTCTTAAATACTTGTCTTTTACTTCTTAATAAGTGATGAGATACATAATCACCCATTGTCTGACCACTACATGTCTGAGGACTTCATGTCTGAGGACTTGGTTAGCTTCCAACGAAAGATTTCACTATGACCTTATCAAAAGTCATCTCTTGATTTTTACGATTCTGCACTGTTTGTCCCAATTTATGTTTATTTGATTTGACACAAAAAGGTCTACAAAAATTTTTATTATCGCTCTGAACTCTCACTGAAAAAGTCAAACTGTTTTCACCTATTTTTTCATTTTGTCTTTGATGAACGTCATCTTTTACCATGAAAATTAAATCTCTTTACAAAGGAAATAATAAATAAGGAAGTTCAAATTTTCCGTCTGAGGGCGTTGCTAAGGGTAAGTTTTTGTTTCTCTTTTGTTTTTAGACTGCGAGAACAAAGTTCTGATTCTGATTATGAAATGAAATCATTATGTATCGAATGCATCTCTGTGTCATTCTGTGATTGCTCATCTTATTTTCCTTCGCCGATTGATTGCCGAGTCCTACTTTGACTATATGGAAGTAAAATCCATTAAAACAATTATTATAGATACTATTTAAGGAAGACGACTTCTTTAGGCATTTCTTTATCGAAATCTTTTCTTATTTTACTCCTTGGGACCATTTATTCTTATCAAATTTAAATGCGCCTATAATTTTCTTACACTACTACTACTACTTACACTAACCCGCAGTCTCTCTGTTAGGGTTTGCGTCTCTTCATTAGCGTTCTAAATCGGGCTCGAAATAATGACGTCCCTTACGAACTAATGGAAACAGATACCGATTAAAGTTTCTTTCAGATGTAATTGAGAATCAATCGTCTCCTTGGATAGGATCCTTGGGTGAAATTCAAATCCAATTTAAGTTACGTTCGTATTGTGCTTATCGCGCGGACTTGTTAGCGCTCTGAAATTTTCTAAAGAAATTTCTTAAAAGACACAAACTTTCCTGCAGTTACTATTGAAAGATGAAACCTATACCAATAAACGTTTTCACTTTTTGTTTTCACTTTTTATTTATTTATTTTTCGCTAGCAAATATACAGCCGTTAACGGGCTTTTACAATAAGCGTAATGGCGATAACAAATACGAACACGTATAAGCCATGCCTTCGGCAGGATTCGAGCCCACGAGCCTTCCATTGGGAGCTAGACACGCTAATCACTCCTCTACCAAGGCCGGCACTCCTGTGTCTGTCAGTCCATGTCCATTGTATTTCTCTTTTGGATGTTCCAAATATAATTTTTTCGATTAATGATCATTGAAATAATCATAGTTTCTTCAATTCGCAACTTTATGGACAGTCATTAGAGGTGACGAATTTTGCTGAACTCGCAGATTGAAAGAATTCTTTAAGAAGGTTTAAATGCTGAAGCAGTCGAGTTTTCAAGAATGGTAAGGCTTAGTAGGGATCTATATTTCAATGGAAGTTTGATCTCAAGAGAGAAAGGCGACATAAACTTATTTGAACTTCTCTCTGGAATGCTTATGTTATTTCTTGGAAAATGATTTGTGAATGCATCTATCTCGCATAGCTCATAGAAAATTTACCGAGTTATCTTATTTCATCGAAGGTAATTCTACTCATTCTGTTTACTGTTACTTGCTGAATATGTGGCGAAATCGTGTATCTAACGGAAGCGCCACGGCAAGTTGAGAAAACCTCAAGCGTAACGAAAGCTGCTTAGCAACAGATATCATCTCATAAAACAGTGTAATTATCGAAGTGTTGAAGTTATTTAGTCTAACAAGTGAAACTGCTCTGCGTTTTTTAAAGCTAATATCTTTACTGCTCGGATAGGTTTCGCAACATCGAGTGTTCTTTTATTCTAAGATTAATTATTGGGTGGTTATGTCCGAGGTGTATTTAAAAATTAATCTAACTTTATATGCGTCAGAAAAACCGCATACAATTTTTCAGACTGGCTGGTTACAACAAGTTTCCCAATGCCGTCGTTCCATAAAGTTACTCTTGTTGAATGCACAGTAATTTGACCTGCCGGTCGTCTTATTTCGACTGATCGATTGAAGGACAAGCGTGACCAATCTTTGCGAACCGTCGTAAATCATGGCAAATATGTTTTTTTTTCTTTTTCTGGTCCATTTTCCAGTATCAGCAAAGAGAAGTTTGACAAGAAAGAGCGAAACTCGACGCGAGGAAAAAAACGAGCGCGTGTTTTATAGACACTCGGACGCATTTACGTCACTGCACAGACATCATCTGGGTCCATCGCCTCGCTAACGTAACGAGTCACAAGCAAATGAGCGGAGAGTAGCCTTCCCGTCTGAAAAATGCCCCCGAGAGTCTGAAGCTAATCTTTTTCGTCTGCGTCCTCTCATACAGCTGCGCCGAAAAAATGTGTTAATTGTTTCGGCACTTTTACGTGTTTTTTTTACAGGTCATATGAAAGCTGCAAAATTGTATTCGGGATTTTCACCTACTATGTAGTTGTTTACGAAAATGAATTTGTGGGATTTATGGCGGTCGCGTTGATAATTTTGAGGGAATCGTAACTGAAAAATTCCGCCATCTGTAATTTTTAAAGTGTTTTTCGTCAGAAAGAGCCTTTCTTATGGACTGGTGTGACTAATGTAGATATTTTAGTTTTTTTCCCTGGAAAAATCTTAGCATTTTATGTCCACCCGGAGGTGTTATTATGCCGCAGTATATTAGAACGGATGACGTTAAGTAACCGTGTTTTTCCTGTTATTCTGAAATAAGTTTTATTTATTAGCTCCAGTGTCGTCAAAGGAAACTGAAGGTCGAGGCATATAATTCCGTTTCGTAGGAATTGATAAGTAAAATTTGATTAGATATAAGTGTGAGTAGAATTTTTTATCGAAAAATGGGCGCTGAAAGTCATCCGTTTAAAATTAAAATATTTTAGTCGGCCAAAGTCATTAGAGGTATTTTTAGCCATGAAAATAGCATTTTTTTTATATCATGAGTATCCGGCTGTGGTTTGCGGTTGCTGTTACTAATTGTTACACAATGTTCTGGATTTTTTCTAGGAAGTCCGGCTTCCCGAAGAGCGTTTCTTAATGCTTCCTCAACAACTCACCTAGCTTTTCCTCATAATTTTTATTTAATATCATCTTACTTTATTTTTAACGTTTTCTACTTTATTTGGATCTTTCCGTTACGCGTTACCAATGCCAACGATAAAAAAATGTGAACTTTTCTCCTTCGTCAAGATGCCAATGAAAATGTTTTGTCATCTTTCTAGGAGCATCTCAGTATTCATTGTTTATGAGCAGCAATTACATCAGTTAACAACCTTGGGCATATGTACATTGCTTAGCTTCGTTTCGCCAAGTACGCCACACAAAACTTTAAAATATCCATGAAATGTTTTCTTTGAAAGAGTTAACGGGATTTAATCTCATTCTTTTATTCTTCATTCCCAGCAGGGATAAGTATAAAATTCGCCCGAATGAAGTCGTATCAGATACCGCAACACCTTTGATTTATGTCCTCGTTCTCAAAGGTATACTCTTCAGTGAGGGAACAATGTTCATTACGTTTTCTGTCACTTCATCACCATCGCCTCAAAATAGCGGTCGGAAGTTCTACGAATTATCGCCACCATCTCACCTCTGCTTTTTTCACACCCGCGACTCGCTCTCGGACAACACCGTCTGCAGGAAACATAAGACGACCGCTGAAGCGTCAAATCTTCGCTCCGCTGCCCAACCCTTGGCGTCAGTGATTCGGCGTTTTGTTTGTTTTGCGAGATTTTTGCGCGCACACTTTCTGTCGGATAAAAGTCTAAAGAGGAAGTGAATGATTCGTCGATGGTGGGAGTTGATAGGCACGATTCACGCTTCGGAAACTTGTCTAGCCATTGTAGGATTCAAGAACGCGATAGGGATGTGTTATATCACGACATCTGGCCGAGAGTTACGTTTTCAATGTGTTAATTACACCGCAAGGGGAATAAGGAGAAACGGGTTGGAAAGTTACAATGGGTTTGACGGCAATGAAAAAAATGGATTATGCCTGGTTATTTTCATTGTTCTTGAGAAAAATACAGCTCGTACTTAAGTCTCTTCATTGAACTTTGCTTTAGAAATTCATGTTATCTTCTGTCTTTTTCATTAATTTTCCATTCTCGCTCTTATACATATATGCCTGTAGATGTATTTATAGGACTATTAAAATGTCTTTCATAAACATTTATTGGAGTGAATTGCTTGAAATTTTCCATGGAGGAGATCGACTTTCTTTTTATCCCTCTTGTTTGCACAACTCCGCACTTAAGCCGTAAATAGTCACAAAGATAAGTTGACCTCAATGCCACATTATACTTTTGCAGAATGAAATTAAAAATAAAACTAATTTTGCTATTGCAAAATCTTGTTCTTGTATCTTGTTCTTGCTATCCTGTTCGCTGAAAAGTTACTCGATAATAATCTTTTGTTTATGTCTTTTTTGATCACATAACATTACTGCCCGCAACGTCCATAATTCTCCTGCCTTGCCATTCTATCAGTGAGACGTAATGCCTCATTCCAACACGAAGCCACTGTGATCTATGGGGATATGACTCTGGCTAGCTTAACGGTCAGATCCATGGCCTTGTTTCCTCAGATGTATCCTTATCAATCGTAATTGCCGCCACATAAAACGGCAGTTTTATCATCGTCGAGTGACCCTCGAGTCGAACTGCGTTTTCAGTTGGTTGATAAGTGTCTAGGAGTCATTGGACAGCATCATGGTTGTCAAATGTTAATTTGGGTTATCACTCTTTACGAGAAGTTTTCTTGTTTGATTGAATTTAGGGGCATTCATCATTCAGTTTTAACAATAAATGGAATAATAACGTAAACTTTTAGTGAAGATTCGATTTTTTTTAAACTCATTAACCTGACCTTACTATCATTACATTTTATAGGACTAACATATAATATATATGAAAAATGAACTCAGTACGGAATACATCAGTTCATTTGTGTTGTGTTGTCATAATTTTCGATTCAGAATGAAAGGCATTATACTGCTGGCTATAAGAGTGAAGAAATGTTTAAATATCTGTACTTAGAGACACGCTTGATTGAGCGTTGATCCTGTTTATATGGGGTCTTTAAGAGAGTAAATGAGTGATGAGAAATTCCTGCCTTTATATATTACAAGTATTACTTCGCTTTTTTCAATCACAACGTGAAACCCTGCCAATGTGAGGGATATTCTTAGCAACCTCAAAACACACTTAGGCACAATTATGGGCTGTCGTTATTGTTACGATCTAACAAGTTTTGTGTAAACAAATGCCGACTTCGCTCAGAATTTTTTCGATTGCACTCCTGCTAGTAAGTTTTCCCCATGTCGCCAACCGAAGGAAACTGCATTCATACCGAGTGCAAAATATAAAAAAATAGGTAAAATGTAAGTGGAGTTATTATCAAACTTTATATTACAGTACTACCGTTTGCTAGAATGCTTACAGTCTAAATACGACGATAGCTCAGGTAATGAAATATTTTAATTCATTAATGTTTTTAGTTATAGTTTAAGAATAATTCTATTTCAAACCCATAAAATTTCTTTGTCGGTTTCATTTCTCGTAAACATTTTCTAACTCATTAATTTCCCAGAATATGTGGAATTTCTACTCGATATGCCCATCCTGCCACCATAAAATTCGTTCTCAATTCTTTCATCACCCGGTAATTTTCTTATCAGTCTCTTCGATTCAACTTCATCAGCTTACATGATAAATAAAGCCAAACCCCGATTTAGCGCCACCGTTTGTATATCACTGACATTGGCACTAAAGCGGGGGTGGCTGTAAATCGAGGTATACGCTTTTTCTTTGTAATCATGAGGTGGTAGTTCTTTTCACAACGATTAATGGGCGGTGTGCAGGGGAGGAACTATACATGGAGGCGCATAGTCGGGGTATGACTGTACGCAGAATTCCGTGTTAATAACAATGACAATATTTTTCAAAAGTATGTAAAATTAAAATTAAAAAATCATTAAAACATGTACTAATGGAATAGCTTAAAAAGTTATCAATCGCTTTAAGAGCTTCTCGGCTTTAAGTCGAATTCTTACGAAACGCAGTCATCGCAGACAGCACTCGGTTGGTTCCGGGTTGTGTGCAAACATCCTCCCTGACACTACTTGTACGCAATAAGAAATTAAGGCATCAACCAAGGTTTCTTATTATTTTGATCACAAGATTTCAAAGACAAAGGTAATTTTGTGATGGCTCTATATATGCCCCTTATGTGACTTCAATATATTTTAAAAGATTTTTATGCATTTTCCGGTGGGTCCTGGGATAGGCTGCTGCTTCCTAAACCGAGGGCAAAACTCAAAAGAGTCAGACACTTCGAATGACGCCAGCCTGTTTCTCCTCAATCGTCACCTCCGAGCGGAGTGTCTCCCGCCGTTTCCTTCCATCTTCACCTCCTTCCCTCCCAGCCGTCTGCCCCCCCCCCCACCTCTCCCCCACGCCATTCCCCTCCCCCACAAACTCCGTGACATTTCCGTCCCTCAACTCGTAAAGGAATACCCAGATATTTTGCTACGGGTGACGGAACGAAACTTTTTATATGGTCAAAATTCTGTGATTTCTAATAATACTGTGTTTAGGGAAGTATCCTTGGGAATCTAAGAGGTTGGAAATTTTTTTATATGCTTACGTTATGAATGTTTTGCGACAAAATTAAAGTTGCTCCATTATTCAACGACTGACGTGAAATATGAACTGCGATTCTGAGAGCCATTATGGTCTCCATATTGCATTACTCTTACTAATCGTTGTCTCAATTATCACTAGACCGCGGATCTTTAGGTAAAAACCTATTTATTTCCTGAGTAGATATCTGAATATACAATTGTATATATACGTTTAATGAATAATTAACCCCGAAAATGTATATTTTATAGTGCCTAAAAATGCCTATTTTTACATTAATGTCTAAAAATGCCTATTTCGACGTTAATGCTTATTTTTGCCATTTTCATGCAAAAAAGCCTAAAAAGGGCTAATTTTGGTAGAAAAAATCGACAATAAAAGCAGATTTTGGTACTAGTCGTATTTTTTAAACTGACTGTACTATGTTCAGTTGAGGGTTGGGAAAATGTCTTTCACACCACGGTCATGATCAGGTGGCGAACACCAGCGAACACCTGTAACGCATCCGGCGGTGCTATTCTGTTTTCCTGTGTCGCACGATGCGACAATGTAACAATGGGTTTAATCTGATGTTGCGTTAATTTCTCGTCATTACATTGTCATATCGTTTGACACGGGAAAACGAGAATAACCCTGCAGTCCATCTCCAGACCGCAGAGGGTGAAGGTGAGAAGTGTGAAAATTGTGAAAGTGCAATGCATAAAGTAGCAAGTTCGAAAGCTTATTTAATACGTCAGTGGCTACAAGAGTTCCCGTACTTCACAACGGATGGAAAAATTATCTTCTGTCAAGCATGCAACAAGGAGATAAGTACATTATAATGCTGGCTTGCAATGAATTATTGGCCGTGAATTGCTTGTCATCTACATTTTTTGTTTATACGAGCCATTTTATGGTAACTATAGACGTGGTTATTCAAAATATCCAGCAATCCAGCTGCGGACCTTCGTAGCTCTAAAGTAAATTTTATATTTTTGTCCCATTTCCATATTTATTAGATTATTTCCGTATTTTTAAGGTTAATTATTTCTTCATAATTTTTCTTTATAGGTATTGAGTTATAAAAAACCCACCTAACTCAGCATGCCCAAGGAGTGCTACATAAGGCAAATGTTGAACGCAAATCGAAGATGAAACAAACGCTTTTAACAAAAACTTCTGAGGGATCCAGCAAGAAGAATAAGTTTTATGCAGATTTGTGTCATGCAATTGTGGCAGCCAACATTCCATTCAGAACACTAGAAAATCCAACATTCAAGGGGTTCCTAGAACGATACTGCCATCAGTCGGTACCTTCCGAGTCAACGCTAGGCAAGAATTACGTGCAACCCACGTACGATGACGAAATGCGCAGGAAACGGGAGGACATTGGAGATTCACATATTTGAATATCAGTCAACGAAACCACTGACGCTCTCAGCAGATACATGGTTGTTGGGAAATTGACCCAGATATGCCATCCAGAGCCTACCTCATCTGCACGAAGCAACTTGCCAAAACAAATCAGGAAACAATAGCACACTCTGTGAACAATGGACTGAAAGTGCTGTATCCCAACAATCTAGAAGAAGACAAAGTGCTGCTCCTATACACAGATGCTGCGTCGTACATGGTTGCTGCCATGCAGTTGCTCAAGGTGTTCTATTCCTCCCTTGTGCATGTGACATGCCTTGCCCGTGGTTTGAACCGCGTAACAGAGCAAATAAGACTGGAAATCCCCAAGGTTATCAAATTGATCTCCACCGTGAAGAAGGTCTTCGTCAAGGCACCAACAAGAAAACAGGCTTTTTGAGAAAAACTGCCCGATGTCTCTCTGCCACCTGAGCCTGTGCTCACCCGCTGGGGCACATGGCTGAAAGCAGCTGAATATTACAGTGAGCATATCCTTCATGTCAAGGAAGTTGTGACAAATCTATCCGAGGATACTGCCTGTGTCACTTCGGCGAAAATGTTGCTGGATGATCCCTTCATTCCCAAGGATTTGGTGTATATTAGATCCCACTATACATCCCTTGTTTGGATTATTGCTGAATTGGATGGCTCAGGAAAACCCATCTAGGAAAATACTGCTTTGCTGAATGAAGTGAAACAAAAAATCAAGGAAGCGCCAGGTGAAGTGGGAGAAAAAGTAAGAGCAAAACTATAAAAAGTGCTACAAAAGAACTCAGGTCTGCAGAGCCTATGTACAGTTGCAGATATACTGGCAGGAAAATCCAGTGAAGTTGAGTGCAAAATTCCATTTCAACATGTACCTAAGTTGAAGTTTGCCCCCGTCTCATCAGTTGATGTCGAACGTTCTAAATCTGCTTACAGGATGATATTAACTGACAAATGCCATAGTTTTGTGGCAGAAAACTTAGAAAAAGTGCTTGTCATTTACTGGGAGGCCAACTACGGGAAATTTGTGGAATAAACACAAGGAGGTGACAAATTCATTATGGGAATTTCGAATGAAACAGTTTGTCAAACATTCTGCATAGTACTTAAATATATACTTGAATAGTGTTTTCAGTCAGTATTACTATATGTAATGTAGATAGTATTTTCTCTGTAACGCATGGTAATTTAACCATAAGAATAAGTTTCAATGCATAGTAGTAAAATATTTTTATATTCTTCGAAAACACAAATCAATAATGTTTCGTTGACTGGTAATTTTTTGCGTGCGTGCATGTTTCAGTCCTTTTTCGTGAATTAATGTTGACAGTTGACAGAAATGATGTTGTTTTTTACTGGACACAGTTTTTGGAAGTAGTTTTTAGTGCCTATTTTACCTTTTATAAAGCCTAATTAAGCTACTTAAAGAGCCTATTTTAGTCGCCTAAAACTTAATTGTTAGAACCTAAAAATCCGCGGTCTAATTATCACCGACCGCCTCTCTCTGTATTGCATTGTATTTTATGGCAACTTCCATCGGTATGTGTTACTCACCAGTCAAGATACGTTGGCCAATGTGAAGTTTCGATTGTCGTAATTGGTTAAATTTCAATTGTATTACGCAAGTAAATTTTATCAATTTTAGCATTAATTCTGTATTGTGATATATCTCGATGAGTTTTTTCAGATTATAACACGTTGTGTAAGACAAAATTTGAAACAATCTTTTTTGTTTAAGTGCAATTTTTAATAGAATTGGATTATTTATCTAAAATATAATGCTACTAATGTAGTGTATATAATGTCGACTATCGTCCAATGACAAGAGATGAATGGCAGTGATCGCTGGAAGCATCTAATCGTTTGAAGGAAACTGACCATATAGCTTTACGAAAATTCGATGAGCTGATCCGAATTATGTGAAACCGTTCATATACACATATTCTCTTTTTCTTGTGGCATAATTTAAATTCTACGAAGGACATATCAACATGCTGATTATATTTGGCTCCAGATCTATTTTCTGAACATAATGGCGGAGAGAAAAAGATGATTTTTGGTATTGTTCGTTTTGTATACCCTAATTTAAGCATCGCTTCAAGTGGATTCCACTATCGACAAAAAATAGAAATAGAAGCGCTTTCCGTGTTGAATTTTAATTTTAAATGGCAGAAATTGAAGCTATATTTATCCACTTAGCTTCCGGCCACCGACGCGGTACGGTTTCAAATCTTTTGATAAGGTCGTCCCAGGCAAAACAAGGCCAGCTTTTTCAAAAGGTTATATTTTTTGTCCTTTTCCGGATCCAGATGGCATTCGATGCGATTATTTTTTAAAAGGTTCTTTCCCTGCTTCCGAGAATATCCCATTTATCCACAACACGGTTCTCGGAGTGCAAGTTTGTATTCGCACGCGCTTCGTCGCAATTTTACTACGCCTTTCACGCCGCCCCCGTCCGCCCCCCGATCGCTCCCCCAAGCCCTTTTATCGCCCCATCTCCCATCCCTCCGCTCCAACTTCCTATTCCCCTCCCACCTTCCTCTCCCCCTTCTACTGTCTTCCTCTCTTCTTCCCACCCCTTTCCTTCCCGTGTGACGCTTATGCTTTTTCCGTCCACCACACGATGTGCGTGCATAACCTTATTTTTAGCCCATCTATGCTCGCGTGTTTGTATACGTCATTTTTTTGCTGATGGATGTTTGGCGGCCGAGTTTTTATAGATGGGCGTGATTACTCGTGATTCTGCGAAGCGTCGAATGCGTGCTCAAGACCACGAAAGGGGATTCCAACTCTTGCCGCGCTAATAGAGTAAAATTCCTTCGATGCGCTTTTGTTGATAATGTTTCGGTAATTTTCTATGACAGAACTTTGACGAGTGTGTTGAGGTCTGAAATGTAAATTGACCCATTAGAACGAATTATGCAAAGTGTAAACATGGAAGTTTGAGATAAAAACTGTCTTGTAATTTGTAATTGTATCTACAAAATGTGCCTTTCTACGTAATAGCCATAAGAAGATTGAGATAATGAAATGCCCATTTCGGCTACAAAACAGCCATCATCGATGGTGACTTATTGCTTATTCTTTCTTTAACATATAAAATAGATTTATAGGCCACTACTACAAAAGCCCGTCAATATAACGGGTATGCGTGGATTAAATATTAAATTTAAGGCACTTCCCCTTCTTCCTCCTTTTCTCTCTTCCGTTCTCCTCCCTCATATTTTAAGTTTATATTCGATTTTTTCTGATTTTTAGGTATTTCATTAATAGGTTGCAATGAAACAAAATCATGAAGGACAAAAACAGATTGAAAATTTATATGAAAAGTTTCATGTAAATTTTAAAAAATAAACACGTAGCGTAAAGAAACGACTCTAATGCATTATAATGATGGACAACTCAATATTACAAATAGGAAGATACTTCACGCGTACATTGAAAATATCTTTTCGTTTGCAAATTTTATTGGACAGTTGAAAGCAAATTACTATATTGACAACGATTATGATTAATATCTTTATATAATTAAGCAAGATATTTGGCGCATGGCCGGTGCATTTATATTGATTACAAAAAATGTGCGAATTAAAAGAGCTGCTTACTAAGTTCTTGCGTCATCAAGGTAAATAAAACAAAATGCTAATTAAAATATTGGTGGTCGTATGTTCGTTCGCATTTCTTCCACGCCTTAGGAATGGCAGTAAATAAACCTATCGTTCAAATTAAGCCATCATTACTTCCCTTTCGATTAAAATGCATTCAGAATATATAAGAAGAGTTCTCACAATTGATTTCAAATACAATATCAAAGTTCATGTCATTGCTTTTAGATATAGACGTAATTTTGCTAGATCAGCAACAATGCCGTCGCCCTTGACGTAATTTTTTCATCTAAAATATAGCCAAATTTTCGTGTTAATAACATATTTGTGGAACGATTCGACGTGTATTCGAAAATATATGGCTGGAAAATGAATATCCGTTCTTTTAGGTGTCGTTTGGTTCAAGTCCCGTATTCATATCGCAATTCTAAGTGATTTTAAAATACAAATGAAAAATGTGCTGCAACTGTTCAAACGTGCAAACACACAAAAAGAACAGAATTCTCTTTAATATATGTATTAGATGTACTGAATATGTTGCAGATTTATGTTGCAATAACATAGTGATCTAACTGGTATACTGAGGATTCCTCTCACGTATTTTCATATGTAGTAAAAACTTTCTCTCGAGCTTAATGCTTAATCAAATAATGACTTAATATTCATAAAATTATTTTTTCTTATGAATTTTAATTGATTAAAATTGTCTCTACGCCACTCCAAATCGTCCAGTTGAATTTATGATGTCTATAGTTAATAATTTTTACTTTTAAGGGAGGCCTTGTAAAATGGAATGTCTCCCAGATACCGAACCCTTGGGTATGGTTGAATATTTTTGCTTGTCATTATTTAGCGGGCTCTGGCAGTAAGATAGGGGTAATAATATAGAAATAAAATTATAATCGAACTCGTATCTCTTCTCAAAATCCTGTTTTTTAATCAAAGAAGTTGTTATTTGGCTTCTTTTTGGAAGTTTGAACATTTGTGAATGCGATAAAAATATTTTTATTCTGGAAGCTTCCTCTCTCCATACTTGCATTTCTTTCTCTAAATATGAGTCCCATCTTACGCGAAGATTGTATCTCATAATATTGATCTCTATTCAAAGCAATTCCTGTTTGTTTGCGCTGTGTTCCCCTTCATCTTGCATACCAAGTCAAGGCTACCTCGTTCCCGCCCGTCTTGTCATCGGAGATTCAAAACATAACTGCGCTCAGCGATTATGTGTGTTTATTTGGTGTTCATTCGCTGTATGAATAGCAGAATATTTTTCTTTGATTATTTCATCTGTGAAATTACAGCACTCGACTTTTAAGCTTTGTAGGGAGAGGATTGTGCTTCTTCGATATCTAGCGGCAGGAACAGTTACAGCAGCGGTTCCCAAACTGGGGCACGAGGGGGGGTGTGGGGAGGGGGAGGGGGGGTGTGAGGCCATGAGAAAAAAATAAATTTTTAATGCGTAATGTGAAAATACCGACATTATTTTTTTGTTAATTTGAAAATATTCAATAAAATAATACTGTTTTTATGCGTATTTTTCAATGCATGATATTTATGCATATGATCTCTGGGTAAATAATTATGAGTTAATTGATCATTAACAATAATATAAATCTACTACAAAGTTAGTAATAAAATGTATATAAACAATAATAGTATGCGTGCAAACGGTTACATTTATTTCAATCAAATAACTGAGGTGGCGTGAGGGTTTCCTGAGAACAAAAAGGGGGGCGTAATGTCAAAAAGTTTGGGAAACACTGAGTTACGCTATTTCTTGAGCACTCTTTTGTCAGATTCAATTTCGTTGATGTTTTTAATAGCGGCAAATAATTTCAAATTTAATATTTTAATGTAATTTACGGCCGATTCAGATAAGACAGGAATTATTTCCTATTAAACTTGATTTTTAGGTATCAACGTTAAAAATTTTAACTTATGTAGATGAGGCGAAGTATTTACGTCGGCATCTCTCTTTAACACGTTGAGAGTATAAACCGTAAAAGTGACTTAATGCATTACGATACATATATGGCCTGTGAATTTTATTTTACTCTAGGGATTAAATGATTGTTTCGTAATGTAAGGTATTCATGTTGCACAGTACACATATCATTTCAAAAGTTTTGCGATTATTTGTGAAACAATGTGGTTGATAGTGTTACTAGAGTTTGTTCCTCACCTTTCATATTACTTCCGTAAATAGGCCAAGTAAAGCTTATCTATCGTCTTACTTTAGTTATTCATGATGATTGAATAATTGGGTATAAGATAAGAAAATTGGGTGTTAAATAATACTGATGATTTTAACCGATCACACCAATGCCCTCAAATCACAGTTTATAAAATAGGTACCTATATAACAACTTAAAAAATTGTAAAATTGGGTTAACATTTCAAAGCTTCGCATTGCTTTATCCCTCTCTTGCTCTACGACTGGCACACATTCTCTTTTGATCTTTTGCTATCGTATATACAAAACCTGTTTTTTCCCAGCGGGTAACTATTCCTCGTTATCTTTCTTCTCTGATTCCTTTCAACTAGAGAATCCCGACCCTTTAACGCAAAAAACACATTGGTCTACTGAAAGCTGCACATCATTATCTGCACGAGTCATATTTTCACTGGAAAACTACGAGTAATCCTCATTTGCGTCGAGGAACGAAGCGATTTGTGTTCGTTCCTGTAATTTCCACGTAACAAGTTAGCAGTGTTTTATTGCGCGCGCGCTCTCTTTATTACTTCAATTAAAATAACCCGTGTCCTAAAAATACCATACTCAGATACACGACGTGAATTTTATCGTTGTTTGTATCAATGGAAGTTTGCTTTTTAGAGTCTCAACCCAAATATCTTCTGTTAAATGTAGCATTTTCGCCCGATGGTTTCTTTCGACCATCTTTTAAAATTTTATTTTTGCAGCAAATAAATTGGCGTAAAATAGCGTAAAATAATTTGTTAGAGTATCTTACACTACGACAAAGTGTGTATATCAAGTAAACTGTAAATCATTGCTCAGACGGTCGTACTCTTATTTCTGAGAGATAATTAAATTAATAATGTTTTCAGTTCCTCTGAAATCAAAAGGATATTTTCCACGACTTTCAATTTCCGTTATTTTTATATCCTGGTCGATTCTGGGACGTGAGAACAAAACCGCAACGAAAAAAGTTTAGTAAAGAAAGGAATAATAAATAAAAAACGACTTTTCAGTATTCCTGTAATTGCATGAATATTATTTGTTTTCTAAATGATGGAAAATTTAGAAATTTCCGCTAAAGCTCCTATAGCTTAACTAATAATTATTTCTATTTCGCGTTGCATAATCAGAACGCACTGCAGTTAATTTTTTTCGCCGTTTCTTATTGTTGCGCACGTATTTCCATGCTGCGTGAGAACGGCACTCTTAGGCGCTTATTCAAGCGACGCGAGGAATGTCGTACTAAATCAGCCGCGGAAGTTATTTCGAAACATTCCTCCTCCCTTATACAACTTCCTCCTTGTTCTACGAAGTTCATCCGATCGAGATTTCAAATCTCTGTCGTAGTCGTGGCTAAGCGTGTTGAGACGCGATAGCTTTTCTTTCTCTCTTCGTTCGCCTCTCTTTGCATTTCTTTTGGTTTTGATCTTACGCAACGAATCGGGAGTTCTCAAGTTGTTTTGTGCATGTGCGTATCTGTGGGAGACACCTCTCAAGCGGATCTTAGATGGAGCCTTTAAAAATATAAAAATACTGCCACGATTTAATATTCAAACAAATGTAACCCTTATACATAGTTGTTTTGCCTTTCCGAAATGTAGGTAATGTAAGAAGTTCAAACCAGTCTTCCGATTAAGATGGCTGCACAATAAGCTGTGGCTTTTTTCGGTCGAGTTTTATTTCTCTCACCGAAACAACAAATTGGAAATATATGCGATTTAATCGTATGGGAGAGTGACGTAAAATATACTGGCCGGTAAACGAATCTATAATTCCCAACTTTGAGTATTGCCACCAAAATCATTAGCGGGCGAATCGTCGTTTTGAGTCTGCGGATTCTGCATATGTTCTGGTAATCTAAAGCGGAGAATGAGTTTTCTGTTTGATAAGCGAAAAATACTTTGCCGTGCTATTTCCACGCTTTAAGGAAATAGCATTTAATAGTGTTTGTGACATATATAACTTAGGTAATGTTTATTCTTCATATAATAGTATATGGGAACAACAGAGTTTATGCACTTGCAAAGATTTTTATTAAATTTAAAGATAACATACATATATATATATATATATATATATATATATATATATATATATATATATATATATATATACAGGGTCACCCAAAAAAGACGCTTCAGTTTAAATTGCTTATATTTTTTTGTATACTCAACGTACAGGAATTATTTCCATGTTAATTTACACAATAGAAAAGGACGAGGAACTAGAAATGCTATACGGGTAGTTAGGATCATATCAGAAAGGGCAATACAGTACAGTCAAGATATCTGCGTATGTTTCGTAGACTGGCAGAAGGCCTTTGATAGAGTACTATATTGGGTAATGTTGATGAAGGTATTAAAGGATATAGGTGTAGACTGTAAAGACAGAAGACTGATCAGGAATCTATATGTGAATCAAGTTGTAAAGGTCAGGTTGGAGAATGCGGACACCTGCGGAGTAAATATCGGTAGAGGAGTAAGAGAGGGCTGCCGCCTATCGCCGACCCTATTCAATATATATGGAGAAAGTGTAATGCAAGAAGCGTTAGAAGGCACAGAAGATTTCAAAATTGGAGGAATGATTATAAGAGTAGTAAAATATGGGGATGATCAAGTACTTCTAGCAAGAAAGGAAGAGAAACTTCAGAAAATGATAAATAGACTAGTAACAACAGGTATAAAATACGGTATGGAAATAAATACAGAAAATCCAAGTTCATTCGAATACTGAGCAAAGAAGAAAATTTGAACGTAAGTATTGGAGGAAAGCCGTTAGAACAAGTTTCAGTTTCTAAATACTTTGGAAGCACCATAACAAGAGAAGCAAAATATACGGATGAGATCAGGACTAGAATAGGAAAAGCAAAAAAAGCATTCAGAAGAAAGAAACACCTACTTACAGGGAATATAAGGGAAGATATCAACACGAAGTTCATAAAATGCTATGTATGGAGTATAGCTTTGTACGGGGCAGAAACATGGACGATAAGGAAAAATGACATCAAATACTTGGAAAGCTTTGAAATGTGGACTTGGAGGAGAATGCTGAAGATAAAATGTACAGATAGGATGAAAAGCGAAGAAGTATTATTAAAGACGTGTTAGAAGGGAAACTAGATGGAAAAAGGGAAAGAGGTAGGAAAAGGTTTCGGCTGTTAGACGATTTGAAAGGAAAGAGAGTTATCAAGATATGAAGAGAACAGCGGATAATAGGAGTGTATGGAGAACCAGGTTCAACCATGAATAATCAAGGACCTGTCTACGGACAAACTGCCTATGATGATCAGAGTTGCATTTGTCAAGGAAATCTTTCTGTTAGACAACATTTAATGCAGAGTAAGTTCCCGGGTGGAATATACTTGTACTGCATCAACAGCAACACAGATTTTGGTTATCTTCTGCTTTTGAAAAATGTAATCCCAAAAATGTTACCAAATTATTTACATTTTGCGAATTATCTGTCAAATGTGGAAAAGATAACTGTGGAAACGAATCCTTCGCTTTGCGACTTTCACTATTGCATTTTCTGCCAGCCTTGAACCTAATCTCACATTACCTCTCTGTTAAGAATTCAAAACAGATGTGACGCAGTTAGTATTGTTATGCCAGCTTAAGTGAAGCTGTGAATAAAAAGATAGTCATTTGGCATTATAAACATGTCCGGTTTATTCGGAGTTATGGCTTGCATTTATTTATCCGTGTATAACTTACCTCGGAGCTTTTGAATTTTTTGAGGAAATAAGGCTGTATTTTATATTACAGAATAGCCATGAATTGTAACAAACGGTTGGGATATTCAAGTAAGAATAAAAGAGAAAAATGTGGAAGTCGTTCAAGGCGTTATGTAAATACAAAGAAGAAAGAGAGAAAAATCCATGATCTTGGTATGTGTAAAAAGGTACGATCATCTTCATTTTGTTTCATGTTTATGTTTTTCCTACCCTCCTGCCACATTAATACAATAGATTTATAAGAGTGTTGAGACCCTGGAGACTGAAGTTTTGTATTTGTAACGTTGTTAAAATATTGTATGACAGCTTATGTCACCAGTCCGATCTGTAATTAATCTTTAATTTTTTAGTTCTTCCTTATTTGATGCTTTGAACCGCAGTTCGCAGAAATGCACGTTTACAAAATAATACGGCTTCTACGTAGCTTAGCGCGTAATCCCAAGACAAAACTCTCCTACGTAAATCAGGAAATGTCCATTATGTAAATTTATCATCAAAATTATGTACATCCAATAATTAATTTGATACTAGTGATTTTTCCTGTGTATTCATTTTTATTGAAATTATTAATAAAAGTACGTGAATCGATACTCTTCTGTACAATTGAAGGCAGCTATATCCAAGGAGAAAATCACACGTTGAGCATTTTCTAAAATAATTCTTATATTAATTAATCTTTAGTTGAACCTCTTTTGTGGAAACTATTCATTCCATTTCGATTTTTTAAAATTCGCAAGGGATGTAAACGTATTTATCCACGTTGAACTAAATATAAAGCATACAGCAGTCATATAGTTTGTTCGAGGAACCTATCGATCTGAATCACCTATCTTTTAAAACGCTCACCTACCCTCGAAGGCTTTTAAGTCTAATACGGAAACGGTCCAATTACAATGCAAGTATCGGTTAGATCCCGCATTCTCCCATTCCCTTGCAAAATAGCTCGCAATGTCCTTTTCTCTATCTTTCAATCCATCCACGCCTTATCTCACAAACGCCCATATATTTTCCATCTTTTATTTCCACCGACTCTCACTCCCACGGTAAGGAACTTTCTCTCCCACACTACCATTCCCTCCGCATCCTGTTCCCTACTCCATCTCTACCTCCCACCCTCTTCCCCTCTATCTCCCTCTTCCCCCCTCTCCCTCTTCCTCTCTCTCCCTCTTCCCCTCTCTCCCTCTTCCCCTCTCTCTCCCTCTTCCCCTCTCTCTCTCCCTCTTCCCCTCTCTCTCCCTCTTCCCCTCTCTCCCTCTTCCCCCCTCTCTCTCTTCCCTTCCTCCATCAACCGTATACAACTCATTGCTCTTCCCGCCCACTTTGTCCTCCATCTCGTTCCTTTTTCCCCTTCCCACCCCACGCCGTCCGACTCCCGTTCCAAATCTCTATTCACCTCCAAATACCATCCGTCTTCTTTCGCCAATACCTCAGCGATTCCATTCCCGTCCCACAATCCCAATCACGTCCCGTTCCTGACCACTTACCGTCCCATTATCGACTATTTACCGTCCTATTTCCTTCCAGCTTCCTCCGATTCTGCGCTACTACCGTCCGATTCCCGCCAACATTTCTTCTCTTTTCCACCTATTTACCGTCCTATGCCATTTCCGTCTCGCTGCCGTTCAGTCAGTGTCCAGTTACCCGTCCGTTTCTGTCCAGATACCGTCCCCTCTCCTTCCAGTTACCTTCCCGTTCCCGTCAAGTTACCATCCTTACCGCATAAGATTGAGCATTGCGTCCCCGTCCCGTTCCCACTACCGCGCCGTGTTCCTTACCGCGTCCTAACCCTCATCCCTCTATCGTTCCCCGCGCAATCTCCGTCCTATCTCAAACCCGCCCCGTGCACTACCCATGCCTTTCCCCGTCTCCTTTCTCACCCGCATCCTCTTAGTATTCTCCGCTCTTTCTATATACCGAGTGAAGCATCGCCCTTCCGCTTTTCTCATGTTCGAGGCCCAGGCACTCTCCTTCCTCCCTCTCTCACTCTCCACCCCCACATATTGCCGCCGTTTCTCACGCCGCGCGGCCTTCCTCTCTCTCTCTCCTCCCTCTCTAACCTGCCCCTCACCTCTCCCCCACCCTCCCTTCATCCGCCTCCCACTCCCAACCCCCGCTACGCCATTGTTAGCCGAACAGTATTTATAGTTACGGGACCCAAAGGCTAGGCTTAAGATAACGATTAAACTCGTAATTCTCTCGGAGGCTTGGGTTACTGGCTTGCCGCCGATTTCCTCCCTCCTTTTTTTCCTACGGCCCACCTTCTCCCCCCCCCCCTTTACCCCACCCGTTCTCTCTCTCTCCTTTGTTTTCTCCTTTTTCATGCCATTTTTCTCTCCCCGCTTTGGCTCCTTTGTGAGAGCCGTTGCGCCTCTTTGCAGTGGCATCGGTTGTCAGGGTCTATTAGAAAGAAATAAGTTCCCACGGTTAAGTATCTCGGAGTGGGAGAGGCAATATATAGATTGGTGCTCGAGGGTGTGGGCCCGTGTTGATAGGGGTTGGAAATATTGAGTGGACGAGAAGAGAGAGGGGTTGGAAGTGATGGCCGAAGGAGGGGAGGCGGGGAAAGAGAGAGGCTGGGGGCGTGAGGGGTCGAGCGAGAAAGATTTCGTCGTTCGATTGTCTGTCGAAAAAGAGGGACGATGGTTGTCGTCGGTTATGGAGAGAAGCGATGCTCGAATTTTTCTCTCTCTCTCTCTCTCTCTTTAGACTGATACACGCCGTTCGTCGGACGCTGATAATTTTTTTATTCGGCGAGATAAGGGCGCATTCATCGCTTAAGGAGGCGTTAAAATACGGAAAGGAATTCGCTTTATAGGGTGGTTGGAATGTTCGGCGTGTCATCGCCCAAAAATCCTGTTTTCTATCGAATCGGAGATAAGGGGTATCGAATTTATGAAGTGAAAGGGTTTTGTAACGCGGGACGAAGGAAATTATTTCTAATTTATAATTTGAGCTGCGGGAAATGTTCCAAGTGAGTGGTTAATTACCTTTTAAATTAATTCCTCCTCCGATACGTGAAAATTAAAATAATTATTTATTTATTCAAAATTGTGATAAGAAAAGAGAGTATTATCAAACCAAATTTTTATCGCAATAATATAATAATTTATTGTTAAATATAAGTTTTAATTCATGAATATATATATATATATTAGACGTGGAATAAATATCTTGCTATTGGTTTTATTTCTTTTGTAATAAAATTAGCCTCAAATTACGTATATTTCACCGGATTGATTTGAACCGTAAGAAAAAAAATCAATCGCGTGTTCTAACGGAATTATTTCCCGAAGCTCTATATTGTCGTCTTGGTCCATTAAATGTAAAGTTAATATCTTTATGAAAAAGAAATATCTGCTATCTTTTGTTATGAGAGCATAGCGTCTGCGTATGTAGCCTGATATCTCACCGGTAACTTTCTCCAAAAGAATGGCAATTTTCTTTAACGACTATGGCAGACCGTCGTCCTGGATAGCCGTAGACGCCGAAAATGGACGCTAAGTACCAAATCATGGCATCAAATCAAACGAGAGTTGAGTAAACAATACGTGTCTAAAACAATCTATTATTGAGATCGAATCTCTTCCGCCGGACACGAAGAGGAAGAGACCGCTCTCAGGTAAACACGGTCCTGGAAAAACGTCAACGTATGTATGAGATGCGTGGGGTCGTCTGAGGTTGGAGATGGGAGAGGGTGGGGAAGTTAGTAGATGGGGGAGTGGTAGGGGAGAGGAGAGAGAGAGATGGGAAGAGGGAGAGAAAGAGGGGGAGATAGGGAGAAAGGCTGACCCCACCAATGACCAATTCCGCCTTCCAATGCCACTGCATTTTCCATCTGGCAGAAACCGGCTAGACGCATCTCCTTCCATCCCCCCGTCTCCATCGCAACTCATCCCCCTCCCACCCTGTCAAGACTCTTCAACTCTCCCAACCCATCCACCTCATTCTCCCAATCTAACTCCCATATCCTCCCCTCCCCCCCCCTTGCCACATCCCCCACCCCTCCCTTCCTTACGACTTTCTCCAACACCTGACGCTATAGAGCATTCGTTATTCTGTCTTCCACCCTCCCAAACTCACCGAAATACTCCGCGCGTGTGTTTTTTAAGCAAAAGTGCACGCTGCGCTTATTGCATCGGGAGGAGTTGTTTTCCCACGTTGGGGAGTCTCCGGAATCCTCCCCTTAAAGAGTGGGAAGAGGGCAGCGAACGATAGAGTACTATCCCACCGTCGAGATTCCCGTCCAGTTCTATCCTCACTCCAGCATTCCCTCGCTCCATCCCTATATTCCCATTCCATATACACGAGGGCTGGAGGGAAAAAAACTTTCAGTTCGGGAAAACACAAAGACAACTTGAGGGTGACTGCCCCTTTCTCCGTTGTTTTTGTCTTATTTCTCTCGTTCTCTCTCTCTCTGTCTGTCTCTCTCTTTCTTCCTCCCTTCCTTTTCTCTCCCTTCCACGTCGGAGTAACTGTAACACGAGTACGAAGGCAGGGTCTTCTCAACCTTCTATCTTCCTTCCTTGACGGCTTCTTCCAAGATGGGGGAAGGTTCGGAGACGGAGATAGGGGAGGGAAAAACAGAAAGAGAGAGAGAGGAGTTGTTTTCGGATGCGTGCGAAGAGATTCTTAAAGATCGCCTTTAAGCTGGACCATTATCATTCCCGGCTTCTCTTTCCCTTTCTAAAAGTCTCTGACACGTTTGGGCAACTATGTTGCGTCGACAGTCGCAAATTACAAAATCCTCCCTTTTTTCTGGCCCGTCTCGGAAGAATTCCGTCTGGATCTTCTCCAGAGAGGAAACAAAAGTCTTTTGGGAAATTTAATGAATAAATATGGTCTCGAATCATTCCGTGGGAAGTTTTCGAGAAAATTTTCTAAAGAGCATACGGTGGAAGAATAGGGATATGTCGGGTTTTTATAAGGGGTAGAGTTTTCAATCTCATCTTGACGCATTAATGATGATTGAATAGAATAAGGTTTTGAAGAGATGCGCAAGAAATAGTTTCTCACGGAAAAGTCTTAACTCAAAAATTTTTATTTTCCTAAAAAATCTCTTATTATAAATAATATGACTAAGTTCATTTTATTTTTCGGGAATTATCTCTTGATTTCAAGTATCATACTTCCAGATTTTGAAGTGCATGTATGTATAAAAAATAATGAAAGAGCAATTTTATATTATTGGAATGATGACAAAGTGAATGTAAGTTGTGAATGTGAAGTTGTAAGTATTTGAATGATAGATAAGAAAATCAAGCTAGCAGAAGGAGAGCTCGGAACATTCTGGATGGTTAGGTTTACGAACCGGGAATTCCACGTTCTCAGCTCCGCATACGGTGGAAGGTGCTCTGAATATAGCGGCACTAGCAACCTAACGAACTTCTTACCCTCTTTGGCACGCATGGCATAAGGCGTTTCTTGTTCTTTCCCTGGAGACTTATTTTAGATGGATGATACTTCTACGATACTTGAATTCTTGACGCATAATGATGGCCATACATGTGCACACGTACAAACCTCCGGAATGCTTCATCCATGATCTATACTTAATCATTAAAATCATATATTGCCCATCCTCAAATTTTGCGCTTTTTCATTACGCTCACGTTCTTTCACTTAGAATCTGAAATGAAAATTATCGTTTTAATGCTATCATTTTTTCGGTGGGGTATTTCTTTCCAGAGCCTTTTCAGTTTCTTCGCTCCCTATAAGTCACGGCCCCATGTGTTGCCTCTCGATCATTCTTTCCATTCCATTCAATGTTCAGTACATGCATATCCCATATGCCTTTTGCCTTTCTCTCATTTATATATTCTGTCCCTGCTCTAAGAGAAAATTGATGGAATAGGTAAAAAACTTTGCTTATAATATTATTTTTTCAAGGCTATCTACATTTCGTCATTTTTGTTCACTTTTCCATTAGATTTTAATTAAATTGGCGCACTAAATTCGTTGAGGGTTTCTCGCCACCATATATGGAACTAAATTGTTCTTTTCTGTTGCTTCCTACATACCCCTCGAATCGTCTTCCTTAACAAAAAAGCTTGTAAGTTATTTTCAATTTCTTGGGATTCATTTTATCCGGTCTCTTATCGGCTGTTTTATTGCAAAAACACTTGCAACAGTTAAACCTTCGAGTTGAAGATTATGTTTCTTAGCGTTTTTCGCGTAAAACAAATCTCTTAAATCCATATGAAAGATCATCTCCATTTGATTTCCTCTCATGACACTCAAGATGTTTGTCCGATGTTTCGTTAGTTTTTCGCCTTGTTTCTATGTTTTGTAGGCATAGGCTCTATAACTGCCTCCTAACGACAATTGCTTTGCACAGTGAGGCTATTTATAGTTTTTCTTTCTTTAATTAGAAACATAACATCCCATATGACATTGATCGGCAATTTAGAATGTTTATAGAGTACAAGAAAGGTGAAATTGAAAGTAACTGCCGATGACTTTTTTTTAAGATAGAAAATTTTACATTGTTATGCAACTTGATTCATTTTCATCAGGTTTCGGTTACATAAACGATAGAGAGTAGTGCATATCGTAAATTTTAATGCTATTTTTATCTCGGTATATTAACCTTACAACTCTGAGTCACTTTGTTGATCACTAATATACTTTTGGAAAATAATGCCCAAAGTTTGATTTTCGTGATTATTTAAGGTAAATGGCAATTTTCAATTATTCTATTGTATGTGTATATTTCCAATATTTATTTCCTGGAATGAAGCCTTAATAATTAATGATATTATAGTGAAGCTTTCACAAGCTGTTAATCCAATAAAACCTTAAATAGGACGTATCCCTTTCGCAAAGTCTCTTCGAGGTTTATTTACTTTTATGATTTTCTTTTTATAAAACTTCGCATAATTTAAAAATTTTTAGCATTTATGTTTCTTAATTTTATATATATTTAGAGGGTGATTTTAAAACCTAGCACTGGAATGTCTGTGTTTCTCGAGTAGGCGTTATCTTTATAAATATATAAATCCTTCCTACAATTTCCCAAGAGATACATTGGACTTCTCAGGCTAATATTTTATTTTTTAACTATTATACTAATATTCGATAAATACCCATTATCTCCCTTACTTAAACATCTGTTTTCGGCTAGTAGCATTCTTTAAGGTTTCATTCAGAGAAGACTTGTAAACATCACATCAAATATTCACAGCTTTAACTTTCTGTAGATTTAACGTAAAATATCGGACCCATTCCGAGCAGACTATTTGTTCCATTCCGGATTTCCATCTTATAGATAACATGTGTCCCTGTCACCTTTTGAAAAATCTTGTTATTGCAGACGTAATTCCGAAAAACCTGTGACACCAAATAGTTTCCCTCCCTCAATCCGCCGCTTTCCCGCCATCGTCCCTCCCGCCATCCTCCCCCCCCCCTCCCCCCCACCCCGCTCCCACCGCGTCGCAACATCCCTCCAAAGCACCCATCAAGAAATCCGAACACGGACGTGTTTGATTTTCATCTCTCTTGTCCCCATAAAAGTTTAATGTCTTCCCCTCCCCTCTGCCGTCTCCTCCTTGCGGGACCTCTCATCCTGCCATCTTAAACGTCTCTCCTCCCCCCTCCCACTCCTCTTTTATACCTCTCCGTGGTCACTGAGAAAGGGAGAAAGACACCAGAATCTCCTCCTCTTCCCTTTCGGCAGACGACATCCTACTACCATCTCATGTCCGAAGCCGAAAGGAAAACAGAAGCTAGTAGGACATGGTTTGCTCACCGAAAGGGGGTGTTTCCCAGAATTCCTGAGGGAATGGGGTGGGAAGGGGTGGAATGAAGCGGTCCTTTCAAGATCGTCAATGCCGCCCCCTTTAAGACTACGCCAAATCCACCCGTCTCATCCCCTTTTCCCACCCCCTTTCTCCCCTAAAATCCCGTCTCTCATATCCCCTTGCATCAACCTCACCTCTTTCTCCTCCTCCCTAAACCCCTGAACCCTAGCGAATCCCTCCCCTCCAACTCAAGAATCCCGTCTCGCTTAAACCCCTTCTCCTCGTCTTCTTGCTTTCCAATATATCATGGGTGGCCAAACCGCGGCTCGCGAGCCGCATGCGGCTCTTTTATCTTAGTATGCGGCTCTTTTAAATTTCCATTCAGTGACGTGTCACCGTTTTTGTCTACAGAGCACAATGACGTCATGTGACTTGAGACGTGTTGGAGATGCCTAAGGGGCTTGCATTGTATCTGAATTGCTTCGCTTGCAGGTTATGTTATACTGTTCTTAAATTTCTGAGCGCAGAATGTGTGCCATGCGGCTCTCGAAACTCTGAAAATTATTGTATGTGGCTCCGAGTGCAAGTAGGTTTGTCCACTCCTGCAATATATCTTTTTTCTCGAATAGCTCTCTCCGCCATATTAACCTCTAGATTTCTTTCGAACCTCCCCCCCCTTCCCACCTTAGCTTATCCATCTTAACTTATTTACACACACTTCTTTCTCTCTTCCCGTCCCTCTCTCTCGCCCCATCTCTCTCTCTCTCTTTCTCTCGATCACCATCTAGCCCTCATTCTCTCTTCCTAGAGTCTATCAGATCATACCTCCATTCCTCTATCCCTCCTATATAACGCAACTACCCTCTTCATCCTCTTTCCTCTGATCCTCCTCCCACTCATCCTCTCTCTCCCCTCCTGCCCCTCCCTCCTATCTATCTCCGAACGTCTATCGGCCCGGTCCGCGCGTCAAGCCATTCCGTTTGTGTGTGTGTGTGTGTGTGTGTGTGTGTGTGTGCGCGCGCGCGCGGCGCCGTAAGGTCGTCTCCCCTTGCCCTTCCCTCTTCTTTCCCCTCTCTTTCTATCTTTCCTCCCTCTCGCCCTTCTCCAATCCCCTTAAACCCCTTCTTAGATTCGGTCCGTCGCTCATGAAGAACAGGCGATATCCTCCCTCGCTTCACTCTCCTTATCCTCCCACACGCTCTCCCCTTTCCCTCTCCCCTTTCCCTCTCCCCTTTCCCTCTCCCCTTTCCCTCTCCCCTTTCCCTCTCCCCTTTCTCTCTCCCCTTTCCCTCTTCCCTTTCCCTCTTCCGCTTTCATCCCCTCACCCCCTATTCTCCAGACTCCCATGTCCCTATCTCTATTCTCCCTTCATTGTCCTTTATAAAGAGCACAGTTCTTTTTTGCCTCGGCCATAGGGCATTGTACCAACGGCGCGAGTCTTCGCAAGGTACAGAAAATATCCATGCGATCCGCGTGAAGTTTTCGTATCTTTTTGATGGATTGCTCGCGAAATTTCAGATAAACCGTTTTGATTTATTAGTGGACTATCAGTTGGTGGCATTTTTTAATTTCTCATGAAATAGTTAACCGAAGAAGGTGTGGAACTATATTGTACAAATGAAATCAAACTTGCCATGCAAATTTTCACTTTATTTTCAAGAACGGTTTCAGAGTAATACCTGCATCATCATGCGATTTGAATGGTTTACAATACTAATATATAGAAATACGAATAAAGGTAGGAAAGAAATGCTGAACATTAACTTTTTTGGGTGAATCAAACCCCCTTCGTCTCTTTTAACAAAAGAAGCGCGATTCGAAACACTGTAATGATTTTGATATTGCCATTTTACATATACATCTCAGAGAGCTAAATTTGGACTCCTTGGAGAAGAAGCAAATTGTTCTGGCTGTTTTTTCCGATAATAACATTGTTCTGAACGATTTTGTATTTCCCAACCCGTTGCCTTCTTCTTTCCTTACCGCAATTCCAACAGTGCACCTCCCTGGCAAGTTGACTACTTTGTGGGTTTTTCCTGGCTACCTCTAATTATACAAAGGCCAGAAATTCTAATCGTCCCTCCCACCCCATTCACCATCTTCTCAAAACCGTCAACTAAACGCCCCTTCCCTGGCCTCCCGCCTTTCTCCTCCCATCCCTTCTTTGTATCTCTATATAGTGCCCGTGTAAAAGCTACAAATCGCCAGATGATGCAATTGTTACTGTGAAACCGATCGCGTCAAATAAACTAAGCTGGAAATTTACATAACGAGATTCTTTTAATTTTTATTTTTCATGCAGACTTTCAATTAAAATCAGAGGTTGATCCTTATTCAAAGTACAAACAAAATTTACTTTATATTAAATTTTAGTTATGTTTTTCGGGTCTTTCTAGTTCACGCTTTAAAAATAATTTTCACTTATTATATTCACATTGTAAAATTGCAAACCAAAGCACGGCACATCCATATTGGCGTATAAAACCAAATCTGATCGGTGATGCAATGTATTTGTTTTAATATGTTGAATAGGCATTCCAGGTGATCAGTTAATATTTAATACAGGTTATCTTTTTGGAAGTTTTATACATTACAAAATAAATACTGATGAAACCATAGCGTATTTTATTCATGCTGAAATTGTCCCATTGCTGAATATAGTAAAACTCAAAATTCTCAGTATCCTATTTATTTCATTTTCATACGAGGAAATAAATCTGACGAGTACAAACATTAAGTGAATCATGAATACTGAAATACGGCGGAAATGTGCCTTCTAGTGCGACTATCATTTCGGTATACAATTGTTTACTCTTCGTCGTCGAATGGAATGCGCAAAACCGTTGCAAACGGACTGTATCTCCCCCAATTGTTCTCTATCGACTTTTTCCACCCTCTCCAGCCCCGGAAGCTGTTTCTTCTTCCTTTTCTCTCTCCACATTCCCCCTCTCCTGGTCTCCTTCTTTTCTCCTCCCAACGACTCCCTTTCTCCTCTCCCGCTCCTCCATTTTTCCTTTTCCCCTTCTCCCTTTCTCCTCTTCCCCTCCTTCCTTTCTCCTCTCCCTCTCCTTACTTTCTCCTCTCCCCCTCCTCCTTTTCTCTTATACCCATTCTCCCTTTCTCCTCTTCCCATCCTTCCTTTCTCCTCTTCCCATTCTTCCTTTCTCCTCTCCCCCTCCCTTTCTCCTCTTCCCATCCTTCCTTTCTCCTCCCCCCTCCTCCCTTTCTCCTCTCCCCCTCCTCCCTTTCTCCTCACCCCCTCCAACATTTCTCCTCTCCCCTACTCCCTTTTTTCTCCCCCCCTCCCCCCTTTCTCATCTTCCTCCTCCCTTTCTCCTCTTCCTCATCTCTTTCTCCTCCCCCTCCTCCCTTTCTCCTCTCCCGCTCCCGTTCTCCTCTTTCTCCTCCCTTTTTCCTCTCCACCTCCTCCCTTTCTCATCTTTCTCCTCCCTTTCTCCTTTTCCTCCTCCCTTTCTCCTCTCCCGCCCCTCCCTTTCTCCTTTTCCTCCTCCCTTTCTCCTCTCCCGCCCCTCCCTTTCTCCGCTTCCTCCTCTCTTTCTCCTCTTCTTCCTCCCTTTTTCCTCTTCCTCCTCCCTTTCTCCTCTTCCCCTCCTCCCTTTCTCCTCTCCCCCTCCTCTCTTTCTCCTCTCTCCCTCATCCCTTACTCCTTTCCTTTCTCCTCCCTTTGTCCTCCCCCGCCTCCACCCTCTAACTTCTCTCTTCTCTTTATTTCCCTTCTTTTAATTTCTTTTAACCTCGGTAGATGCCGTTTTTTCTCCACTTTCCGAGACGGAGTGGTCGGTCCTTTTACTAGGACCTGTTTTCTTTACTATTTTTTTAGGTATTCCTTTTATTCCGTCTAGGGAGGAAATTTACAGTCGCCATTTACATTGGATAACCTCATAGCCGGCTCTAAGATAATCGATTAATTCTCCGCTTAAACTCCATATAAGATTTTATATTTTAATTTACCAATTTTTTTAGCTGCAAGCGGGGGATAAGGGTATTTACGCAGGAATTTTTTAATCAAAATCCTGAAGTAGTGTGTCGTTGGTGATATTAAAATTTATAAAATTGCATAATTCTGGAAACTTTCCGATGCCGTAGAATTTCATTGGAACTTTTCTTTTTATTCATGTGGAAAATAGAACGACGATAAAAAATTTCAGAATTAGATTATGAACATGTCTCATCACAAATATAACTCATGAATTTTTACGAGTTTTCACAAATATTCATGAATTGGATGTAGTTACTATCTTTCGTGCGAGGAGAATGATAATGAAGGCCTTTAACAAACTGAAGTATGTTTTTATAGCCAAGCAAGTCGGGTAATAATGGAATATAATCCTGACAGTAATGAATACTAATATTTGCAGTAATTTATTTGCGTGAAATAATCAAATGAGTTTTCTTTGATATTAAAAGCGTTTCGTAGTTGATGGAAATTTTAAAAATCCCGAATGCCTAAATGAAATGCAGCATTTCTCAGCCCGAAAATCACGGTTATTTCACAATTTATGTTCTTCAGTGATAAGCATTTTTATGGGTTTCGGTGGTTTTCATCTCATGCATACATAAACAGTTGAACCACAATACCTATCAGAGAAGTGCCAATAAAATATTTACTGTAAAAATTTAAACATAATACCCGTCAAAGATTTAAAACACCGAGTTATCATTATACAATTGGTAGGCAGAAAGTTTGTCTCCAGGGTTCAAGAAAATTAAAAGAATCCAATTATCGGCCAGTCGATTTAATAATTTCGAAGTTGAATGCATTAATAAGCGTTATAAACATGCTCCACATATTTGTGCGCGACGAGCACTCTGCCCAAATGTTTGGAAAAATGAAACAAATATTCGGAGATGCTTATGCCAGTTAATTTTTAAAAAATCCTGAATAAAGCTGAAAACCGGTTGAAGCGAGGGATTCCTGTGCATTTTGCATCCTGTTATTCTAGTTGGAAGTTTTACCTCGTGTTTAAATTTATGAAAAGGACATTTTTATTTTCCGAAGGCACGGAGCACAACTTCGCCGTAAAACGTAACGCTTTTCGCGGAACGTCTTTTAATATCTAACCCTAATCGCTAATCCTAAAAAAAAACAACTTTCTGTTTAAATATTATCACCCACCGCCTTCCTGCTCATATACGCCCACGCACGCGCTTGTAATCAACTCTCCCGTTTCCTTCCTTTCGGAGCGTTGCGTGGACCCTTCAGAACAACACCACACAGGACGCACAGACAACCTTGAAAGCAGCGTGCGTCCTTCCCGGTCGAAACTTCGCAGCATAATACACACACTCACCCACACAAACACACGCCGCCAAATAGGCATGACGGGAATGAGATAGAGAGGAGGGGAGAGAAAGGAATCGCTTTGTATCAGCTCCGTTTGTGATTGTGAGTAATGTGTGGTCTTGGCTGAAGACTTATTTCCTTTCCCTTCCTCCTCTCCTACTGCCTCCCTTTTCCTCCGGTGAAGCCGGGATTTGTTTTGCCTTTCCTTCTCGGGAATGACTTTTTGCGGGAGCAAATAATTATTCTAATCATTACACGACAGGATCATGCTTCTTCTTTTACTGTTAACGGTACCTGCCTTAAGTTTTTAAAATCGGGACTTCTATCGTACATCAGTAATTCTAAGGTTTGAGTAAAGATACAATCGCATTTACATTCCCTTTAAAGGCTACTATGATGTAGAGAAATATTTATAGAAAAATATTCACTCTTCGGTGAACCCGGAACAATGTCCAAAACCTCTACCAAAGGATAGTTTTCGATGCCTATATCCATATTTAACCAATAGATACATTAATTAATCTATTCTTAGTTCACAATCCATGCTGAGTAACAAATATTTCCACTTTAAAGAATGAAGAATCGATAAGAAGAAAATATTTCGACTGACGTCTATTACCCAACGAACAAATTTATAAAATTACGTCAATGTATTGTTAATAATGTAACTCGTTCATCTGATGTAGATTGGCTAACTAAGCATGATGTATAATTTTATTTCAGTAAAAATAATCTCACCCTAATAATTCCATTTTTCCTGTTTTGCTGTTTGTTATAGTTATAACGTCATAAAATGCTCTGTAATTGTTTTATAACATCTTGAAGTTGAAGGTAAAGGGGCACTTATGTAAAACGAAAAGGAAATATGCATTTAAAAATTTCCCTCTAATTTTGAAGACTGTAATCGAAAATTACTATTTCGTGAATTAAAGAACATTTAAAACAAAATTTGGCTATTCGTAGAAGAATTTACTCGGAAATCATATCATATAAATTGCTTTTGGTTACGAATAATAAATCTATTGCGGGGTCATATTGACATTCCATGAGACCTACTCCCTAGCTCAGGCTATTATAAACCGTTAACAGCAGTTTTATTTTGACCCAAATATTGTAGAAACCAGCTCCCTGGTATCTTTATTTTACAATCCGGTGATTTTTTTTAAGCTTAGCCGATCCAACCTCCTCCACCCACGTCTTTCGTACACACAAACGCGCGAGCGCTCCCAGTTTTCATCAAAAGCCGGAAGCGATCATTTTTCACGGACGAATTTATCGAAGGGGTGGAGGAAATAAAAAAAAACGACGGAAGCTTTTAGTGGCTCTAGCCTTTGGGCTTCGTATAGTAATCATTATTTGGCCTCGGGGCCCTTTAAGATGAGGTTGAACGCCCCGAAAGCGTAGCAGAGGGAGTGTTAGTGGATCAAAGAAGAGGTCCCAAAACATTTTGGATTAGGTATAGATAGATGCAGGGCGTTTTGGTGGAAGAGAGAGAGAGAGGGTGGTTGTTAGTTGGAGGAGTAGTGTTGTGGAGAAGGTAAGGCGGTAACGGGAGAGGTCCCATGCAGGTAAGAATGGTTTTGCGGGGTAACAGGGTAAATACGCACGAACCCCCATGAATTCAGGGTCTGTAAGTCCAAGTCCAAGATCGGTCGAAGATGGTCGTTATTCATATACGATGGCATTAATTTCTGTTGTTCGAATTTTCGATCGATTTACCTGTTTTGTCATCCCTCTCCCTGCATGCTGTTGGATTTTAGGAAACTCTTGGAATTAGGCATTTAGAGAAAGTTAATAATAAAAACAGTCAAAACTAGCGAAATCCGTCGACGTTTTCACCAAACCGCACTAATTTTCGTGAATACTTTTCCAGCCACATTTTGTTATGTTTACTCTTTTTTTGTTATTGATCTATAATGTTCTACTGGATTATTTATATGTTCATCAGAAGTTCTTTTCATATCCATTGCCAAAACAGGTGAATTTGAATGGGTAACGCATATTCAAACTCTTTTAAATGATCATTAAAAATGATTTATAAAAGTATTCATAAGGTCCAGCCACCGAAAGAATAGCGCTGGGTGGTTTTCGGGAGAGGAATGTACAGCATTGGCAAGGCTAGTTTGAAGTAAATAGCTGCTTCTCTTCCCTTTGATCTAACCTCCTTTTGCAGGCGAACCGTCTTATCCTTGAGGTTATCGTCGTAACGGATCCCAGTCGAACATATGCCATTGGTTCGGTACTCGTCTCCTTCTGCCACTTCACAAATATTTCTGAGTCATTCTTTCGCCGTCTTAACTGTAGGTGTAAAATATCCGAAACTTTTTTTAGAATTTCTCGGAAGGCGCTCATATCAAACAAGGCATTCCCGAAGTTTCGTGGAGGAGTAGGACGAGGGAAACGAGAATCGAGGTTAACAAACTTGTGCGACTCCATAATGACGTCTTTTTATAACCAAGAAGCGCCGAGGGAAATAGAGGGAAACGGGAGAAAATGGGATGGGAAAAGGGGAGAGGAGAATGGCATTTTGGGAGGAGGTGGGTTACAGGAGCATATAAATAACACACGCTCACACATAGACACCGCCGCGAGAATGATGCGGGGGAGTACTTTGGCGTGTTGACCTGGAGACTAATGCAGGAATCGTATCAATAAATTTCGGCAAAGTTATTCTCCCCTTCTGAACCGAGATGGCCCATTATTTCGAAATAAAAACTGCGCACAAACTTCGGGTCCGTATTTTATAAAGTCCTTTGTTGTTAAATTGTTTTAAATGCAGCTGATTCTCCGTGAATGAAAGATATCGAATGTTCCTTCAAAGGAAATTGAATTTATGGAACGTCATTTAATCTAATAATAGAGGCGAGAAAAAAATCTTCGATTCAGAGAGGTTCAACATTGACCTAGAGTTGATAAAATGTACCTTTTATTGTTTCATGCGCTACGTTTTTGTCTGTTGAAATTCTTTGGACTTTTTCGAAATTTGGACTGGGTGACGGAATGGAAACAATTAAAAATAAGAAATATTTTCTTTGATGAAAGTCATTTTGTGCAATACATTTCATTTTCACGTTTTTATTTTGTCCATATCCAAACGGATCACCCTGTAGATTAGATTTTCCAGTTCTAATCAAGCTCAGGGCGTTGAAGTTATCGCTTATTGTTATTATTCCCAACTTAATTGGCCTGAGTGCTTTTGCCGCGCTATCAACATAAAAAATCAAGTAGTATAACCCCAATGATTGGGAAAATAAAGGCGATTGCTTCATTCTCGTTTATTTTAACGTGACTCACCCAATAATGGAAGGAGATGTATCCCACTCGCGCCTTTGATAATTCTTTACGTAAACTTGCGCCATTTATCCCATGTTTGCAGAATTTTTTCCTTCCCCTGACGATCCTGTCCCTTACTTTTCACGGCTTCTCCTACTTAGGAGCAATAACCGAAAATTCTTCAATTTCGTCTGAAGCCATTTGTGGACACCGCATTCCCTCTTAAAAGTGCTTTTACTTTTCTTTTATCGACGCATCAAGTCGGGCGCCGACTTGCCAAACTTTTATAATCGTATTACTTCGAGTGTAAGTTTTACGAGCTGGCATTTATATAAAGGCAAGGATCACGGCACCATTTTCCATAACAACGTCTTTATTTATTTGTTCTTTCGCGGCAAATGAGATAATGCCCCGGGCAGTGGAGAAAAACAGAGCAGAATCGATTATATCTTCAAGAGAAGTAGGTAACTATTTGCGTCGCGATCGGCTTGATAAAGGCGGTTCCTTAATTCAACCGAAAAGTTTATTTATTGCACGATAATATTTTACGTGCGTCGTTAAACTGAAGGCTCATTAGATCGTCAATTAACTTAAAATCTCAAAATTAGAACCAATTAAGTATAAGGCAGTGTAGCATCAAAGAGTGGGCACACTTAATAGTTTCTTTCGAATTTTATTACGTCTGTACTATTACATATACTCAAATTACGAAAATAAATATAATGCAATGCCTTTTCCATAGTGAGAGGCTAGTTATATGGGCTCCATTAGGAATAATGATGTTTGTTCTTTCGTTGGAGTGGAAACGAAACTGTTTCGCAGGACGTCAGGAAAACATTTTTCGAAGAGGGAATTTAATTCATTCGCATCCCTTAGAAAATGATTCGATTAACTTTAAAAATGAACTCATAAGTATATTTTTCATTAGGAGTTAATTTCATGCTGTTTATTTTCTATAAATGAACATAATTAATAAATTAAGTATTTATTGTCCCAAACAGTGCTCTTGTGAACCTGTTCCTTAGATATCTGACCAAATGATCGACAGAGAGAAGCGCTTGACTAAAGAGGTATGTTCTAGATGCTCTAGATTTTGATTGCTACATTTTTTAAACCAAAAAAATTAACGGTAATTTACATAATTTATTTTTAGCCTACTTTCCAAAAAATGGAAAGTAACCTTATGAGATCGTCTCGGTGTCCGTGTGTGTTGGTGGGTGTGTGTCCCCTTAAAATCTTCTTCATGAATGAACCGCTTTTTACCAAATTTGTTATATAGAATCTTCACAAAAATTAATGACCAAAATGACACATTTGGACCGGATCGACTCTGCAGAGGTGCCACAATACAAGGAATAAAAAAATTATTTTTACACGTATTTTTGTTGAACTGTCCACATCAATTTTAACCAAATTTAATACTTATAATATACGCATATATAAAAAACCATATTAGCATATTTAAACCGAATCAGCTAAACAGGAGTGCCACAATTACAAATTAAACTCTTTCCGTAATTAAATATTTGGAAGGAATTGACTGAACGGATTTCAATTAAATTTTGTATATAAGATTTTTACAACATACCATAATTAAATCAAGATGTTTAAAGCGGAGCTAAATAGCAGGACTACCACAGTAAAAAGTTAAATAATATTTCTTGTACACGTATTTCTAGAGAACTGACCTTATGAATTTTATCCAAATATAGTATATTTAATCTTCATATGTATAAATAAACAATAAAAATATCATATTTCAACCGGATCGGCTAAACAGGGCTACCACAATAACAAGGTTAGAATTTTTCCATAACTATGAATTTCGAAGGTATTGGCTGAACGGATTTCAAAGAAATTTCATATGTAGGGCGAGTATAGAATGGCAAAACGAGATGGATATGTTTAGAACGGATCAAAAAATCAGGACTGCCACATTATAAGGAAAAATAATTATCTGATTTCAAAACAAATACATTATTATACGATTATGCTCTGGCGAGTTTGACGAAAAGCACTTCTGTACCACGGGAAACCTGTGATACACCCCTACTTGTTATATATTAAAATTGTATTGAAAGGAAAGTAGGCGGATTAGTTCTTTCCAGAACTACTTGTTACTCGTATGAATTGGTAATTATTAAAAAACATATGTACCGAATAATCTTCTGACAGGTACCGTATATCTCTACGTATTTCAGTGTATTTGATGTTTCGATTCCACAGGCGAGGTGCGCTCAGGATCACACGTCCGCGAAAAACTCACCGTAGGATGAGTTGAGAAGATAGTGTGTGGGAGGGGAGAGAGGAGATGGAGGGAGATATAGGAGAGGAAAATGGATGCTGGAGGAGGCATAGCGAGGGGGCTATATGGGATTAGACGGAGTGAGGGACACTCGTGAGGTTTAAAAGTGGAGCTATCAAGACGACGCGGCGTCCTTAATCGTCTGCACCTGTATTCACCGCACCATTGGGCCTCTCTTCCTCTCCACCCACTCCACCAGCCTCTCCTCTTCAAATGTGACGCCCCTCTCCCGCCGCCGTCTCCCCGGGCGACTTTCGCGAACTCTTTCCTCGTTCAGTTTTCTTCTCGCTTTCATGCATCTCGTAACAGTTTATTCCCTGCTTCCCTCTTTATCTTTCGCTCCCTATCCGTCACATTTCCCTTCTTAACTCCTTTCGCTTCTCTTCTATCTCTTATCTGTCTCCGTGTAATTCTCACCCTCTCTTTTTCTTTCTGTCACTCTTTCCCTGCTTCTATTTTCTCTCGCTTATCTTATTCTTCTTCTTCCAACAGAAATACACGTTTTGAGGTCCCCTGAACACGTTTTGACCATTTTCTCGATGATGTCTGTGTGTGCGCGTGCGCGAGTGTGTATGTGATAGCTTTTTGTGGGTGCTCTAACTCAAAAACTATTAATCAGGTCAACGTGAAATATTATATTTAATATTTTTATAAAAGTCAAAAGAACTGATTAGAGTTTGGTAAAAATCGGTCAACCGGAAGTGGGTGTTTACTCTTGTCACTTATCCCTTATTTTGAAATATTTGCTTTAATATTTGATAAATGTAAAAATTTATTTGAATAAAAGTTGTAGGAAATTTACTTTTCTACAACCTTTGTTTGAAACATTTTTCCATATAATTAATTGTTTAAGAGATTTAAAAACTAAATTATTTGGCTGTCACCACTACGCCAACTACGGACGACTATTGTTAACAATTGACGCTTAGTTACGTCTTAGTAACGCTCCTTTTTCTTTTATTAACTGTTGGAGCTTTGTGGCTATATCCTATATTAGAAGGCTATGGTTTGAGTTTATTTCTGTTCTTTGTAAAGTAAAAATTTCTCGCAGTTTCTTTAAATATTTATTATTGTGTAACCTATTTGGAATTTTTAGAAATATTACAGATATGGAGAAAGCCATGTGGTAGCCACATCAGATTTTTTTATTCTATATTTTCGTTTTTGTCATCTCTGCCTGGCTTTTCACCTTCCCATCGCTACTTCCCTCTCTCTTTTACCTTTTTCTGAATGTGGGAGTAAGACAACGGCAAGTTACCGAGTTCTTTTGCTGTTCAATCCTCTCACATTATTGTTCTAATATACTTTCCTACCTTCCCCCAATCGCCGCTTTATGGAGGAGCCGCAGCCAGGAGAATTTCTCTAGGACGGATTTCCTCCTAGGCACCGTAGGCTTTCTGCACATTGCAAACAAAATGCGCAAGAAAGAAATATAAATTTTGATTACCAATTCTGCAGTGAAAATTTAGCAGCATTATAATGTATTGAATAGCCTGTCCATCTTTTACATACCTCCTAGTCGCCGCTCACTCCTCATCCGTAGAATATTGTGCATTTGGAAGAGCCACAGTACATGCAGTTATTTGAAAACAAAACTATTATCTGATTGTAACATCTTTTATTAGAAAGTAAGAATTTTTTCGTTTGGTATCTTTATACAAGTAAAGTGACATAGAGGGCCCCGAAAATTATCGGCCAATATCCCTAGAATCATTATCATCATTATCTTGTAAGTAAAGTAGGATATTTAGGACAATTTGAAAGTCGGGCGGAATGCTCCCCTTCCACCCATCTGTCTGATGACTTTTAGGGCATTATGTAGATGTAGATATACATAATTCTGTCACTACGCTAATGTAGCTATAAGTTATTTTGATTTTCACGGTAAATATTTTAGCATTTCCTAGTTAATCCGACTACTGATCAAAGTGCCTTGGCCTACAAAACTCTTAATAGGATCCTGGAGGTTACTGAGAATCTAGGGTCTATTCGAGACAGGAGAGGGATAAGTATGACGCGAAAGATTAGTGAAAATGGGTGGATGACGCAGAATATGGGACGAGAGGGGATGGGTGAGGGGAGGGTAGAAGGAGGTCGCTTCGGACCAATTGGTTATAAAGAAGAAAGAGGAAGAGAGTGAGGGAGGGTGTGCGATTCGGACACGGTCGCAACGAGGGGAGGGAGATGAGTGAGGGAGACGTGTAAGAGAGGGATGTTAGAGGATGAGGAAGTAATTAAACCCTTAAGGCTTTCGTTTCCCATCCATTAAGAAGTTTTCAGAAATACAGCGGAGAAGAGAGAGAAACTCAAAAGGTCTGAGAGATGCTGAGAGAGAGAGGCGGGGGGCGGTTTATATTTTTTGCTCCTCGGGAATGACTGAACGTGTTAAATACTGACACGAAGGGGAAGGATTGTGAGTCTCATTTCTTCACCGAATACTGCGTGTGTCGTGGCAGCAACGTCGTTAGGCTTGCATTGAAATTCATATCGACGCCCTACTTACATTTAAAATCGAGTGAAATACGTTAAGAGTTAACATGTGCTGTAAAATCCTCAAGGATCTTTAAAAGTCGCGTCATAAGAATAATTAGTTGTTAAATTGGGTTCTGTGTTATTATCTGTTGCGAATGAAAAGTGCAGAAAGTAGACAATTTAATTTATAATTTAAATCGAATAAATAGTTCAGATGTTTTTGTGTAATCCCGGATAGTGTTTAATTTTGCGTTAAATTTGAAGTCATTTTTAGACTCCTATTATTTCGGGACCGAAATTCGCATGTCGTTAAGTCGAAGTTGTCGGTAAACCAAGGTCACTAGGGTGCGTTACCAGTAACATTCTCTCCACCTTTTTCAAAGTAATTACTTTTTATATTTTAAGACCCGAATATTAACTGTCCTTAACATATTTTATTTCAGCCTTTACCATCTTTTAAATGAGACGATCAAGGACGTGCTCTTTCGCCCCTTTTCCATTTAGAAATGACGCCATCGCGCTCCCTGGACTAAACATAGTCTCAACCAAGAGCCATAAAATGTTTTATAGATCTCAGACGTTGCATATATTTTGCACACATCCCTTTCCACAATTTTGTTCAATTAAGCTGTTTTTAAGAACAGAATACAGTAAGAATAATAATATGCCGTCATCAGCCTAGAATTGTAAGGAAGCGGTAAAATACTGAAGAATTTTTAGTGGCTATGTATTAGGTTGGGGAAAAAGTTCTGTCGTTTTAAGAGGCCGAGAATAAAAACGCAAATATTTATTGACAAATTATTTTTATTCATCAAAATATGACACTTCTGATTCGTTACACTCTTCTCAACGCTCAACTAGTTTAATTATTCCTTTTTTTTAAAGTTTGATTCTCCGGAATCAAAAAATTTGGTGACTGCAATTTCTACATCACAATGCTTCTTGAATCTCCTATCTTTCATAAAATTGTCCAAGGATCGGAACAAGTGGTAATCGGTAGGTAAAAGGTCTGGCGAATATGGTGGGTGGGGGAGAACTTCATATCCCAACTGCATTAATTTTTAGGTGGTGATTTGCATTATCTTGGAGAATAATTGGTCGTTTTCTATTGCGTAAATTCGGCTGTTTTTTGCACATTTTTATGCATATCATCCAGCGGACGACAATACACTTCTGCTCTGATGGTTTCTCACATTCCACCAGACACAAACATAGTCTTTTTCGGATGGAGATCTTTTTTGGTAATTTTATAGATGGTGCATCAACATTTAACCATTGTCCCGACCTTCTCTGATTATCATAGAGAATCCACTTTTCATCACACGTGATGATTGGATCAAAGAAAGGCTCATTTACGCTCTTTTGGGACAAAGAAATGCAAATATTCAACCTCTGAATTTTGTTTCTTTCAGTCAGTTCGTGTGGCAACCATTTTTCTAGTTGTTTTTTACTTTTTCTATCCGTTTTATATCATAGGACACGGTTTTTTGGTCAACAGTAAGTGTGAACTACTAAAATAATAAATAAATTATTTCTCAAAATTAAATACTTTACATTCAATTTCCACAACCTTGTTAAAAACAACAGAACCTTTTCCTCAAGCTGATATAGAAAGGTGGAATTTCTAAAGAAATTGCAGTAGTTTGAATTGCAGCGCTTGAATTCAGGAATTGTGAATTTGATTGATTACGTATTACAGGAATCCGATAGTGTTAATTCACAAGTAATCAAAAAGGGGTATTTAAGTCTTTAACCAGGAATTATATCGTAGAACAGGGCCCCTCAAACCTGCGCCCTTCATAGAATTCCTTGGCGCCCTTTACTAGGGCTATGGGAAGTCATTTGCTGGGGAGGTGCAGTAAGATACGATCGGATAACATTTTATACTGAATTCGTTTGTGATATTTCGCTACAAAGTAGCTAATTTAATGCCATAGGCAAACTCAACATTTAACGATTGCCTACGAGCAGCCTGTTCAAGCTGCATTCCTGATTACAACAAGCTAGTCGAAGAAGTACAAATTCAATTTTCTCATTAAAAAATTTCAAGATTCTCCTTCTTTATTATTTAATAAATTTTGTATTCAAATCAAAATATTTATCTGTTTGAAAATAAACAAAGAATCGCCCATTTTTTAGCTTTATTTTTTTGTGTACCCCCAATCGGCGTCCGCAATCCTTCTCTGAATTCGCAAATGCGCCCTCAAGGCTGAAAAGGTTGCAGGTTCCTGCCGTAGAACATGTAAAATTCAATTGAAATGAAAGCAAAAACGAGAAATAGATTAATTTTGGAAGACTCTTGGAATGGATAATTCCATTTGTCAGTTAAGAATTATAAGTTACCGCATTGTTATAGGTCACTATATTATATCATTGATAGATATTTCAGGATAAAACTTTCGTATCGTTCCCGTAACTTAAAAAAGTAATTTTGGAAATAATTGCTTATTTATGAGATTCATTGATTTCCTATATCTCTTTAATTCACTATAATTTTAATTTTGAAAATTTTCAAAGAAAGTTGTTTTTATGCTTTTCGTGTGATTTGACTATCTTTGTTTTTTAATCAAGTTATCTCTTAAGGTATAATCGAAAGTTAAAGACAAAATGGCGGATAACATTTATAGAATGCTCCTTAAAGCAATATTATTTTAGTCTTATTTACGCTAAAAATAAAAATGCTATGCTTAGACTTATAATATATATATATATATATATATATATATATATATATATATATATATATATATATATATATACAATATATATAATAATAACGAAATTCACTGCTTAAACGAATGTTAGTCTATATTTGCGGTTCCGTCAATCCTATTGGATGGCTTATAGATACGCAATAGAAGATTTCGACGATGATGCAACCGTGTATTTCTGGAGGCCTCTTAGCAATTAACTTGTTTACAACGGCAGAGGTCCTATCCCACTGAACCGTACTTCCGAGGTTTGCTCTACTTTTGGATGAAGTTCTAGACCAAAAAAAGACGGCTTGGGAAAACAATGGTGGCCTGAGTCTGCACACTTAGTCGAGTTAGTGCCAGGAAAAACGAAAAGACTTGTCTCTCAACGGAGCGTATGCATCTTGGATTAAGTGTAAAGATCTTTTCCGGTGAATGTTTCAAATTTCGTCTAGCATTATTTTTTTATCCTTCGCCGCTGAAAACAGCCGTTGAGATGTGGATAACCATGAAGACTAATTATTAGCTTAAGAAGTCACTGAATATAAGAGTTAAATTAAGTCGCGATTGCTTTAAATACATAAACTAGATTTATTAATTTACGCTAAAGACAAGCGATAATATTTTTATTCCAAAGTGACTGCTAATGGTCAGTATAAGACATACAATTTCGCTACTGTAAAAATGCTTCAATTCGATGTTACTGAGAAATGGGATTATTGCAACAGTTAAAATCTTCAAATTTTCGAGCTTATTTAATAAAACAATATATGTATCTCTCTAAAAGGTAAACTGAAACTTAATTATTATTCCTTGGATTGCATATGTACTCATAAAAAGAAATAGTTGAATTTTTGCATAAAACTGACATTTTGTTTTCCTAAATTGTTTACATGGCATTAACAGCGCTCTAGCAACTCCGGTTGCCTCCTCCGAGAAACACAATCAAGCACAAACAAATCATCATCATTGTTAGACTGTCCATAGACAGGTCCGTGGTTATTCTTGCTTAAACCAGGTTCTCAAAATACCCCTGCTTTCCGCATTCTTCTTCATTTCTTGATCGCTCTTTTTCCCTTTCAAATCGTCTATTAGCTCTTTCTCTTTTTCCTTCCAGTTTTCTTTCTAACTTATCATTAATCATGCTCTCCTCAGGTCAAGTCCGATCGAGTTCGCCCTCCTCTTTCTTATTGTGAGTATATTCAGGGCCGGCTTCAGACAGTAAGCAAGCGAGACAATCGCCTCAAGGCGCAGGGTCGAGGGGGCGGCCTCATGCAGCGGCTGTTGACATACTGATGCCGTTCCCTCTTTACAAATTACAGCTTACAGCATGGGCCCAAAGAGACACATTTGCGAAAACGGGAGGGAGGTAAGGGAAAACCAAGAAAAACACTCATAATATACCCCATTGCTGGCAATCTGAATTTTTCCCGCTAGATCTGGCGGGTTTTGGACTCGCTTAGCGGGGAAAAACTATCATTTAGCAGATAGCGGGAAATCTAGCGTGAAAGGTGTAACTTTTGGATTTTTCTGGCAGAATTTTAGAGTTGGAAGCGTTAAGGGATCGCTACATAGCACACGGCCGCAAGGCAGTGATTGTAAGGTCCCAAAACTTGGCGGGATGGTGACCAGGATACACCCTGCATCGAATGAGAAAAGAGTTACGACAGGGTATTTTATATCCTAAAGATAGCTTTAATTTTTAAAATAGCTACATTGCTATAATTAGCATGTTTTTATGATCAGTGGAGCTCCGTTGCATTGGTTTTAAATTACGAATAAATAAAGATTGGCTATAATTTAACTTGAGTGCATATGACGACAGAAAAAATTATTAATTTCTTCTCTGCTTCAACTAAACGGTGGGAAGTACTTATTAAGAATGTTCCCAAAATGACCTTAAAACCCTTGGGTGACCCCCAATGGGAGAGTCGTATTAATGCCTTAAAGCCATTGAGATTTCAAATCGGAGAAGTTTACGATGCTCTCTTTGAGATACTGAATGATAATTCGCGTTATTCTGCCTCTAGAAATGAGGCCGTATTGAACAAAAAAATAAAAAAATTCAAATTTATTTGTTCTCTGGTAGTTTGCTACGACATTCTATTTGAGAGTAAGTGGAGTCTGGAAAGAATACATTGAGGTGCTGTATGACAAAGAAGGAAAGCTAAGAAATATTGAACTAAATGAAAAAGAGGATGTGGAAAAAGACCAGCTAGGACCAAGTATTCGCGAGTCTGAAGTTAAAAGAGCAATTGTTGACATGAAAAGAAGGAAGGCTGTTGGGAGTGATGAAATACCAGTGGACGTTCTTAAGGTTTTGGAGTCAAAAGCAGTTAAGCAACTCAAAGAATTCTTTAACCAAGTATATGATACTGGCATATGGCCTGAAAATTTTTTAGATGTTGTTATGGTACCACTGGAGAAAAAGAACAATGCAAAAAGTTGTAAGGATTACCGAACTATTAGTTTACTTTTTCATACAGCTAAAGTTCTAACCAGAATAATAACCAAAAGAATTGAAGGTAAAATAGAAAAGGAGCTGCAAGATAATCAGTTTGGTTTTAGAAGAGGAAGGGGGACTAGAGATGCTATAGGATGTATGAGGATGATGACAGAAAGAGCGCTAGAAGTCAATAAAGGTATGTATTTTTGTTTTGTAGATTGGGAGAAAGCTTTTGACCGAGTGAAATGGGATAAAATGCTGGGTATTTTAAACAAAATAGGAATAGATTGGAAAGATAAAAGACTGCTTAAAAACCTTTACTTTGATCAAAAGATTAGAGTCAGGGTTGAAGGAGAAGAAACAGAAAGTACTTCAATAGGGAGGGGAGTGAGGCAGGGTTGTCCTATTTCACCAGCGATATTTAATATTTATGCAGAAACAATAACAGAAGAAGCGTTGATGGAAGAGAAAGGATTTAAGATAGGAGGTGAAAGTATTACCACCATTAAATACGCAGATGATCAGGGATTAATAGCAGAAGACGAGAAAGAACTTCATAGTATAACAGACAGACTAGTGGCGATTGGCCAACAATATGGAATGAAGATCAATGCCGAAAAAACAAAAGTCATTGTGGTTTCAAAGGAACATAAAAAATTAAATATAATGGTAAATAGCCAAAAATTGGAGCAAGTAAGTAGTTTCAAATATCTTGGCAGTATTTTAGCGCAGGATGGAAGTAGTATACAGGACATCAGAAGTAGGATTGCAATGGCAAAAGCAGCATTTAACGAGAAGAAGGAGCTTCTCACAAGCAAGAAAATAAATTTAGAAACAAGGAAGAAATTAGCAAAATGCTACATATGGAGCATAGCTCTTTATGGTGCAGAGACGTGGACAGTAAGGAGAAAGGAGGAAAAATATTTAGAAAGTTTTGAGATGTGGGTATGCAGGAGGATGATGAAAGTGAAATGGACAGAGAGGAAGAGAAACGAAGAAGTATTAGAAATGGTGGGAGAAGAAAGGATGATAATAAAAGCAATCAGGAAAAGAAAAGCAAATAGGATAGGGCACATATTGAGAAGACAGTGTTTACAAAGGACGATCGTAGAAGGAAAAATTAGCGGAAGAAGAGGAAGAGGGGGAAAAAGAATAGGAATATTAGAGAATATAAAGCAGGAATATAATACTTATAGAGGTATAAAAGAGGCTTCTAGGGAGAGAGAGAAATGGAGGCAGCGATTCAGCTAAAACCAGTCTTCGGACAGCAGCATGATGATGATGAAGTTTCTTGGTTTTCGAGAAATGCTATCCACACACACACACATTGTCTTTTATTTATATAGATATCTTCCGTTGGCTTTCGCTATTCCAGTCATTTTATCGGAGCATTCTGCATCTTTTGTTATGATACTTCTAAGTTATTATATAGTTTGACACAAATATTGGTTTGCTAATCTAGTTAAATAAATAAAATTACAATAAAGTCTTTAAAAGAATCCGCTTATGAAACAAAAACATTCATGAGTACACGCGCAAACACGTTTATTCCGCTGTTATCAGCTTTCTCCAGCCTGACCTTCATAACTTGATTCAAGCACTGATTCCTGATCAGTCTCTTGTATTTCCAATCTGTATTTATATGCTTGGTTATCTTCATCAGCATTGTTCAGTTTACTCTATCGAAAGCCAGTCGACGAAACATACGATGCAATCTTGGCTGTATACTAATGCTCTTTTGATACGATTTATACTACACCGATAGCATCATCTCCGGTTCCTCGTCATTTTATGAAACCGTATCAATCTTCCCATAAGATTTCTTCGGGCTTTTATTGACAATTCTTGGGATGATCTTCGACACGTGCTATGGTAGGCATATTGGTCTGTATTCTTTACCACGCATTGCCTTCAGCTTCTTCTTTAAAGGTATTATTGTTACTTCTAGGAAATCCCGAAGCCACTCTAATATGTGGCGAGTGGCGAAGGAGTTGAACAAAGCTGCAGTAGACCCTTCCTCAAGAAAATCCTGCGTGCGCTACTGCTTAGCATAAACTTCCTCTATATTTTCGTTATTTTCAGGATTGCTTAGGAACCTGCGATGAGCATTATCATAGATTCAACAAGAGGTCTAATTATAATCCAATACGAGGTGCTACCCAAAAGGTCCGGGAATTTGAATAGCACCCGCGAACAGCTTTTATGCACAAATTCCCGGAACTTTTGGGTAGCACCTCGTATATTAATTTTGCAGTGTCACTGCCAGCGTCACAACGGCGTGGAAGTGGGCGAGAATCTAAAACTTAGCATTTATGTAACAACAGGATAAATCTGACAACTTTTAAATGTGGAATAGTTATGAAGTAATTAATTTTTTAAAATAAAACTTTCTCATAAGAAATATATTGGGTAGCCATTTAATATCCATAACATTGCCATTCACCACGTTTTCTTAAAAGAAAAAACCGTGCTAATATGGTCACTCTGTCTTCCTGTCTTCTTTGTTTTAAAAGATATCTGGAAATTTCTTTTTGAATTAGATAGCTCTCTCATTTTATTAAGTTTCAACTGATTGAATTTTCACGGTAGATCATAGATTTTCCTCTAGATGGTTTCAAATTCAGAAAATTCCACACTTGGAGATGGTATTGTAGCCAAAATGCTGAAACTAAAGAAGTGAAATTTTCAGATATGGAAAGGTCTAATGAGAATCTAAATTCTAACGGTTCGGATTGTCGCCTCCTCAAAGGGAGAGGCGAACCAGAACCCCAAAAATTCATCAGAAAGAGTGCTTCCACCGCTTACTTTAGCAAGATTTATAGTTGTTAGAATTAAGATACATACTTGAGACTTGGGCAGCAGTACTTCCGAAAGAACAAAGTAGATTTCTCTCAAAAAAAGATCCCATGCTGAATTAGCTTAAAACTTTGTTTAAACCAGAAAACGGGTATTTTTCAAGATTTAAACAGAAAATCTTATAGTATGGAAACGAGTCCAATGCTTTAAATAGGAAATAGGAGGAAGAGAGATAGATTGAATGAAAAAAACGCATTTTATACCTGAAACGAGGAGAAAGATGGAAAAATATTTTTATTGCTATTTTATAACATAATTCGATTATTTTAATATAAAAATACATTAGGTTCTTTTAATTTTATTTCTCATATAATTAATATTTCTTGTGAAAATGAATGGTATCAGACATTTTCCCTATCTTCTTTCACCATTACATCCAAATTGCAAGCAACGCTGCATCAGGGAGACTAGTATACACTATGGAGTCGTAACTTAAATTTTATTTATTTCATATATTGATGTTTTTTATAAAATTGAGGTTAGGTGTATTTAACAATGAGTTAAGTATGCATAAAATACTACATGGAAAAGATTGTATATCTTCAAGAATACGTTATAGTTTTCTTATATCATGATATAGATTTCATAAAATCTTACGAACGTTGAGCCAAACTCTTATCATTATGTTCTTAACCTTTCTTGATTGATGTGGAGTAGATTTTAAGATCATGCAATGCCTGGTCAGGATGACTTTTGTAGCCATACTGTAGGTACAATATGGCCCATACGGATGTCGCGGTTAGTGGATGTCTCTAGTAGTTGATTTGTATACCTAAACGGTTATAAAGTACCCCTCGTGTCCTAGTGTCTTGCGATAACATTCACGCATCTGGTTTTAGAATAAAATAGCCGTGTTCATCATCGGAAAAATGACACCACGTCACTCTCTCCATCCAAAGTCCCGAGCTTTTCACAGACATAACTTTATACAGCGCTGTCTGTAACTATCACCCAGGCAAACTACCAAATGTGCGCACCCTCCATAAAAAATTCTCTAATACCTATATGGATTTAGGGTGAACAATTAATAAATAAAAATAAACTATAAATGATATAATTTCTTACTATAAATGTACACAATTTAAATACATATAAATATAATTACATACATAATTACACCTATACTACATAATTTAAATACCCTTTTGCACTCGCAAGTCGAATGTGACTCGACAGCAGCTTGAAAGTCGAGTGTAACTCGATACGTGCTTTTGAGAGAGAGATAGGCATAGGATTTGTAAATATTTTTCTGTGGCATGCTTGCGATTGCAGTTTCTTGCACCTAAGGAGTCTCCTAACGATAAACAAGTGGAGTTATCACTGTATCCTAAAGATAAGTAGGTGAATAATAGTAAAAAGAAAAAAAATCGGAGTGCAAGGGATTAAGGAGTTATTCTATATGATTTTAATGCAGCAAACTCATCAGTAGCATCATCGAAATTTATAGTTTCTGCTATGCGTAATGTCTGGAACAAGTATAGTAGTGAAATCTCCCGTCCTTGTGACATGCACAACTTGCCTTGAACAATTTTTGCACCCTTTCTTTAGCTACGCCCGGGGCAGATGGCCCGCTTGCCCCGCCCTAGTTACGGCGCTGACTTTATATGACCAAAATGGATTCTTCAGCCGCTGAGAAGAACGGATAATAATAAAATTGCTTTCCGAGAATTTAGAGAAAATTGTAAGTGAACTTCGATTCAATTTGGTCCACTTCGAAAAACGTTTAGTTAGATTTGGTCAAAAATAATTTATTTAGTGTATGCATGAAAAATTTGTGGTACTCTAACACTTACCTCGCAAGCTTTATTTCGTAAATAATAAGAATTTTATAGTTTACATAGAGTACAACATTGTGTTAATGCTTAAATTACGTTGCCTAACATCGAATGTGTTGTTTTTCAAAAATTAATAAATATCTTAGAGAAATGAAAAAATCTTTTTGTAATAAAAATGTCACGAAGTTATTATAGAACGTAGAGAAAATATGAAAATATTAAATCATGTAACATTTGCCGATCTAGATTTAAAAGAAACTCGGTGACTTCGTTTTTTATAATTATATAATATTATATATTTATAATAATATAATATTAAAACGCGGTTTGCATATGAGTGATTACGTAAAGTTAACAGCGATGGAAGTATACTACAGAATAACGTTGCACAAATATAAGCACAAATGTTTAAGAGCAACAGAGTAAAATCAAAATAACAATGTGCATATTCTGTAGAAATATTTAAATAATATATATACCTATTAAATTAACTTCAGAGAAAAAATCAGCATATTTGATGGCAAATACGAAAGCAACTGTACCTAACTGAAGAGCAGCGCTCGCAAAGGAATACACCGAAGGATCAAATAAATTATATCATTGAGTAAAAAATATTTTAACGCTATATTTCGAAATTTTGCTAGATTGATATTTGAATTCTATGAGGAGTGATTTTTTTAATAAATTTACCATGCTCCATGAAAAAACTAGCCCTTATAACTAAGCCATTAGTTCTAAAATTATGTACAGTTTTGTACGTATTTTATAGCATGCATCGTACTACATAGCCAATACCTTCAACATTGATTAGTTAATTTCATAAAATCCGCTGAATTAAACCTGATTTTCTCTTGAATTATTTTAGAATTCAAATAAATTATTCGCGTTGATTGGCATTCATGTTATTGTAAATTTGAGCAAATATACTTTGCTACGTTCCTAAACGTTAGGAAAATGAATTTCCTATATCACGCGTAGGCGAAAAACACCTTCAAACACCAGACATAACACCGCTCGAGGCAATCTTCCCAAAACGCAATAACCTGGGAGGACCAAATAAGAGATGCCACGAAAATTACACGTGAATTCTTTTATATATTTACAAACAAGGTCGAGATCATTATGAATGCAAAGGCCTATCTCCCCCATAGCCCTGTAGTCCAAGAAGCAAAAACAAGTGTCTGCGCTGTTTTCGTCTCGATCTCTCTCCTCTCTCGCCCCTCTCTCCCCCTCTCTTTCTCTCTCTCTCTCTCTCTCTCTCTCTCTCTCTCTCTCTCTCTCTCTCTCTCTCTCTCTCTCTCTCGCCCCTCTCTCCCTCTCTCTCCATTATCCCCTCCATTATCCCCTCCTTCCACCTTTCCTCTTTCGCTCACCTTTGTTGACTGAATCGTTTTGCAAAACCTTTCTCTCTTTCTCTCTGTCACACTTTCTTTAACCTCTCCCCTTCCTCCCGTCTTTTCCATCTCCTTGTCCTCGTTTATTTTTTCTTTCGTTTTATTGTCCCTCTTTCTCTCTCTCTTTGCCCTCTTTTTCTTAACTTCACTTCTTCCATTCGTCTAAATTTCTATACGCAGGGGTGGCTAAACTAACTTACCCTCTGAGCCGCATGCGATAATCTTTAGAAGTTCGAGAGCCGCATGCTTTGCTCATAAATTTACGAACGGTAAAATAAAACCTGCATCCGAAGCAATTCAGATTTAATACGTCCCTTAGGCATCTCCAACACGTCTCAAGTCACACTATGTCATTGTGTGTCTTTGAATCGAAATTTAAAAGAGCAGCATGCGGCTCACGATCCGCGGTTTGGCCATCTCTGTTCTATAGCATTCTTATTTATTCCTTTCTCCCCCTTTTTTGACTCTCAATAATGATTACATTTCGCCCAAGGTTAAGTTCTCTTTGAGGGCGTGATTTTTTTACGAGTCATATTTGCCATTCCTTATAAGCAAATAAATGGCGTTTAAAATCTTCGAGTTATCATCTCGTTCCAGCCATCTCTCTCACACTTAATGCCTTGAATCCCGATCCCCGTTTATGCTTTGCCACTTTTACTTCTCTCCTCTATCTAACCTCTTCCGAGTTCTCTTTTTTTTCCTTCCTCCTCCTCCACGCGTGTCTCTTCTCCCGCTTACTTCTTCCCTCTTCTTCTCTCCCTCTCCCCCTCTCTTTCCCATGCTTTCTCTCCTCACCCCTAATCTCCTCCCGAGTCGCCAAATGTCCTCGTAGAACTTTGCCAAGGCGCTTGGGTGAGTCACCCTGTAGAGCTGGTGTCGGGAAGCGGAGGGGGAGAAAGGGAGAAGGGGCAGCGGAGGAGAGAAGAGGGTGAAAGGGTGGCAGGGGAAGGAGAGACTTAAAGGAGTGAGAAGGCAAATTAGAATGGAGTTGGTGAGAAGGGAGGGAGAGGAGGGTAATTGATTCATCCGGCTATTGACCCGGTCCTTTAGGGTGTGCGGCGGGCTGCGAATGTCAACTGTCTTTTTTTCGTTGGACTAAGAGGAGAAAGATGCGTGAGAGGGCACCAGGCTGTCTGCCTCGAATGGGGATGCCTATCTCGCGTCATTTGAGAGCTCTTGATGACTCTAGGTGACGTAGGCCTCGGAGTGAGCGAAAAAAATTCTCGAAGAAATAAGTGCTCGCACATCGGGCGAAGGGTGATTTTTCGCATAGACGCATTATGCGCGCGGAAATATTGGCAGATAACAGATATAAATTTGTGAACAACCGTGCATGTAGTGTATCTCCATTATGAATACGGGTTGTTGGCTTGAGTAAAAAATTTAATTGAATTGTGTATATTAGGAGGTTCGAAAGTAACAGAGAAAAACTAAAAATTATTGTTATTATTCTAAGATGTTTCATTTAGGTATGCAATTTTTCATCGCTTATTAAGTGCTTATTCTAAAGAGGAATGAGTTAATATTTCATTAGTTTCAATCTGTTGCAACTTATGATACCTAGTTTTTTAATTTCTGCGGGTACTTTCAAACCTTAATATTTTTTTCAAGTGAATCTAACGTTATTTACGCCCATTTTTTGTTCTCCGTTTATACACATTTTAATCATATCTTTAAAGTCCTTCGATCGTTCAAATTCATTGTTACAATCGTTTCACACTCACATTTCTTCATAAAATCATCACATGTTGCTTTGGATGGTTTTTATAAACAGAAACAACGTGGGGTGATGTGCTTTCATTGTTGCCAAATATGTTCCCATTCGGAAGTGCCGCACACGCGCTCAATGGAGCGGATATACTCCCAACCGTGAGTTATAAAGTATTTTATAGATCGTGGTCTCCGCCCAAAAATAAATCTTATTTTTAACAAATGCCAAGCGTTCCTTTCGCAACGTTTTTATTCTCTCTAGCGGTTTCCTTTGACAACCTCCGGAATTTCGCTGGCCCGTAAAATTTGCCTTCTCAGGACTGAGACTAAAATAATGCGATAACATCATATGCGCGTTATTTTTTCCCATCCCGATTAATTATTGGTAGATCCTTGAAGCGCATTTCACCGAATGCCATACTTTTGCGAATAACTTTCGTTACTTGTCAGAAAAAAACCGCATGTTCGCACGAGTAATCACGTTTTGCGATTAAAATTTCCCCGTCGAACATTTTCATATTACGGCGCATCTCATTATCCCTCGCAAATAGTTATTATTTTACAGCTCACAATTATAATTTCATTTATCTTATCTCGAATCATCGCCTCTCTCGTTTTTTCCCACTTTCCGTCGCGGCATAACACGTACGACTTTCTTTTTATTAATCCTGGCGTTTCGTATGGTTACGAGTTTCTTTTGAGTAGACGTCTGTGGATTACGTCTTCACATCCTTGGGATTAAGCGGCTTCTGCCATTTCTTCTGGGCTGCTCCGAAGGTCACTGAACGCATATCGGGGGTGCACATCTTATTCCCTTACCCCTTCCCTCTCACTCCCTCCTTTCCCCGCCCTTCCGTTTTCATGGTTTACGATGCAAGCCATTGGATTTCGCCCTGGGCGACTCTTAAGACGGGCGATCATTTGTTTTTCTGTCCATTACGCTCGAGTGCCGCGTAACCCAAGGGATTTTTTAAAGCTCAATAAATACTCTCACGCATTGTTGATGACGACGCTGGAAGTCGTCGCTATAGACGTCATAATGGCTCAATTTCCGACGGAGTCGAATATGAATACTGGCTTTTGTAGAGGTTTGTAAACCTACGGATATATATATATATATATATATATATATATATATATATATATATATATATATATGCACTGGTGGTGTAGTGGTTAGCGTGTCGGCTTTCTATTGCAAAGTTCGGGGGTTCAAACCCCTCGAATGGAGGTTTTATTTAAAAAAAAAAACTATCATCAGTGCCTGGCAGTAGGCAGCAGTACTGTCAGTATGGTATAGAGCCGAAAACAAATGATGTTGGTTGGGTCTATATCCAATACAGCTGTAGGCGTGATCAGGACGATTTGAATGGCTACAGTACTGCGATGTGGAAAGCAAGAGGGAAACTACCACATTACAATCCCTAGTAAAGATTATATGGTTGGACAATATGAGTTCTCTCGAGGTAAAACAATCCGGAGGTAAAATAGTCCCCCAATCGGATCTCCGGGCGGGGACTGCCTTGAGGAAAACATTTGTCGAAAGTAAATTACGAATAGGGACTTGGAACGTAAGAACTATGAGAAAGGCAGGAAAGCTAGAGAACTTGAAAGAAGAAATGAGAAGAAATAGAGTGGACATTATAGGGCTAAGCGAAACTAGATGGGAGGGAGAAGGACAGTTCGACTCGGAAGAATTCACGGTAGTTTATTCTGGAGGAAATAGTGGGGAAAGGGGAGTAGCTCTGGTACTTAGGAAAGATATGATGAAAAGCGTGACAAAGATAATAGCAACCAACGATAGACTGATGGCAATAAAGCTAAAAGCAGTCCCAGTGGACATGCTGATAATCCAGGTATATATGCCAACGTCAGCTCATAACGATGAAGAAATAGATGAAATCTATGAGCAAATTAATGAAATTTACGAAGAAGACGGAAGAGGAAAGGTAAACTGCATTATAATGGGAGATTGGAACAGCATAGTCGGAGAAGGACAGGAAGAAAATGTTGTCGGGCAATACGGACTTGGGAAGAGAAATCGAGGAGGGGAGAAACTCGTAGAATTCTGCATCAATAATGACCTTGTAGTGACTAATACATGGTTCAAAAACCATAAACGAAGGTTATACACATGGAAAAGCCCAGGAGATAGAATGAGATGCCAAATAGATTACATCCTTGTAAAACAAAGATTCAGGAACAGCATAAAGAACGCCAAGGCATTGCAAGGAGCAGACATTGATTCAGATCACAGCCTTCTAATACTTGACGTGAATACAAAGCTCAAACAAATAAGAAAAACGAGAAGAGAAAGACAGACCTGGGACCTAGAAAAACTGAAAGAAAGGCAGGATGTAGTCAGCATGAAGTTGGAAGATAACCTAAGAAAGTTGAAAAACAAACCGAAGACCGTTGATATAGAATGGGATGAAATTAAAACCAGTATCAAGGATACCTTGGATAAAGAGATTGGAAAACAAGAGAAGAAAATCAGAAAACCATGGATCACGAAGGAAATGCTGGAGAAAATGGATGAGAGACGAAAATGGAAAAACGTTAACAGTGAAGAAGGTAGAGCCAACTATAGGCGTATAAACAATGAGTTGAGAAGGGTAACAGATAAAGCTAGAGAAAATTGGATATAAGGAAAATGCGATGAAATAGAACAGATGGAGAAGTTAGGACGGTACGATATGATGTACGCTAGGGCACTGGAATTAGAAGATAAGAAGTCTAATGGAATTTGTGGTAAAGGAATTATGAATACAGATATGGGAAGAATACATTAAGGAATTATACAGCAAACAGGCAGGAGCGGCAAAAATAGAACTGGAAAATGAGGAAAACATTGAAGAAGACAACTTGGGACCAAGTATTATGGAGAGCGAAGTAGAAAAGGCGATAGTGGAACTAAAGAAGGGGAAAGCCACTGGCAGCGATGGAATACCGGCTGAGATACTTAAAGTCATAGGATCAGAAGGACTAAAAGCGATCACGAAATTAATTAATAAGATTTACGACACGGGAGAGTGGCCTCAGGATTTCCTAGAAGTAACAATGATCCCTCTAAAGAAGAAGCCAAAAGCAATGCAGTGTAAAGATTACAGAACTATAAGCCTTCTGTCACACACATCGAAGATCATCACGAGGATTCTTAATAAAAGGCTGGAGAAAAAGGCAGAAGAAATAATAGGGGAAGATCAATTTGGTTTCAGAAAAGGACGAGGAACTAGAGATGCTATAGGAGTAGTTAGAATCATATCAGAAAGGGCAATAGAATACAGTCAAGATATCTGCGCATGTTTCGTAGACTGGCAGAAGGCCTTTGATAGAGTAAATTGGGTAAAGTTGATGAAGATATTAAAGGATATAGGTGTAGACTGGAAAGACAGGAGACTGATTAAGAATTTATATGAGAATCAAGTTGTAAAGGTCAGGTTTGAGAATGTGGACACCTGCGGAATAAATATCGGTAGAGGAGTAAGACAAGGCTGCTGCCTATCGCCAACCTTATTCAATATATATGGAGAAAGTCTAATGCAAGAAGCTTTAGAAGGCACAGGGGATTTCAAAATTGGAGGAAGGATTTTAAGAACAGTAAAATACGCAGATGATCAAGTACTTCTAGCAAGAAAGGAAGAGGAGCTACAAAAAATGATAAATAGACTAGTGATAACAGGTAGAAAATACGGTATGAAAATAAATACAGAAAAATCCAAGGTCATTCGAATATCGGGTAAAGAAGAGAATCTGAACATAACTATTGGGGGAAAGCCATTAGAACAAGTTTCAGAATATAAATACCTTGGAAGTATCATAACACGAGAGGCAAAATGTACGGATGAGATCAGAAATAGAATAGAAAAAGCAAAAGCGGCTTTCAGGAGAAAGAAACAACTACTTACAGGGAATATAAGGGAAGATATCCGCAAGAAGTTGATAAACTGCTACGTATGGAGTATAGCATTGTATGGGGCAGAAACATGGACGCTAAGGAAAAAGGACATCAAATACTTGGAAAGCTTTGAAATGTGGACTTGGAGGAGAATGCTGAAGATAAAATGGACAGATAGGATGAAAAACGATGAAGTGCTACGAAGAATAGGAGAGAAGCGAATGATTATACAGACTATTAGAAAGAGGAAGGCTAACTGGGTTGGACATTACCTGAGGAGAGAGAGTATGATTAAAGACGTGTTAGAAGGAAAACTAGATGGGAAAAGTGAAAGAGGCAGGAAAAGGTTTCAGCTGATAGACGATTTGAAAGGGAAAGAGAGTTATCAAGATATGAAGAGGACAGCGGAAAATAGGAGTATATGGAGAACCAGGTTTAACCATGAATAATCACGGACCTGTCTACGGACAGACTACCTATGATGATGATATATATATATATATATATATATATATATATATATATATATATATATATATATATATATATATATATATATATATATATATATATTCCTATCCCTAGTGGGGTGCGGGGCCCAGGACGATCTAAAATCAAGGTATAATTCGCGCACTAAAAATATTTGTAAAATATATTGTATATTTTTAAATATGTATATTTTATTGTATAATTTAAATATACATATATTTCTTACTCTGATTTTAAATTGAGGAATCACTTCTGGGCAGAGCCTTCCCAAGGGTACGGCGAATCGGGGAGGTCGCCTCGGACCCCGCATTTAAAGGGGCCCCGCGCTAAGCAACAAAAGGAAGATTGCTGCTAAGCGAGGACGACACTCATGGTGTTCGATTGAAAAGGCTACTACTTGCGATTTCTTTGTCATTGTAGATCAGGCTCTCATGTCACTGACACCGCGTTTCGAACAAATGGAAGAGTACGCAGGTAATTTCGGCTTTCTATATGATATCAAAAACTTTCAGAATTAACAGAAGGCGAAATGAAAAAACTGTATAAATTTGGATAACATATTGAGTGATAAAGATTCGCACGACATCGACAGTACAGACCTTTTCTTAGAACTACGTGTACTTTGACAGTTGATCCTCCAAGGAAAGAAAAGTGCACTTGAAATCCTTAAGGTTGTCCCAAAAGAGATTGAGTGGATTGGCTATGCTGTTTATCGAGAGAGAGCCTCAGATTTGGATTGCAATGATCTGATGGCAGAGTTTGCTGCAAGAAAGTCGAGGAAGTTGAGTTCTGAATGTAGATAGTGCAATAAACAGTGAGTTTTTATTCTACTTTAGTATTAAGTTGACCTCACGTATTTTATCAGACGTAAATGATCAAATTATTTTTGGTTCTCCTAACGAAGGACTAGTGTATCTGCGACAGGTGTCATTTTATCTAGAATCGGAATTTTATATTCCGTATGAATTTGTTGATATGTTTATTTCTGTGATTTTCTTTAAATACCCCAGGCGGTGAATTTTTGTCCTACGGTCCTTGATCCAACTTTTAATATTATGTGACTTGAAGTTACCGAAAGAGCTCTGTAAAATATTAAATTAAATTGTGTAATTGCCCATCGAAATAATGACAGGATTTTAATCATGTATCTAATGGTAGTAGTATTTCTTTGGTAAAATCTGTCATTAACGGAAAACAGAAACAATAAATTGACACGAAATATGGAGCTAATAGAACGGTATTGCTCTTAAGAATCTTATTTTACGAATGAAACCTCTGACCTGATAAACACTCGCTAGCTAGACGCTGAATGCACGAAGAAGTCACAGAATACTATCGATGCTCCTTCGGGGGTGCCGGTGGTGTAGTGGTTATGATGCTGGCTGCTACTCGCCTGCTGCTTGAAAAGGCAGCGGGCACGAATCCTGCACAAGTAGTAGGTCGCTCGGCCCCGTTTGTATGGTTTGAGGAGACCGCGCAAATTCAGATGTTCCTTCCTTTGGAAGGGACGTTATGCCGTTGGCCCCCTTTGTGTTCTTTGTTAAGAGTAATGCCTGTACCGGGTTTCTCTTCTCCCTTGCTATCCAGCTATTTATTGCACTACCTCTTAGATACCCATTGCGCGTAGGCAAGAGGTGAATCAGCTGGGAACATACATTAGTACATTAGATGCTCCTTCGATGAAAGGTCGAGCAAAACGTCTGATAACGTCCGAAGCTCTACGCTCCCAATTTTTTCCGTGACGCATCACTTGACAAGAAATGTAAATATTGACGTTTGTAAATGTATACACAGGCATCGCATACTAATTGATACCTTTCTTAACAGCAGAGAATTAAATTTGTAGCCGTCGGATTCGCATCTGACCCCTAAGTGCAGCCCATTTGTCTGTATTGATATGCATAAATATACTATGCCAGTTATCGACGACGATGGATTATAGTTTATAGTAGAAGCAAAATTTGGGAGCCTCTATGCTTAGCATACTCTGTATACCCCATCACGCCGACCCTCTTGAAAATTAGGAAGAATAATCAAGAATCACGCATTTGCCTCAACGTTGACCCTACAAAGTATGTCAACTTAATAATATGTCCTAACCTAGCTACCTAATCAAATCACCTATAGTAACACACAAGTATAATAATACCTAAAATTCAATCACTCTAAATTTAAAATTCTATTAAAACAAAAATAAACTACAACCGCAAACCTTACTGCCGAATAAACAATTGTCTTTCATGAACTAATTAAGCCTGGGAACAAAATCACAACTATTCTGACACTAGACAAAGTTAACTATGCAACCCATACAAACTCGACAGGAAGTTCAAAATTAACTAGCCTACATAAATATTAAACAAGCCTTACAGCAAAACGAAACCTGACAATCTCCCAAATTCAACTATACGTAATCCATTTCAACGCAATTAAGCCCTTGGACCTCGCCTTGTCCTGTCTTCACAATAATGCTTGTTGCTAAGCAAATATAGCGTGACTTGGTCCGTTAGAAAAACTGACAAGAGCTTAAGATAATATTTTTGCGAACAGTCTCATGCGATGCTATGCAATAAGATATTTCATAGTTGTTTACCGGAAGTAATGTATATTCGAAAATATCGAATCGGTGTCCGAGCTATACCGAATCGAATCGAATTCCCCAATCGAAATCAAATCTAATCTCGAAGCTTCGCAGGATCGTATACAAAATATGAAGAACTTTTTTCTATTTTGAAACACTGGAATACTTACTGAGAAATATTACAGAATTTTGTTATACATACTACTCTGAGTAAACTCTTATTAAGCGTCCTTAAGAAGAGTTCCTAATATTTGTATTTTTTTAAATCTCGTCATAAAAACTTGCGCATTTAGTGGTCGCACTTAAAGTTTTAACTATTTTTTTATTTTCTTGAGAGATAGTAACTTCCTGAAGAAGTAAGTCCGCTTTATTTGGCACAACTTAATGAATTAAATCGATGCACATCACTCCTTAACTCAGAGCAAAAACGTGTCGAATTTATCATTAATGGAATATTTGCGTATCGCTGAAATAACTCTTCTATGTCGAATAGCACTTATACTTATATTCTAGTCTCCTTAGAGAACAGAGAAATATTTTTAGATGAGCGTTTTCATTTGAATTTATTCAGCATTACCAAGCTAATTCAATTATGCCAATGAATCATTGGCGGATCCACGTGGAATGGGTGATGGGAGCGATCGCCCCTCCCCCTCCTTGGTTGTCCCCTTTGCCCTCCACTGGATGCATACTTAAACTAAAAGTAATGCGTAAATGTTATGAAAGATAAGCGGCTTATAATATTGAAATTATTTCCTTGTAAATTTAATTTCGAGGTAAGTAATAAGAATTAAAATATAACCAAGCTCCTTCCTTTATCGTATTCGAATATCTCCTTGCTTTTTATAACATAGCTACGTTGGGAATATTTCTGAAACGAGAGAAAATTCTGCTATGATTGTTACTGGAACCCAGGTCTTCCACTTGCCGGGCGGATATTCTTCCACAGACCTATCGTAGAAGACTAATCTCCCGTCTCTGAACGTTGCTCCAACTAAGAAAACATCCGCGTTCAGAAACGGGAGAACTGACCTGCAACGATAGTTCAGTGGTAGAATATCTGCCCGACGAGTTGGATTCCCGATCATAGCATAATTTTTTCTCGTTTCAGAAATATTCCCAACTTTACAGCTTATGCCTGTCTGCAGAGAATCTAGAGATCGCTTTATTATAATCGTCTTTATTGAGGGCGTTATTTGGACAATCATGTCCATTCTTACATATAACCCTGACGAACACAAACATCCACGTCCGAGGCGGGATTCGAACCCGCGACCCTACTATCCGTTGGCAGATACTCTAACCAACCGTCTACCAAGGCCATCATGCGTAGCTACTACGTGTTAAACATTCAAAGGATATTTATGAAAAAAATAGAGTCCCACGGCAATCACGCGGAAATCTCCCTCTTGTATACGAGGCTAATTCATAATTTAGCACATTTCCTGTGCGAACTGTTACAGTCAAACCACTGATTATCATTATTAAGTTTATAGCTACTTTTTAGTTTTTATTTATTTCGAGTTTATCAAAGTAATTGAATTGATGCACGAACATTTTGGAACCGTTCGTTGGCAGTTGGGCTTTTAAAAATAAGGAAATTTGGAAATTTCTATAGCAACGGCACAAAATAATTTAGAAATTCTGCTTCTTGGGTCTACGGTTATTGTTTCTTGCGCCTTATATATATTTAAATCTTCCTCAGAATCTCAATCAGTATTTAAAAAAAACATCGTGGAAATCATTGGTTATTCAATAAACGCCTCCCTGAAGTCGATCCATTATTTCTAAACAATTTCTAAAACTTAAAAAAGGTGCTCGAAAAGTTTTAAGCGAGCGCAATTGTTAAGCGAAGTGATTGATGGAGTGGATTGCATCTGTGAGGAAGAGGGAAAGAGACGTTTTAAGAGAGAGAGAATGGGGGAGGGGGTTAGACGGTGGCGCTAGGAATGGGGAACGCGGGGATTTGAGTGAGTGAGAAAGGTTGGTTGTCGGAGAGTGGCGAGAGAGACAGCGGGGGCGGCGCGAAGGGCGCGGCTGAAGGAGGGCAATGCGAACGGGGGGCGGGCGGGGCAGGGTTAGCGTAAGACGGAAAATGTAGGATGCAGGGCTGACACGGGGCGGCGTCGTTGGGGATGCGGGAAGGAACATCGGTAGGATAGGGTCGAGGGAGCGGGACATTGGTCGAGGGCGAAGGTTGTTTCAGCTTTGGAGGCAGGGGGGAGGAGTGGGTGGAATCGAGGGTGCTAGGAGGGTTAGGATCGGCTCGGAGGGGAAATTAGAAGAAAACGAGGAAAAATGAAGGGGCAGGTATGACGGAGAAAGGTAGGGGATCTGGGACGGAGGAGGGAGAAAAAGAGAGGGATCATCTTGGATGTGGACCAAAGGGCCGCTGGGGGGAGCATGCAGACGGCAGGGCAGACGGGAGCAGAGGAGGAGGGGGAGGGAGAAGGAGGGAAAGAAGAGGTATGGAGTGAGACGGCAGCCGACAGTCACATGACTATATTTAGCCCTCGGCGTCGGGGCGAGCAAGAGAATGCGGATTTCCCCCGGCGTCGGAAAGAGCGGAGGGGGGGGGGGGCGTAGTGGGAGGAGACACGGGGTTGAGAGAGTAGAGGGAAAGTATAAGGAGAGTGGGGGGAGGGTAAGGAGGGGAAGGGTGAGGCTTGGGCGGAGAGCATTTCGGAAAGGATATTTTCCCACACGGCGGAATCGTAATGTGGTTTTAGGGTTGGCATGAGACACTTCCCTCCGCTAAACTCATTTCATATCTCTATTTCTTACTCATTCAGTGGTCCGCTTTCTGCACAGCCGGCGCTGATATAAAATTTCTCTTATTTACCACCGCGTATCGTATTCACCCATCCTCAATCATTATCCTCATAAATTTAGCTGAGCTCAAGTTGTTGAGACAATTAAAATTTTATTAAAGGATCTTTTAAACCACCGTATTTTGTGTTCTCTGAATCCTTTAATAAATTATTCATTCAAATTTTCGTCTGCATAGGTTTTTATATTCTTTCTCGTTATATTACCGCGTTTTGCCAAATGAAAATTCGGGTTTTTTTAAAAATTACATCAATATTCCTCCCTTTGATCCTTGCGCTTCCTTGACAGTTTCCAGCATGCTCTTTATAGACTCAGATACGAACTACAGAGAAACACCTCAAATGAGTGACACATCATCCTTGTTAGTAACTGTTCGAATATTTTAAAAATATTTTATTGGCTTTAATTTTTAGTTTTTTTTTGCAAAGAGGAAACTCCTACACGTATGCAGTTTGTTTTTTCCAGAATCTTATATTCCTCTAGGAATAGATTTTGACCAACAGTCACGTTTCTTCCGTCAGGAATTCTTTTCGAGCATACACTGCCGTGCTAAAAACATTCCCTCGCATTTCTCCAATAATTTCTTCATTAAATTTCCTAGCACCACAGCGATTTTAAATTTCTCATCAGAGGCGAGGCGTGGGAGACACAAATTCTCCATGAATCTCGGTTACTCTTTTATTCGTCCGACATGGTGGATCGACAAGAGATCTCCGATGAAGAGAAGGGGATGGACGCCCAAAAAATAACATTTTATAGGTTTGGGGGTGGCGAGAGAGTGAGGCGGGATTGGTCGGCTCGGCCTTAAGGCCCCAAATAAGGCCGGCCCTTGAGCCTCTTATCCGCCGTCATCTATCCTACCCCCCTTTCCACCACCCCCAACCCCTCGCTAAGGGAAGACCCTCCTTAGTTGTCCCCACCTATCCTCCTCCCCTCCCCCATCCTTCCCTCCCTCCCACCAAGCATCTTACGTCCGCAAATTTAGTGTGTCCTTCCCATCCCCCGCAACCCTTTTCCCGAGCGCGCCTCCCCCTCTCCAATCCTCCTCTCTCCCTCTTAGACCACTATTATTAAGGCCTCCCTCGATCTCTCATCCCCTTCCGATTCCTTCTACTCCTCCTGAAACCCCTCTCCCTCCCTTATTCCGCCTCCGTCCTGTTCCGTGGTATCCATCTCAATAACCTCTCCGTGGCCTTTTTCATCTTTGGTAGACCTCCCACAATCTACACGTCTTCACTGAGGGAGCAACCACGACGTTCTTCATCCACTCGTTTCCCTTATTTCCGCCCACCTTCCTCCCACTCTGCTTTCCTTATTCTTCGCCGACCTATTCCTTAACCCATCCATATCCGTCTAGCTCTTAAACTCTCCCTCTGTCCCTCTCAGTCTCTCGATCAATATCTCAAGTTGAGGTACCGCGGTCAGAAACTAATTTACTGGGCCACCATCACCTTCCTGCAATGCCAAACCGAATAGTGAACCCTGGCGTTTTAATTATCTCGACCTTTCCGTGTTCTGATTCGTAGCAAACGTCCTATTTAGCGGAGAATCTTGCTTCGTGAAAAAGAAAGAAGAATAAGAATTTTGCCTGAGATTTTTTTCGGCCGCGATCAAAAACGTTTGGATTGCATCGCATCTACATGATTCGTGAAATCAAAATTCAGGTTCTTCGAGGATGCGCCTTTCATTTTTTTCTTATTTTCATCGGTGACAACAACGAATAATCTGATCTAGAAAAGTTTTGGATGATTATTGAATTTTTTCCGAAATCAAATTTTATCGTGAGTTCGACTACATATTGCCAATATCACGGATTAAATTCAAGAAAGAATTATTTAGCTCACCTATGGCTGAAATCAAATTGGAAAACCATGTTTCCCCAATAGCTATAAAACGCAAGGAAAACCGAAAGCACACTCTAAAAAAGAGCACTTCTTTTTTACAATCTACTTTGGCTGAATCGCCAACGATGATGTCTGATTTATTGCCGAAATGAGCGCTGGTTTTCCTTTTTTATGGCTGGTGGGGAAACTAAGTTTTTCAATTTGAGCTTGCATTTACAGCAATGCATCTCCGTTGGCCAAAATTTGCCTACCCAGGTAACAAGAAGTAACATCGATTCCGGCATTTTCTTGGCACGCATCCTTTCCTAAAGCATAACACTTATTCGTCATTTATGTAAATAAAAAACTAATGCATAAATCAATAAACACAATACCTTTCTATCTTAAAGTGACACCTCTTCAACTGTTTATACGAACCCACACAACTTAAAAAATGTATTAGGCAGTACTAAAGACAAGGCAGAAGAGTTGAACAAATCTGGGATCTATAAAATACAATGTTCACATTGCGACAAACAATATATAGGCCAAGCAAGAAGGAAAATAATCACACGGTTGAAGGAACATCTAGCACACTACAAATACAATCGCTTTGAAAAATCGAGCGTAGCCAAACATATAGTTGAAACAGGGCACAGTATAAATGTGAACGACATCAAATTAATTAATTCGTCAAACAACTCGCTCAACTCCTTGGAAAATTTACACATTTACAAAAACCGTCAAACAATCATGAATACAGACACGGAATTCAACAAAACCTTGTACAAACTGACAGATAATCATAACATCGACGCCTAAAACGTTTTTCGCAATTATTTTGTTTTTCGTTCCCCTCAATACCCAAATCCTCATTGTCCTCACAGTTGATTTTCAGTCACTGTCGAGAGAAGTTCGCCCCTGAAGATGCCCACTTAGTGGGCGAAATGCATCGGGTTTATAATAAACTTTTATGGCTGAAGGAGTTGTCCCACCGATGATAAATCGTGCCATAAGTTAATCATGCCACCAACCTTTATAACAATAAGGGGGCAAACCAAAATGTAACACAATCAAACGGTATGTAAAAAATTGTCGAATTAATGCTATGAAGTTCAAAAAATATCCTTCCTTAATTCTTCCGCTCTTCATTTTTCTTTGTTGACTCAGCTTCAACTTCGTAAATATTCTCGGAATATGATAAAAATCGACGCCAAACATTTCTGGCACCTGAAATCTTTACGTAACTGGGAATTTCCCCTGTATCAGCGCTTTTGTTGGAAAACTGTTTACCTGACCGAAATGCTCTTTCTGAAGTAGATTTTGATATATCGCAGGCGTGGCCGGGCGCGTGCGTTGTAACGAGTACGATTTATTCATCTGGTTACTCTCTTTCAGCGCATTTCCACACCACGCCTCTCAAAACGTTATTTTCCTGGGTGCATTCGCGAGAATATTGCGGATCATGAACTTCCTCCATACATTTTGCACAGCTTAAATATCCTATTTGTCGACGTTCTTCTTGGTAGTAACGAGCACCTATTCGTTTAGTGTTTCTAATGTTTGACACAGACCCGTATTATGTGGTTGAGCGTGTAAACTTTTATTTTAGGAAACCTAAGACTGTTATGTATTGGGTGCCTATACTGCATTATTCGATTCAATGATATGCCCACTTTAAATTTGGATTTGGCTACAAAGTAACAATACTGATTTATAGCTTTCTGTTTGTTGATTGTAACAAGATAAAATTCAATGAGCTGGCTTCAGTGTTTCATTTTTTTAAGTATTCAAGTAAACATCTCTGTAGCTTAAGTTCATGAAGTAATATCTTTTTAATATAATGCCATCGTAATAGTTTTAATGAAATTGATGGAAAAACTTGCTATGCCAAATGTCCTGAAAATTTTTGATCTTTTAAATAGTTTTATATTAAAAAGGATAACAAGATAAAAATTCCATATATATATGAAGGATATCACTTTACTAATTAATCAATTAATTTAATGGCGCATGTTGATTATTAATGTTGCATCAATATCCATATTTGATGATTTTTTACTACTATGGATAACAGTCTGTATGAAAGGCCATCCCTTAATCATATCCTTCTACATCGGAAAAAATAATCGGTAAAGTAAATATGTAAAATAAACTACAGTAACATCATTGAATTATGTCTCAGATGCAGCTGGAAACTATCGACTTATGTATTTAATGCGGCGTTGTTTCAAGCTGAAGTTGAGTTTTTTGAAGGTGAAACTGGCACTACGCCTCAAAACGTCCTTCTGTTTAACCCCCAAACTCAACTACCGCTATGGCTTTCCTCTTCCAGATTTTTTCCTTCGCTTGTTTCCTCCTACAGTGAATCTCTTTTCGTTTGGCATGTTTGTTAATAGAGTCCATCAACGGAAAAGCCGCGGCTGCGGCGAGGCTACCAGAAAGTGCGTGGAGAAAAAGATGCAGGATTCTGCGTAATAGTAAGAAGGAGAGGCGGAAAGGATGCGTTAAGGAATAAAGGAGGGGTCACTCGGGCGTACAAGTGTCGAAAGAATAGCTGTGAGAGAAGACCGCCGAGTAATGGCGAGGCGCCACTGATAAACGTCATAATATTTGAGGAAAATCTCCTTGGATCACGTCATTGATGTTTGATTATTTGTGAGGAAATCTTTATGAATGAGTTTATGTTATGATGGGTCATCTGCGATTTTTATAATATAAATAATCCATAAGGAACTAATTTTGAAAAGCATGCTTATTGACATGAGGATGACGGATTAATCAATCGGTGGATGTATTTCTGTCCATGCGAATCTAGAAATTGTAAGTTAGTTCATGGAAATATAAATGTTTTATTTCAAAGCGCAACATACTCAGTCGAAAATAATCAAATGAAATTGTATTTCGGCATTCTTTTCAGTAGCAGTAGGTGTAAAAGTTCGAAGGAAACTAATGAGTTACTATTTCATTTTGCTCCACTCATAAGCTAACGTATTTTATAGCTTCATTAAAAAGAAATTTCAGGATACGTTATTCATTGTTGATACAGTTAGAAGCATGAAAAAATGTTATGTACAAAATTAGAAGAGCCAATTAGTTGCAGCGCCAATATAGGAATTGCGATAGCATATTTTTATGTATTACGTTGTTATAAAGAAATTAATCAACTCCTATGCCGTAAATTAATAAATAGAGTGTCGCGCAAAGGTAGAGGGAGAGGAAAAAATAAAAGGAAGGTTAAAAAAGTAAATGAAAGAAATTAACACTTGCGGCGTTCAGGAAGCCCACTCCCGACACACACACACACACCAACACAAAAATCAATCGTCTCCCAACCGCAACACAGCTCGCGGACACAAACGCGCGAATGACGCACACACGATTGAAAAATTAAAACAAGAAGAAAAAAATGAAAATAAAATATAATAAAAAAAACAAGAAAGTAATAGCAGCAAACACTCTTTAGTATTGCACGTCTTTTAAACGTCTAGACGCGTTTCAAGAGCCAAGCTATCATCATCAGTACGTGATGTATGACGTTGTTATTCAGTAACGACATTCCCTTCGTCAAAAAAATTGGACGAACATGTGATTCATAGCTTCTGTAATTTACAAAGGCAGAAATTAAAATTAGGCAGTAATAAAATAAATAAAGCATATGCGTAGAATTCGTTTCGGTGGGTTCTGCAATTTATGCCAGAATTCATCGGAAATAACTCTTTATCTAAGCCTTTCTTCAGATAGAATCAAATAGTCAGAAAACGATACGAAGATGGTGGGTTTTATTAACATTGCAATCAATATAGTACTTAATTATTCGTATTATCAGCTAAGAAATATGTTTAAACATCATATGTATATACGGATCAGCGTTTAAACTACTGCCTGTTACCTTAACCAGGATGTCATCTTAACGCCTAAATCGTTTAGATCCTTGCGTATATAAACTTCACACCGTGCGGCATAATTTAGTGAATCCAGGATTTTTGGGTTAATGAAATACAACATCCTTGTCCGCGCATCAAATTGAATCGTACACGAAACACAACTGGTGATAACAACACGCTACCACCTCTCACTTTCTATCCTCTCCCTCTCCCCACCCACCGACTACACCGACTGCACCGCAGGAGATGACTCGCGCGGTATAAAGTAAATAGCGGCAATGAGGTAAGATCGGTACGTTGAAAGGTATAAAAAGGTGTTGATAATGAGGGAAAAGAGTTGCGAGAGAAAGAGGAATGGAAAAGGTGAGAGAAAATCCAAAGGGATGATGTTACCGAGGGTGAGTTTGGAGTGGGAGATGGGGGTGGAGGGGAAAAGGGGAGAGAGGGAGGAATAAGAAGGGTTAACAGGATAAGTGGTAGCACCCAAAGTGGAGAGTGTCGTCCCGGAGACAGGGGGTGGGGTGAGAAGCAGCGCCTGCGTGTGTGTGTGTGTGTGTGTGTGTGCATGGGGAGGGAAGAGGAGACAGTTGGGGTGGAGAGAAAAGTCTCCCTCGCATCCCTGAGTCACGACGACTTGACTCTTGGCTTCTTACCAGAACCAAACCACTCTCCCTTCTATTTTTCATCCCTCATCCCCATCAACTCTTGTCACCTACCCTCGTCCCTCCCCCCAAGCTAAACTTCCCTTAACTTCCCTCATACCCCGAAGCTTCATCGTGCACACCATCTCCCTCTCTCTCTCTCTCTTACTCCCTCCTCCTTTGCCTCTCGCACCTCTCCCTCACCCCCTTCCTCTCTCTTCTTCTCCTTCCTCACTTCCCTCCCAATCCTCTTCCTTCTTTAACCTTCCTTACCAATAGATCCTCGACAAACAACATCGCATACACCGCGCTTTCCCGTGGTATTTCTATGGGTACACGCAGTTCAATATAATGGATAGTTTAATGATATTGCGACTGCGTAATCGATTTGGTTTTTTTCTGTGTTGGAAAATATTTGGAAGTTGGGCACAGCCGGTGCCCAAATTATGTTAAATAATTTGCTTTGCTTTAATTCCTACTTTTGAGTTCATTGGTCTCTGGTCATTATTTATTTCCTAAGACTTTTATTATTTGTAACATAAATCCGCTTTAGTATTCAGTGAAAATATAAAAGTTCACTGTCGGATAAAAAGTAAAATGATAGATTTCAACCGAATCCGATGAAGTCACTTTGCTATTTCACTTATTCAAATTATATTGTCATCCGAAAAGTAATACATTCGATTCAATAATTATTTACGGTTTCGGCTTTACACAAACTAATATCGAAAGGAATATGGCACGTTTTTATTAAAGTTAGGTCCAACAACTGAATTTAAGTAATTTAAACGGTTCTTTATTACGTTAGTTGAAACGGACCAACATAATTTATATAGAAATGTGAAACGCCAATTTTAATATATGACGTTAAACTTATTATTTTCCTTTATATTTATTAAGAGGTCAAAAAATTTTATATTGACGAATTTTCCAAAGGGTTTCATATTTTTAACTTTAGCGGCAATAAATGTACGTTAGCTATTTAACTGTGTACCATTAAAAATAGTTTCATATGAGCAATTTAATACTACTATTTAACTTCTTAAAAGCTGTATTAATCTGTTTGTGTTTAAACCTGACAAATTACTTTCGGAGAGTTATAAAACTAAAACAATAAGAGATCATTGCATTTTAAATGTATTAGAAGTAGAAACTTGGTGTTTTTTTAAATAACGGCAGTCATTAGGAATTATTGGGGCTGAAGTGACGTGCGATAAAATAAACATTATTTCAATCGTATCATTAACACTCGTGACAGAGTGCGTGTTTCTTCCGATCTGTTCCTTCATATACATGTATATTAATTTTATTATTATTAGTTATATTAAATAAACTATTAATTAAATACTTACTATTTTACTCTCGCGCTCAGAGCAGGAAAAGATTTTTAATTCATTGTCCACCTGCTTCGCCTTGTATAATATCGGAATGACTCTTTTATGTTAGCGAAGCAGACTTTCGCTAGAGCGTTCTGCTCTCTTATGACCAAAACGGGCGTCGCAAATTCATAGATTAACCTTGTGAGAAATTATTGGACCTGGAAGGAGTTTTGCGCGAGGAGTTGCATTCATTAGGCAAAAACTGGAACGTAATACGCGTGCAGCAATGGTCAGCCCCGACTCGCTCCGTCCCTATACCAACGCACGCACACTTTAAAATAAGACCGCTTTTTCTCCCTCAAAGGTCCCGTCGTCTTTTCTCCATCCCTCGTGACGTCATCAGTTACGATGGATAAAGGCAATTACGACTCAGTTTATCTCTTCCTTCTCTCTCTCTCCCCCCTCCTCCTATTTCAATTGAATCGCCTCTATCCCTTTTTTCCTTCCGCTCTTCTCTCTATCTTTCCCCTTTCCCATATTATATCTTCACCCCGACCAATTACTCTTCTCCATCTCTCCCTCCCTTGCACTCCTCCTCCCCCATTCCTTCGCACACCCTTTCTCCTCGTCACCTCCTCCCCCCGCGCATTCCTGATCTCTCGGACGGTTTCCTGTCGGAGAAGGAGTATGGGCAGGAAGGAGGAGGAGGGGGGAGGCGGTGGTCGAGCGGAGTGCTTCGAAAAAACCTCATGCAGGTCCGAGCTACCGCCCGGTGACTTGTCCGCGGAGGAGATCACTGCCCCCAGAAGCATGTAAAACCGCGGAGATGCAGTCTTCCACACCTTTTTTTATCGTACGCGTCGTTTGTCCATCACAATCTCTCCCGCCCCGCCCTTAACCCTTCCCGAGCCGAACGGTATGTCTTGTCGCGGCGTTCCTTTTTCTCCCTTTTATTTTGTTCCTCATTTTATCTCCACTCCGCCTTCTCTTCTCCGCTTTCTTCTCACGGTTGAAAAAAGCCGAGTCGGGTAGCGGAGGGAAAGGAGAGAGAGAGAGAGGAGGGAAAGGGCCCATCGAATGCACTTCGTACCGTCTGTAGTCGTTCCCTTTATAGCATCAATCCTTTCTTTTCCCCGCCTCCCTCTTTTACCTTCATCATTCTTTTTCTCCGCTCTCCCTCCTTCCTTTCTCTCTTTCTCCCACACCCCTTTTATCTTTTCTCTCCTTGCCGTCCTTTCCTCCCTTTCCCCCCCATACCTTCCTCGCCAGCCGTCGCCTCGCACCCCCTCCCCCTTTCCCACCCCTAGTGGTGGCGTCTCGCGCAAAAAACAACATGGCGTTGCCGCGCTCGCAGACTGCTTGTCCCGGTTCCGAACTTCCGTCTTACGTGACGTGGTTTCCGTGTGCTAGCCGACGCGACCTCATTGGCCGAGGCGGAGGTGTTCGTGTTGCGGGTCACGTGGGTTGGGGCCTCTTTGATGCAAGGGAATGCGCTTAGCCTCAGGTGGGATGGGGTTCCGAGGGAGGAGTGTTTGGGAGGGGGGTTTGGGAGTGCTGCGGAAAGAAGAGAAGTAGGAAAAGAGTCGACTCTCCTCGGCGGTGGACAGTGGTCTTTCCCATGCGTCCATGTTTGTTTTAGCCGGCAGTGTTGGTAGTCGGGGGATGGGTGAGATGGGTGGGGGAGATGGACATGTAAGAAGAGTCCATCGCGGCGTTTTCTTATATCTCCCTACCACTCCTCCCTTTCTATCTCTCACTCTCTGATGGAGAACCGATAGCGGGGTAGCTTTTGGATGGGATTGAGTGCTCCTGCCTTGAGGGGTATTAAGTGGGAGAATCCCTCACTTCTCCCACTCCCTCCTCTCTCTCTTCTCGTCCCTCCGTTCCCCGCCCCTTCACTTGCCGCCAGCCCATTTGTCTCAATCCGAAGCACTGCATCTGCTAGCATTGGTAATTAACGGCTCTCCCCGGAGAGATGTGAATCCGAAGGAATGCAGAAGCTGTCTTCCTTCTCTCTCTCCCTCCCTCTCTCCGCCTACCTCTCCCATTTCCAACCAATCTTTTCCTCCTCCACCCCTTTTGTCAAGCAATTCGAGCACTTTTTTTACTTAATGGAAGCCAGCAAGCCCTCTCTCGCTCGCTCCTCCCGCACCCAATTCTCCCACCTCCTAAACTCTCCTTTTCCACGCATCTTTCTCGTTCCTCGTCGTATCTCATCCCCTCAAGGGTCCAGCGCTTCCCCCGTCCCCTCATTCCTTCTCCTTTTATAGGGTGGCCATGTATCCCATCATGCCTTTCCCGACCTTAAGGTGCTGTTAATATCCACCTATCCTCCATCCCTGTACTCCTCTCTCTCCAACTCGGTTGTATTTCCTCTCTCTACGTCCTCGCATCTTAAAAGTCCTCTCGGACTTATCTTTTTTTTCATCCCTCTTTCCTCTTATCTCGTGTTGGGCGTTTTCCTTCTCTTGAATAATTCTTCGGTTATTGGAATTGGTTTTATCCTTTGTCGTCGTTAAAGATAAATTCCTACACCCTTTTCGTCCGGACGCTTCATTAGCGGCGTTTATCCCTTCAGTTTTAACATTCCCGAGCTTTGTTTCGATAAGATATTTTCTTCGTTTATAAGGACGCTTTTAATTTTTTCGCTATTTTTTTAGATGCACATTATACCTGTGACTGAGAGTTAGGGCCCCGCTAATTTAAAATTTCCTGTCGTATTGAATCTCGTACCGAATCACCTTGAAATATTCGAATCGGGCAGTGTATAATTTACAGGACAGGAATCGCACTTGCATTTGGAGACGGCCAACTGGATAAAATTTTTAATCATCAGCGTTCTCCATATTAATTTATTTACGTTTACGAATATAAAGAAGTGATGGCGTTCTCTTGAGAAGTGAAAGAGTGAATTACAAAAAAAACCCTCTCTTGTACAATGCGAACGCTTTCTTGGGCCTTTCTCCAACTCAAAAAATGTCAAACAACTGCTAACAAATAAAGCGCTGAAGAAATAGGAAAGCAGCTAAGACACTTTTTATTGGTATTTTTGCCACTACATAGGATGTTTTGTTTCCACAAAAAAGTAAATCAGAAAATATATAAAATATCAATATGCAATATTTCGGCGAATGAACACAAATCACAGTGGCCGAGATTATACCAAAATTCTGAATGGGATGAACTGATGTAGGAAATCGTTTTTAGGCTGGTTTCCAAAGGAAACATAGCCTTATAAAATTGAAGTCCCGGGTTCGATTCTATGAACGTTTTTTCTATTTGTTTTACATAGGAAATCTCAAATCCATCGTGCAGAGATGTTTTCTTTAATACTTTAAAATATCTTGTAATTGTGATATCGGAGCATGGTTTGTACTGTTCTAGGAGAAAAAGAATATAGATTCTAATTCTTATCACCGAATTTTGATAATTGATGGTATTTTCTTGAATTTCTACTAAAACAGCGTTTTTGCGTTTTAAATCGCATTTTATCGGATCGTTGCCATGGAGACGATTATTATCGAACTCGGCTTGAACATAGCCGAGTGAACAAATGGATTATTTCCTTTTCCACTCGAATACCCTTCAGCAATGCAAAGTTAATCCATACGTATTAGCGTATAAACGGTAACAGTAATCGTTTATTTAAAAAAAAAATCCGTGCAAAATATGTCAGAAAGAGATTTTGACATTGCTTTTAGTATTTTAAACCTGATAATGCTCTATCAATTTGTTTCCCAATTTTTCTCTATCATTGATAAATTTTGAATTACAAATTGTATTTATGGTATGAGGATTACTTGCAATGACTAACACATACTGAAACATTTCCTGTCAGTATAAGTAATCAATTCGGGACGTCAACTTCGGGAAACCGGCCTGCATTAGTCCTGGTTTAGACTTCTTGTTTTTTTTCAGACTCTTAATTGAAAAATATCGTATTTTAGAATAACTTTCCTTTAACTTAAAAATGAAGATATGACAATAATTTTCATTCAATAAACTAAATATTTAATTCCTAACCTTCATGAGCTGGTTACATTGTGATTCGATTTCTTTTGAATGATTATGCATTATTTTTCCGTCAATGTAATCTACTTCATTAACTTATAGTCTTTATTGTTTCTATTTCGTCCTCGTAGAAGCTCTTTCACCTGTCATAATTTAAAAATTGCGTTGCCGACTACATTTACTGTGGTGTTTTCCTGGGGAAATCTTTTTTTTTTTTAAATACTGCAGTCGCGTCGTTTTTGCTCTGGTCATTATTAATATAAATAAGGTGGTGCGCGAATATCATTCATCCCTCGGTAATAATATCTCCGTGCTGTCGGCGGAAGAATCACATAATTACCAACGACCATATGTACGTCCCACGTTCTGCCATATCGGATCGGGGCGATGGGAGAGATAACGTAAGAACGGAGGAGAAAATCTCTCGGGGGATTGTATGTACTTGCAGTAGTAAAGGATTGTCTTAATTGAATCTCTCGTTTAATTAATACGCTCATCGCGTGCTTTGCACACTCTTAAGCTCTTTCTCTCTCTCTCTCTCCTCATCCCCTATCCACCCTGTCCATATCCCGTTTGCGTCTCTTCCTCCTTCCTTCATCCAACTACTTTTATCTTTCCCGCCCTTCTCTTCGCTTCTCTTTTCAGCCACCGTGGACGCGGTCAACTCACCGTTCGCCCACGCCCAAATACTAAAATCGGCGCGGTTCTCCTTCCGCGCCGCTTCGCAAAGCACGCTGGGTAAAAGAGCGGGGCGCGGTGCATAGGCGAGAAATCATCCGTCACTTTGGAAAAAGCAATTAAGCTAAGCTCCCGCTATCGATCTCCTCTTTTTCTTCTTATGTCGTTGCGCGTATTCGGAATGGCTGTTCCATCTTTAGACGGGAATTATGTTACGAAAAACGATAGGGAATGGAAATGATGAAGTGTGAATATAATTTTACCCTTTATGTTGGTTATGTACTGGGGTAAGGTTATTGCTGTGGAGAAACAAATCCGTTTATATCATTACTGCGCAATAATATTTAATCGTGTAGGATTTCTCGGTAGTCCCGTGAATTTTCGCTAATCCATAATACATTTCCTTCGGTGATCATAGAGTTTCAATACAATTTAAAATTCTAAAAGACGTTATCCTAAGAGGTTCTTCAAAAATATAAGAAGCAAACTGGTGTTTCTTTCGAATAATGCATCCTTAAAAGGGGAAGTATCAAAAACGTTCATCTTTGCTTCGAATAATTGTGCTAGATGCTTTTGTCTCCTGTTGGCTCTGTAAAACTCCAAAGTTCTGTCGAATGATAGTTGTGCAAACAAAGAGTTGGATAATTACGGCCTTAGGGCCGCATAACGCCCACGAGAGCATTTTAAGCGGCCCGCGGAGTCATTTATGAAAGCGAATTTGTTTACGGGTAATGTCATAACGAAATCTTTGGCTAGAAATTTAAGCAAATAAAGGCATGACCCTAAAAATGATTCATTATTGACATTAATCGCAATTTCTCAAATTACTTCCGATTGTAACTCTTATGTCGCCCGCCTAAGTATGTACTCGCAAATGATCAACCTCGCAGAAAATTTTGCCCTCCTCTGGTGTAATCAATGAATTATTTATAGATCTGTGTGCCTACTTCCCCTTCTTTCCCCGTGAGGACCTGGTTCTACGAGCGTGATTACCTATTTGCCTCTCGTAAGTTTCGTGGGATCGTCAGGTGACTGAGCCGCAAAGGGAATGAGCTTTTGTTCGGAATTTTCTCATCATCTGTAGTTATATGACGAGTTCATCGTACCGATAAGGTTGTCGTAGAGAGAGGAAGAGGGAGGTATGTGTGCTGGAATAACAGTAAAATTATATGAGTACGCGATCGGCCTTAATAATGCCATAGGCACGCAAGTCACGTGGAGTCTGTATTATGTTTGTTTTTTACGATATATGCGATTGATTTTGAGAAAAAGGGATTCTTAACTACGCAAAAGTTTTTACTTGGAAGTCCTCTACTCGAGAAATAAAACGAATGCTAATAAAATGTCTCGTCTGAAAGAATGTTGACAGGTTTTTTTCCGTTATCTAAAATCGTGCACGTGAAAGTTTGCCCTACCAGGGATGATGTCGCTGCAAAACAAATGGAGATTGTGTCCCGCATATTGTCATTTTCTCCTTTGCTTCTGTATCTTATCCATTCATATGTTGTCTATTTTTATTACGTTTTTACGATAAAATAATTGTGAGTGAACTAAAATTACTCTCTAAGAATTTTTATAATTATTTATATATCGATTGCAAATACTGCAGTCCCTTGAGCAAGGCGGAGATTATGTTCTTTGAAAGAATCGCGTTAGACCTCGCAAATTTCATTTTTTGTGAAAAAAGTCTCGGATTCGTGTAGGATATGAGTTTTCTCGTGTAACAGACGTGTAAAATCAGGACGTGCCGGATTCAGAATCGTGTTTAATTAAATTCTATACGTGTCTCATTAAATTAAATTTATGTAATTATACCAGGGATGGCAAAGGGTATATTGTATATTAAATTAACACACACGCGTGAATTATTACGTTCTTCGTTTCTGAAAGAACTCTTTATTTTCACGTGGACCTTTATATCGTCGTTAGAGCGAATTAAATAGTTTACATGCAGTTGACGAAAATAAAACAAGTCCCGAGTATTCTTGCTTCTCTCGAGGCTTTACCTACTATAAACCTACTCGCGAAATCAATAAGCAGGTTCTCATTGGCTCAATGTGTTTTTTCCAAAATGTATACAACAGATGCTATTGAAAATTTTAAGATATAATCACCGCTATATTTTTTAATTGTATGCTCCGATTCTACCAAGGGATGATCATTTTGATCCTTATGACATTCAATTCATTTGGAAACCCACGGAAGTTTTTGCCTAACTTTATTTTCATTTCTTACCTCTTCTTGCTTTATAGGAATCTTTTCCAAGAGCATTGCGGAAATACCATGGCTTATTATGAAAGTCTATAACAGATGCTATCTGTCCTGTGGCTTTAAATTCAATTATGTCTAATAATTTGTAATGTCTGCCAAGGAGAACGAGAGAAACTCATGAGTCCTTGCTAGCATTCCCTAGTGTCTGCTTTTTCTTGTTCTTTCTAGAACGCCTGAATTTTTTAGCTTTAGAGCCTAATCAGGACTATTCTTATACTCAGCTACCGATCCTGTGAATGGAGAATCTTCGCGCGTGGAATGAATTTTTTTGAAGGAACGAACAAAAATACCAGCGTATTTATTTCAATCGCGTTTGATGATGTTAAACTCCTATGCTCTTGTATTGTGATTTTTTCTGACAAAAATATTGACGTTGAAATTACCTGGGGTAAATTATTTTTTTTGGGATATTTATATCCATCTCGAATCCAATCTTTATTTCTCACGCCGTATTCCAATTCCAAAACATTTATCAGCAATTAAAATTCATTGGGACCTCTGAATAATGTCGGTTGTTTTTAATGCTTATCAGGATGTTGCTTATCGTTTAAAGAAAAATCAAATCCGTACTATCAATGAATATTATCGAATAAACGCGAACATCTAATAAATATGAGTTCGATTTTTACATAATAAATGCGAGGCTTTAATCAGTTCTCTTTAATAAATAATCTTTTCCTGTGATTGTGCTGTAAAAACGACAAAATAAATTTTTATCGTCGTGGCTAGATACAAATCCGAAAACTTCGAGTTAAAAAGTATTCCATGCAAGCTTTGCAAGCCGCCCAAGTAAAAACAACCAACTTCATCAATACATTTCAGAGATCAATTCATAAAACCATATTAAATGACTTTTTAAGATTACGTAGTAAGTATGAGATGAAAAACGATTTGTCATATTGTCAGATATCGATTTATAAAACCATATTAATTAACATTTTAAGATTTTGTAGTAAATCGGGAGTTTTTACTATTTTCTAGATTTTTCCTTTAATGGCGTCATTGTACACTTGGTTCTATTAAACATTCTAACGCTAATGTTTTGAAGTTTTTCATCCATTCGTAATATCTCCAAAAGTTTAATCGCTGATTACCGCAGAAAGATAGCATATATGTGAGGATACATTGTTTATGTGGAGGAAGAGAGAAGACCAAAATTTGAAGTACTGGCATTACCCTACTTTCTCCTATGCCTCGAGCAGCGCCAGTATCTTAAGTGTAGTGAGTCCAGGAAGGCATCCTTTTGGAAGTTGAAGGAAGTTATTGAACATATATTTGTATCTGCCCTGAACCACTTTCACCTGTTTGCGCAGCTATAAAACTTTTGAGAGGCGGAACTACGGTTCTTAACCCGGGTACAAAATTATTGGCGAGAAAGTCTCTTATCACAAGAAGGAAATAGTTAGCTGTTTCGGAATATTTTGCGCAATTAGGTTTTTAATTATCGTCTCTTATCATTATTTACAGCTAATTTATCTTCTATGAAGCCATTAAGAACGGTTAAATCATCGAATGAGGAATTTCTGATCGTATGCAGTGAATATTTCAGTTGCGGAACTAAATTAAAATAATCATATGAACAGTCTGTAATGACTATCATTCATTTCCGAGTACATAGAGCACTATTTTTTGGCTGTCCTCCATATTATTCGAACATTTTCTTTTTAATATTCGAAAGCTGTACGAACTTAATTAGTGTCGAACTGTTATAACGCAGGATTCAATGCTAGCGTAAGAGGAAAGTAGAATACGATACTTTAACCTTAGGTTCAAATATTATTTGGAGATTGTTGCATATACCTGTGATGAATTGATTATTTATTAATTATTTGTTGCTATTTCGGTGTAGAGCTTAAAATTATTTATGTTCCGATATTCTTGGGTTAAATGAAGTACATTTTTGCTCTCCCCGTTAGTCAATATCTCGAAGAAAATTAATATTCTCTTCATTTATTTTTCAAAGTTTCGGAAAAGAGCTCGGGTTTTGTAAAACCAAGACGTTTCCAAATAGAATTTCTTCTATGTATTGCTATGTATTTCGGTAATTGTGAATTTGGAAGGAATTGGCCAAACCGATTTCAACGTAATTTTGTATGGAGAAGGTGTGCAACATAGCAAAACAAAATCTCCACAATAAAAGTAATAAAACAAGTTCTTTTTACACGTGTTTGTGTTGAATGGTCCGGATTAATTTTAACGATATTTAATATTCATAATGTACACATATATACAAAACCATAATAGCATATTTGTACCGCATCAGCCAAACAGTGGTGCCACAATTACAAATTAAACTCTTTCAGTAATAATAGATTTGGAGAGAATTGGCTGGATGGATTCCATTCCATTTGCATATAAGGTTTGTACAACATACAATAATGAAATAACCAAAGACAGAGAATATAATCATCATATAAATATATAACCCAAATATTAGTTATCAGCCGGGTCGACTAAACAGGACTACCACAATATCAAGGTTAGTATTTTCTGTAACTATGAATTTGGAAGTTATTGGCTGAACGGATTTTTAAGAGATTTCGTTTGTAAGAAGAGCATAGACTAGGAAAACGAAATGAACATGTTTAGAACGAATCTAAAAAGCAGGAGTACCACAATATAAGGAAAAATAATTTTCTGATTTCAAAGCAAATACATTAGTATACGATTATACTACGGCGAATTTGACGAAAAGCACTTCTGTACCACGGGAAACCCGTGTGTATCCCTACTTGTTTGTTGTGTGCACAAAGGAAAAAAACTACTAGCCGTCAAACTCGTATTATTTAAGTCTTGCGTCTTGAAAATTTTCTGCTGAACAATTAAATTGAAGATTGATTGATTGATTTTACAGGACGATAAAAACATAAAATTAGGATTCCGATATAAAGCTCTGTAGCCATAGAATGAGAGAGCGAACGAACGAATGAAACAGATGAGGAGAGAAAGAGAGGGAAAGAGTAGTAAACTGCTGACTTATTCTCAAAAGAAAGGAGAGGAAACATAATATTTGCGATACCTTGATGTAAACGTCTAATTCTTTTGCGCGAAGGTTTCATCATTGTTCGTAGAGTTACATATGGACGAAGTGGCGGAAATTGTCCCAACTCGACTCTCCGGATCCCTTTGTGTGCACCGGCGAGAAACGCACACGGCAAACCGCTCGAAAGAGCACGTTTACTAGGGATTCGATAAGCGCAACGGCGCTGTCTGAATTTCCAGTTTCCAAATTCCAATTCCACGTGCGTACACCTTAACTATGTGTTACTCCATAGCCTTACATTACGACGGTGCGGCCATTAACTTTATTATATAGGCGTGAGCTGCGTAACGGTTAAAGAAACTTCCTTGTATGCTGGTAATGCAACGCTGCGCATGCATTATGTGTCGGGACGCGCCCTCTTGATTTCAATTCCCTCTGCATTAGCTGGCAAACGTTCTTTTGCTGTAAATGTCAGCCGATACGTCTATTTCGAAGGTTTAACAAAGTTTACAAAGAAACAAGTTAGCTCTGAACATGAAACGTAAAGTAAAATTCGTGCTTTTAGAGCGGCACAGAATATTGAGAAGACAGTGTTTACAAAGGACAATCTTAGAAGGAAAAATTAGTGGAAGAAGAGGAAGAGGGAGAAAAAGAAGAATAGGAATATTAGAGAATATAAAGCAGGAATATAATACTTATAGAGGTATAAAAGAGGCTTCTAGGGAGAGAGAGAAATGGATGAAGCAATTCAGTTAAAACCTGTCTTCGGACAGCAGCAGCATGATGATGCTGATGAATTAATTAAACATTTTTCTAAAGTTTACTCCTAATGCAATCACAGTGTTTTTCATATTCGCTATATCGAGACGAGCTTACCTTAAGCGTAAAAATGGAGTGATTTATATAATTAAGATAGTGTAATTGAAATAAAGTAGATTCTCAGAGAAAAATTCGTCCTGCCATGTTGTGTTGGCCGCGTTGTTAAATATATGGTGATATTTGGTATTCTACGTAAGGCACCTAAGAACAATAACAATAACAAATATTAATAATTAAAATGTGATATCACAACATTCATCGCAGTCTGCATATTAATTATTCCTACGTTTAAAAAAGAATTGGCCGCATTAATATTTTTTGGTGCCCGCTTTTGAGAATCGCTGGTATTAGATATAAGTATACGTATTACTGGTAATTAAATATTGACATAATTTTAATACAGCTGCCTCAGTGCCCTTTCTCGTTTTCCAGATTTATTTCATTTGTTTATCTCTCTCTCTCATATATATATATATATATATATATATATATATATATATATATATATATATATATATATATATATATACATATAAATCGTAATACATATTTAGCGGGTTTTATTCAAATCAAAAACAAATTTTTATTCCTTATTTCCGTTCATTTCCGTGAATTTTTATTTACGAAACGCAATCCACGTAGGGCAAATCGTGCCAGAAGCCAATGGACGTATCGCGAGAAGGGTTTTATAAAAATCCCGCCTTTCTACCAGAGGGAGTAAAAGTGAGGGAAATAAATCCAAGAAGGAAATAAAAATAAGACTTCACTTACAGTAACATTCCCTCAACTCCTCACCCTTCGTCCCAATTTTTACGTTTGCCGTATACTAGCATTTGTTTACCATGCAAACAAAACCCTATTCTCCTGCACAGCGAAATTATCGATTCCATGCGATGAGCAGTCTCTCCAAAGGTCTTTATAAATGCGGCATCATCCTCCTTCTACCCCTCCGCCTCATTCTCTTCCACTGCCGTCCCCATCCCTCTCTCTCTCCCCCCTTCCCACCACGAACCGCGTGTGTGTTCCCACGTGTGTTTTAGTGTGTCCGCGAGAGAGTCTTCTGCAAGATCGTGTTTTGTTACCCCTTCCCTCCCCTCAAAGAGAAAGGGAGAAAAGGACGCCCCCTTTCCGACAACACCGCATCAACTACACCAGCCTCTTTCCTAAGCCTCCCTGCGCCTCACTCCCTTTCCCTCCCTACCTCCTTTTTTTTACCTGTGTCAGCTGACAGCTAAGGAATGTGTATAAGGAGTGAGGATTGGGGAGGAGGAAAAATGGGGTGTGAGATTAGGAGGGCGGGTGGGACGTGTGTGTTTATGTGGGCCGGTGAGTATGTGTGAAGACTAGTATGCATGTGGATGAGATGAGAAGAGGATACAAGCGGCATAGTAGCCCTTTAATCTTACTATGGAAGCTTTGAGAAAGGGACGGTGGTAGTCGGCTGGTGTAGGTTGGGTGGAGAGAAGGGAGGGAGAGAGAGGGAGGTCAGCACCGTAGGTATGGGAGTGGGGGAGGATGGGGTGGAGGGATGTGGTTATAGGTGGCTGAGAAGTGGGTGCCGATGTGCTTGTTCAATGTAGGGTGGGAGGGAAGCGAGAGAACGAGAAGGGAAAGGGTATGGTCGGGTACGGTGGAAGGGGAAAGTCGAGGCAACTGCTATAAGATGTGCTGCTGCTGCTTTTGCTTCCGAGAAATTGTGGTGAGAGGGAGAGGTATGTCGGGAGGGGGGGATGGGAGGAAGGAGAAAGAGGAAGAGGAGGGAGTGGGGAAGGAAAGAGATGGGCGTGATGGGTGAAAAATGCCCAGCTTGAAGAAAGATGAAAAGGATGTCCAATTGTGTCTGCGGATGATTTTTTTTACGACCTCGATAAAAGTACCTAGCGTGAATTAATTTCCTCTTCTTATTTGCTTCTCCTTTTAGCACGCAATCGTCGTGTCAGAATTTTCGGATTTATGTCGGAAGAGGTTGATCTGATTGTAATTCGTAGCGATCAAGGTACGAGTAAGATGAATCTGGACGAGCTCGAGCGTCTTAAACGTGTTGCAGACGTTCGCATTACGTATCACATCTTTGTAATAGAGAGAGGCAAGAATTGGATCAATAAATCTTTAAGTGATTTGAGATGATAATCCTTCGGTTTGCCCGAGGATGAAATGAATAACACCGTGTAAATTCAGGAAAAAATCCGTGTAAAGACGTCTTTTTCTACTTAAATAATTTCATTTAAAAGCGAAGATGTTTTTAAATATATATATAGATATATATAGAGTTTTAGTTATTTTGTTTGATAGTTTTATTTTTGTTTTATTCTTGTTACTTCGTTGTTATGTGTCCAATGTAATTGGCCTTGTGCTGTTTTTGGGCTTTTTCAAATAAATAAAATAAATAAATATACACACACACACACATATATATATATATATATATATATATATATATATATATATATATATATATATATATATATATATATACTGTGTGCCGCTGCTTATCTTTAGGGGTGCCCCGAAAAACGTTATAGTAAATAAATATGCTGTTTGGATGTGTTGATAGATAAATAGGATAATGATTTTTATTTTAATAAACGGATTATGGCGTATCACCAACAAATGGATTCTTCCAATGGTTGTAATACTCGTATGTAAATTATAAAAACTTTATTTCAAGGCTGTGGTGCCGCAAAAATCTGTTTACCTTTTGAAAGGGCCCCGCGCACCACTGGGTTATATGACCGATAATAAGAACGTAGAATTCGTGTTATGGTGATCGTTAACTGATCATAGAACCTCACATATGTTATAAAATGAATGGATGTAAAATGTTAGCTCAATGGACGGACTTTACATCAACATTCGCAGTCAACGTAAGAAAGATAGATTTTGTTTCCTAACTTCAGTGAAATGTTTTCAATCGTCGCGCCTTTTCTTTTTGACGAGTTTTAAAAACAAGTGCAACATAATCACTCAAACATCAGATAGATGGCGCGACGGGTATCCGATGCGGTAAACGCAATTCGAGATTAGAGTGCCTGAAACTCAAACTAACGAGATCCACTTCGAATGTAGAAAGGAAATCTTCTCAATTAGAAAAAGAATACGGGAATATACATTTTCTCTTTTCGACCTGATCTTTGTTCTACCAAATTTAAGGTTGCGCGCAAATTAAATTAAATTTATTCTTATTCTATGTGGTAAGCAAATACTGCGCTATAATTATATAAACTAGACATTTACCGCTAAGTATATGTAAGTAGTAAGAACTTAAAAGAGCTGATGTGGACACCACATGACTTTCTCCATATCTGTAATATTTCTAAAAATACCGAATAGGTTACATAATGATAAATATTTTAAGAAACAGCGAGAAAATTTTAGACTTTACAAATAACAGAAATAAACTCAAACCATAGCCTTCTGATATTGGATATAGCTCCAACAATTAAGAAAAGAAAAAGGAGCGTCACTAAGACGTAACTAAGCGTCAATTGTTAACAATAGTCGTCGGTAGGTGGCGTGGTGGTGGCAGCTAAAAATATAAGATATCTCTTAAACAATGCATTATATGGAAAAATGTTTCAAATAAAGGATGTAGAAAATTGAATTTCCTACAACTTTTATTCCTATAAATTTTTACATTTATCAAATATTAAAGCAAACATTACAAAATAACGGATAAGTGACAAGAGTAAATACCCACTTCCGTTTAACCGAATTTTACAAAAAACTAATCAGTTCTTCTGACTTTTATAAAAATGTTAAAAATAAAATTTACCTGATTAATAGTTTTTGAGTTAGAGCACCCACAAAAAGCTATCATATACATACACAGACATCATCGAGAAAATGGTCAAAACGTGTTCAGGGGACCTCAAAACGTGTATTTCCGTTGAAATCTCGAAATCGATTATTTTCATGAATACAATACTTTCCCCTATACTACGTATATAGTGAAAGTAAAAATGATTTTATATGGGGGAAAAGTGTATTTATGAGAAGAGGAAAATATCGCGATACATAATGGAAAATGAAATAATGAACGTTATATGAAGATGATATACGAATAAAGAAAAAATGAATAAAGAGTTGTATTAGAAGGAAAAGAAATCATAGAGGAGGAAATGTAACATCGCATCTGCTGATATGTTCGTTCTTACGATTTTTCCCATTCTCTATTCGTGATTTCCTTAAATTCTGTCCAAAAACTGCTATACATTACCACGTTATTAATAACTGCATGTCTTTTAAAGAATATATTATTATGAGATATTACCAGCATACGAGAGTAATAGGTAACATGGGAAAAGCTACATATTCTTTTAGCTTCGAGCCAATATTATTTTTTTCTGCTCCGGCCGAAAGGATGTCTTTATTTTCTCAATAACACCCCTTTATCACGAGCTATTGTCAGCTACTCCCCGCTAGGATTAGATAAGACGCGCCATAAAACGTACTTTGGAGTAAAGAAGGTGAGAAGGAGACGAATCGAGAATTCCTAGGAAAAAATAACGATTTTGACTTCACACGCACGAGAGCGTGGGAGGAGGCAAAGGAGATGTGTGACCCGACACAAAGAGAAGTCGCGCGAATGTTTTTTTAATTTCCGAGAAAGAAAGAAACAGATTAGTTTCCGTTCTTCAAACGAGATATGGAAAGTAAATCGGATTTGCAAAAGAGAACGGAGTGGGAGGGGTGGAGAGAGATAGAGGGGGGGGAGCATGGGAATGGAGATAAGCGAGGAGAAGCAAAAATGGAGATGGAAAACAGAGGGGAAGCGGAGAGAGGGAGGTAGGAGAGGTGGGATGGATGTTTCGTTCTTCTTTTTTTTTCGAAGCGGCTGCATCTCCCTTAAGGCGGTCCAAGTCTTTCGGAGTGTGCGAGGAGGGGAAGGTGCAGTCCCTCCCACCCCCCACCACCTCACTCCCCTCCCTTCCCGCCCCTCCCACTACGCACTCACCCTTCATCCCCCCTCCACTCCATCCCAACCCTTTCCTTACCCACCACCCTTCCTTTTCTGTTTCCTCCCCACCCCTCTCCTCCCCGCCCTCTCTCTCTCTCTCCCTCTCCCCCTTTCTCCTCACTCCCTTTACCCACACAAAATGCCGGCCGTTCGACCACCCAAGCGCTGTAAAGGCTGGCATCCGGACCCTCCCTCCTCCCGCCCCATCACTCTCTACCTCCCTCAAACCGTTCGCTCGGGCGATTGAATTGTTAACTTTCAAATTACGGTGCTGGCCGAAAGGAAGGGGAGAGAGGAGGAGGAGGAAGGAGAGAGTGGAGGGAGATGGGCTCGGAAGGAGAAAGAGGTCTGCTCGGAGGTGGGGGAATTCCCTCGGTCCAAACGGGAGAATGGGATGAGGTGGGTTTACGAGAGCAGTTGTATAGGTTATAAGGGTTATGCGAGGAGATGGGGAGAGGAGGATGGAGGGAGGAGATGGAGAAATAGGGGCAGCCTAATTTTTTCTCCCCCTTCTCGTCTCCCCGTTCCACCGAGAATGGAGATGGGAGGGGAAAGATCATTTTCGTGATCACCTCACAAACTTCCCTCCGCTACCTACTAATCCGAGGGCTCGCCGAATAATTTTGTGGACTTAGTTGTTAATAACTAAATAGGAGTTAAAACATCTGCGTGGGGTTCGCTTTTCTTGGTGTGCGCTGGTGGGTTGTTTTGGTCAATCTCGTGATTCTCGGCGCATCCCGGACGGCTTCTACGCGTCTAAATTTTTATGGCCGTCGAAATGGCTCGCACAACCTTACTAAATACAACTTCCATCTGTATTGATTCTAAAAATTCTGATCGTTTTTTTATACTTTGATCGGTGATGCTGTAATGTGTAATTTTGTCTAGAGCTATCTCCCTCGTTAACTTTATCCTCCACTGGCAAAGTTGCATAGATAAATAATGGAGAAATTCCAACGTCAAATTTCTTTTAAATTTCCTAATTGTTCGTCAGAAGTTTTTTTAAAAATCCTAAATGTAAAAATAAAGCAACTAGCTATAATAATAATGACCATCATTATAAAATGGCACAGGTTTGATTCCATATAAATGATATACCTTTCATGTTTTTCTAATAATATTTCAAGAAATAAATGTTAGCATAATTTTTCTTGCAATAAAACTCTTCCGTTGCAGATTTGTATAAAGCAATCCAGTGCCTTCTAACATAACAGTCTAAACGCGAGTTTCTCTCATATATTTAGTGGAAGGTATTTACACTGCATTTCTGATCGCATTTATTATGAAAGGTCTTTTTTAACGTATGGTGGCATGTAGGAAGATTTTTTTATTTATGTTGAATATTCGCCCGTCAGGAAATGTAAACATTGCACAACTATCTGAATTGATGTAGGAAATATTGCCTTATTTATTTAAATTGACTTTGTATTTAAATATAGAGTATATGCAATGTCCGAAGATAAATAAATAGTAAATAAACCCTGAGGATTCATAATATTCTGCGTAACATCGCGAGATTTATCAGTTAGCCGTTATTCGACCCATATATAAGGCGGAAAAAATTTGTTGTTTATCAACCATCTCTCAAATAAATTTTTCCAATGAATACGATGAGCAATCAAAGATTGTTTTGATCAGCTTATAAATAAATTTATACAGGCAAATACAATGAAACTTCGATATAACGAGAGTGTATAAAAATCAGAAAAATGCTCCTAACGAGTACTCGTAACATCCGAAAGCGGTTAAAATAATCTTGAAGTGGGTTTCCTAAACTCTATGTAAATATATCATTATACTGCACTAAGTTTTAAAAGGAAATTAAAACGCATAGGTGCGTGTTGGTTTTTAATCAACCGTTCGCCTGCTTGAATTAATTTTTCGGGAGAGACTGTTTTGAAAGTTGGAGCGTCACTAATTATACGAGGAAAACAACGGGTACTGTATTTTTGTAGGAATAATAACTATTAAAAATCTAATGTGGCCGCCACATGACTTTCTCCGTACCTGTAATATTTCTAAAAATTACAAATAGGTTAAATGATAATGAATATTTTAAGGAACTGCGAGAAAAATTCAAAGACTTGACAAAGAACAGAAATAGATCGTACCGTAGCCTTCTGATATTGGATATAGCCGCATACCTAGCTCAAACAATTAAGAAAATAAAAAGGAGCGTTACTAAGACGTAACTAAGCGTCAATTGTTAACAATAGTCGCCGGTAGGTGGGGGCAGCTAAAAAATTAGTTTTTAAAATATCTCTTAAACAATGTATTTTATGGGGAAATGTTTCAAACAGAGGTTGTAGAAAATTAAATTTCCTACAACATTTATTCCAATATTTTTTACTTTCTCCATATACGTAGTATAGGGGAAAGTATTGTTTTCATGAAAAAAAATCGACTTCGAGATTTCAACGGAAATACACGTTTTGAGATCCCCTGAACACGTTTTGACCATTTTCTCGATGATGTCTCTTTGTGTGTGTGTGCATGCGTGTGTGAAACAGCTTTTTTATGGGTGCTCTAACTCAAGTACTATTAATCAGGTCAATGCAAAATTATATATTTAACATTTTTATGAAAGTCACAAGAACTGATTAGTTTTTGGTAAAACTCGGTCAACCGGAAGTGGGGGTTTAATCTTGTCACATCCCTTATTTTGAGATATTTGCTTTAATATTTGATTAATGTAAAAAATCTGATGTGGCCCCTACAAGACTTTCTCCATAACTGTTACGTTACTTAGTTACGTCTTAATAACGCTCCTTTTTATTTTCTTAATTGTTTGAGCTAGGTATGTGGCTATATCCAATATCAGAAGGCTACGGTACGATCTATTTCTGTTCTTTGCCAAGTCTTTGAATTTTTCTCGCAGTTCCTTAAAACATTCATTATCATTTAACCTATTTGTAATTTTTAGAAATATTACAGGTATGGAGAAAGTCATGTGGAGGCCACATAAAATTTTTAATAGTTATTATTCCTACAAAAATACAGTAGCCATTGGTTTCCTCGTATAATTAGTGACGCTCCAACTTTCAAAACAGTGTCTGCCGAAAAATTAATTCAAGCAAGCGAACGGTTGATTAAAAACCAATATGCACCTATACGTTTTAATTTTTTTAAAAAACTTAGTGCAGTATAATGATATATTTACATAGAGGTTAGGAAACCCACCTGACCTGAATAATAGTTTTTGAGTTAAGAGCACCCACAAAAAAAACTGTCACGCACACACACACACACACATATCGTCGAGTAAATGGTCAAAACGTGTTCAGGAGACCTCAAAACGTGTATTTCCGTTGAAATCTCGAAGTCGATTTTCTTCGTGAAAACAATACTTTCCCCTATACTACGTATATGGGGAAAGTTATAAAAAGGAGCCTTACTAAGGCCTAACTAAGCGTCAATTGTTAACAATAGTCGCCGGTAGGTGGTGGCAACTAAAAAATTAGTTTTTAAAATATCTCTTAAACAATGTATTTTATGGGAAAATGTTTCAAACATAGGTTGTAGAAAATTAAATGTCCTACAACTTTTATTCCGATACATTTTTACATTTATCAAATATTAAAGAAAACATTTCAAAATAACGGATGTGACAAGAGTAAACACCCACTTCCGGCTGGCCGATTTTTACCAAAAACTAATCAGTTCTTGTGACTTTTATAAAAATGTTAAATATAAAATTTCGCGTTGACCTGATTAGTAGTTTTTGAGTTAAGAGCACCCATAAAAAAGCTGTCACACACCTACACACAGACATCATCAAAACGTGTTCAGGGAACCTGAAAACGTGTATTTCCGTTGAAATCTCGAAATCGATTTTTTCAGGAAAACAATACTTTCCCCTATACTCCATAAAAGTAAAAATGCCCTGCATATACAAGATGAACACTGCAATCCTGCATAAAAGTTCAGATAAATAAGTCCGGGCATGTTAGGATACGCTCGGTATGGTGAAGTTGGCGCAAATACAGCCCTCGCTTTATGCGTTAATTTTTCGTATATGTTACTTTAAGAAATTTGCCATTACAGTATTTTTGCTCGCTATAATTAAGTTATCGTTATAGGCAGGTGCAGATCCAGAAACTTCCCAAGGGGAGGGCGATCGCCCCAATTGCCCCTCCCCCCTCTTGATTCCGCCTCTGCCGTCGACCATACATTTTGAAAATCCCTATCCCCATCAGAACCTTTCTTTTCCTTGTCATACAGACTCAATCTTCGGTATAGAAACAAGGAATGTTGCGCGGAATGAATTTAAGAATGTACCCAGTGGATGGCAATGGGGTCGTCCAATGGGAGGGCGATCGCCCCTCCCTTGGATCCGCCGCTGGTTATAGGCCATACCTATTCTATCGCGGTTACACTGTATACGTAATTATTTAAAATATCATGTTATTGATCATAAAGAAACTAATGTGAAGCAAAATTATTATTAGTTTATAGTAATTCATGTTATATCTTTAGAATTTCTCAATAGTATTGCAAGGAAATTTTTAAAGTAAATCATCAATTTATGTGTATCATGTCGATTAATAAGGATTATATTTCTTTAGATGAAACAATTAAAAAATTGATGTGCTGGTGGCAACTATATCGATATACTATTATCTTTAATTTTATGTTTTATTACACTCTTGTAGAAAATGAGAATATTAATCTACTAAATATAACGTATGTGGTTTAAGCAACTTAACAATATCTCTTAGTTGCCAAACAGCTGTGGCTTACCTTTGATCATAATACATATTATAAAGAAATCCATCACCTCACACCATCGCTTATAATGTACTCATCTCCGGAAGTATCCGAAGAGTGTTCTCGAAGGTATTTTAAGAGGCAGGTGCCTCCCTGCTTTCATTGGAGAGGAGTTTAGTCGGGTGTCTCATTATCTTTTTTCTGTTTCCTGATACTTGAGTTTCCTCGTCGGTGCGGTTTAACTCCTTAACGGTTTCGTTATTTTTAGGCTACAATGCTGTAGGCGCTGCATTAATTTGGAACGTTTCACCTTTCGCGACTAATGATGTTTATTACATTCGATTCTAAACGGAATATTACGGCAGCGACGGTTAAAAACCTGTGACAAGCACCGAGAACGTAATATTAAAAGGGTGGTCGATGCAGTACTACTTGAGCTCAACGTAACGTTCCTTCAGAAACCTATAAGTGGTTAAGCAAAGGACTCTATGCACAATACTCCATATATCTTTTTGGATTTGCTATTCTTATATGCGAAATTATTACAACCGTCATCTCAGTACATTTAAAGGTAAATTTACGGGAGATATTGTAAAAAATATTTTGAATAATTTAAGGAAAAGGATCGTTTATTAAATGGCATTACAGAATACCTCGGAATTAATTTTTTTAAATCTTTTGATGATTAGCAACATTTAGTTTCTTTTTCTGTTTCGATGATATATCACTTATATGTCTAACGAACTTTTGGAAGCATCCATATCCAATGGAACACCCACTGTTCGTTAAAAATATCTTCCTGTCGGAAACATTCCATCGCGTGATCCAGCTAAGCGATTTCCTTAAGTTCTTTCCATGAAGAACCAGCCTTGACAACTTCTTTTGTAGCCGTCCTATTCTATCCTTAATTTTTCTTTCGAATCCTTCTCAATACCTATACTTAAGCCTTATTCTGTGCCGAAATGATTCTCAACGTCCTTCTCCAAGCTCGCGTTGCGAATTCTTCCCATCCCATTTTATATCTTTCTTCCCCACTGCCCATGATTACCCCGTACGGTTAACCGCAACTCCTGTTAGAGTTTTGCCAAGTTTTTTCTCCCAAGTTATTTGTTCAAATTACGGCCATGCATCTAAATTTCGAAAAACGGATGAAATTACAGAAATTCGAGGCGTGAAACTTCAAGTTATCGGAGGAAAAAAGTAGCTAGAATAAGTAGATCGGAAGGAAATATCAAAAAGGCACTCGTCGTAGAAGTTATCGCCGAAACATTTTCTGGAGCCTTTTTCACTTACAGACGCTGCAGATTTGACGATATTTACCACCGACCTTAACGCCCCTTTTTAAATTTTCGCATTCCATAGGTATCACCCGCTCGGCATACAAATTCAATAGAGATAACATAATTTATTTTCCGCGCTACGAAAATCCCTCTCGATCCGATGCATATGCATGAATATTGCCGATAAATTCCTCCCGAAATTAACATTTGGCGAATTCCGGAGGGATATAAAATAAACGTCTCCCCCGGATAATTCATCAACGACAAAACAACCGGTATTGAAGGAACGGAATATATATAAAAAAACGCGATCCAGTATCTCAGAAAAGCAAACCGTTTCTCGGCGAAACAAAAACGTAAGCAAAAAAAGATATCTGAGAGCGGCCGAAGAATCGGTAGTCTCTTTGAAGAATTTGATAGGATAAGAGGCAGAGGAGAAAAGTGGAAAGGGGTAGGGAAGGAGGAAGGGTAGTGGAGGAGAGGCTCCACCTTTCCGAGAAACAATAAGAGTTCCGAATTCTTCCCGACGGAATGCTCCACGCATTATGATCGCTAAATGCCACCCGCCAAAGGCTTCCTTCCCCCTCTTCCTCTTGTCTCTTTCTATCTCTCTCTCGAGAGAGGGAGAGAAAAAGAGGGAGCACTAATCTTTAGGAATTGCCGTGGAAATAATAAAAGCGTGGGGAGGAGGGAGTATAAGTTCGCGAAGATAGGGGGAAATGGAGAAAAGAAAAGGATTACGGTGTGACGTTAGAGGCTGGCTGGAGTTTGAGGAAGGGATAAGATGAGGCTGAGGTAGAAAACAGATAGTTGGGAAAAAGTGCAGAGTAAATGGGGGAGGATAAGGAGGAATTTGGGGTGAAAGTATGTAATGACGAGGAGATAAAAGGGGATGGATGAAAGCAAGGCATGGAAAATAGGGAGAAATGGAAACATTGTAGATTGGGCGGAAGAAGAAATAATCCAGTGGTTCTCTACTTAACTTTTTGTAAGCGCGGCACCCTTTCAAAGATGGACGGAATTACGCGACACCCCCGCATTGGAAAAAAACTTTTCTATTTTTACATACGGGTATTACAACCTTTGAATGCATTGATTTGTTGGTTTTATTTTACAATCAGATTAGAGGGGAAATAATTCCGCTAATTACCTATCAAAACACCATTTGTTGATTTATATTCTAAACTAAGTTTTTAGAGGCATCCCTAAGAATGTGCTGTGGCACTCCTGTTAGGAGACGAAATATTATGGAGGAAGTAAAGGGTAGACAGGAAAGGAGTAGTTGCTGATTGAAGATGAAAAATCTATAGCTGGAGTTTAATTCCAACTCGACTTGAGTAAAACGAAATTAAACATTTACTATTCTAGATTCTGTTCCCGCACACCAGCCATTACATCTACCTGTTCCGGTTGCAAAATTTTGTCATCTAAAAGTTAACAAAATTTATTTTTCAAATAAGTAAATAAATGCTATATTTATGATGAATCGGATACGAAAAGTTGATATTATCCAAAAACAAATTCGTCTTTGTATTTCTATTTTTTTATTCCAAAAATATCTCCTATTTTCGAATGTTTCATTTTTTACATTTGAATTTTATAATGGCCCCTTTCTTCCTTCTTTAATAAATATTAAATTCTGTTAGTAAGTTTGTAAAGGGGTAAAATATTATAAAATGTCATCTTATTGCATAAATATTCTCCTATGTAATTTATTGGCAAATTCCGTTTAAATGATAGTTTAAGACGAACATTCAACCGCTGTCATGGATTATTTTTCGAAAAATATATTTGCAAACTGTATCCCCCTCGAGGAGATTTAAGAGCTCTTTGGAGGCATAAAGTAATGCTACTCCATAGTAAATGATAGAAAAGGTGCAAAGGTAGAACCGTAGAATAACAGGAAGCGATGATACGTATAATTTGAAATATAAACCTAGAACAAAATGATAAATAAAAAGTGATTCTTTAATTTATTTATTTTGTCGAACTAAAGAGACAAAACAATAACGAGATTCGTGGAATTATTAACGTAAGAAAAAGCAATATTGAATACATGAAAATATATTGAACATGATCCATGAATAAATAAAACGAACGGCAAATATTACAATGAGAATAGAAATACAATTTTCTGGGTTTTGTAATTCATCAAAAAAGATTTAAATTAAATCTGTCTGAAAAAGTCATTCAACATGTCAACATTAGAATCTGTCACAGTGATAAAAACGTCAACGAATATGTCTGTGATTTATCTGAGAAATGAGGATTTTTTAAAAACGTTTAATTGAAATGAATGAAGAATTTTTTTAGTTTGCATTCAAAGTAACAGTAGCGGACAAAGTTGACTATACAGAAAATGGAAAGAGATTATGGGAAAATTTGTTGTAATAAGATGGACAGATCAAGGCTGGGAATTCTTAGAAAACCCATAGAAAAGTCTCCGCTCAGAGTCGGCCTTGAGTAGACTTTTTTCGGCGATAATTAGATTAATAGGTATCTGTTAAGAAGAGGAAAGGCCTCGAGATAATTTAAGGTCGAGAACCAAGGTTTGAAAAATCTCAATGAAGAAAGAGGTCGGATATTTGATATGAATGGTTTTGACGGATAGGAACAAATTATATGAAGAGGGACCGGACAACAAAGATAACCACGGGAATGCGGAGACATCAAAGATTTAAATCGTTTCGCCGCTATTTATTGACGATGGCAAGAGATGGAAAGGGATATCACACAAGTTTAACTCCAACAGTTTTATCAACAACCCATTCGTTAGAAGAAAACAGAAAAGATCAAACAACGGCGAAAAATAGAAGGGAAAGAGACACGAGGAAGGAAACGAAGAGAGGAGAATTGGGAACGAAGAGTATTGCGGACAGCTGAAAGAGGCGAAGGAGAATGCGGGGAGCGGAGTAAGGGATGATGAGAGGGAGAGAGAGAGAGGGTTGGTAAAAGAGGTTGGAGAGGGTGGAATGGGGTGAGAAGAAGAATGGGGATAAGTCAGAGGGTATATAGCCGCAGGCATTTCAGGCGTGCGTGCGTGCGTCTCCGGTGAGATGGTTTTTTTTCGGAGTGGTGTGTAGGTAGAGTAGGGAGGAGGCGGTGAAATGGGTGGGAGTAGAGAGAAGGAGGTAGAGCGGCGGAGAGAGCGCGAGAGGGATGGGGAGGGAGTGGGTGGCGGAGGGAGCAGGTGTCGGAGGGATGAAACGAGCTGATTAACAGTCAGGCTAGCGAGGTGGTCACCATGAGATATGAAGATGGGAGGGATCTCTTTTAGAGGAGGAGGGGGTGAGGGACCCCGAGGGGGGGGGGCGGGCAAGGGTAGCCGAGGTTATAGACATTTTGGGTTAGAGGAAGGTTTTAAAGGGGAGGGCGGGAGATATGTTGGAGCGGAAGTGGAGAGGGGACGGAGAGATGACGAGAGAGGAAGTGGAGTAAGAAAGTTGAGAAGTTGATGAGGAGATAAAAGTAATGAAGTTCTTTTTGGCTGCCACGCGTTGTCACTAGTTCATGTGCGTCGCGGTTATATAAGCGTTACGCCGTCCAGATTGCGCCATTACAGTATGATATCATGAGATTGAAGGGGCGCATTTGTTTCGGGGGTGCTGAGTCCGATGAAATACGCAAGAATAAATTCTTGAGATGTTCGAGGATTCCACAAAATATTCGAATCCGAGGGAAATTATAATTACCCCAGCCAACCGGCGGCGTAATCTAATTCTTTTCGGTAATTATAAATTTAGATAAATATTAGCTTTAAGATAAAGTGGTTCAGAGGTTATCAACCTATGGCACGCGTGCCCAAGATGGCAGGCGAAGAAATCTTACATAACAAGTCAATTCACAGAAAAATTGCGAAAATAATTTTCTCTCCCTTTAATTTCACTCAGTACCATTATTTTCCTGCATCGCGTTTAGGATGCCTTATACTAAAAAAGAAACATTCCGCAAACGTGACGGATGAATGGATTTAATGGTGGAATGCGCTGAGGTCACAAATTTTTTATATTGATATAGAGTGGCACTGGACAGAAAATAAGGTTGCCGACCCTCAAATAGTTGGTAATAATCCAAGTTTTAGCACGGTCGTTTTCTAGGAAAAATTCCATGAAAACGTTCTGATATCTGATTGGCGAGATATATTATAATTAAATAGCTTTTTGCTAGACAAATTACAATACTTCCATGTGGATTTCATATATTACCTAGTACTTAATGTAAGTACTTGTGCATTTCGGTACCACTACTGATTATGGCTGCTTTGTAGACGAAAGACGCATCTGGTTTTCCCAAACTTATTATAGTTAATGGAGAGACAGTTTTTCGATTTCAAAGAATTGTAGGTATATAAGGAACGATCAAGTTAAATAAGTCGTTTGATCATAATCTGCATATATCATTAAGGTCCAATTATCCAAAATCGTTTTCAGCGCAACGATTACAGCGTATTTTATATAGAGCATTTCGATATGGTAACTCCGTACATAATCATCGAAGCAACTCCTTCGATCGCTTTGAACGCACCCTCTGACGCAGAATCGGAAATAACAAACGAACTACCAACCAGTACCATATGGTCAATAGCCGTCATTTGGGGACATCCTCTTCAGGCAGACAAAAATTGATTCACGCACACATTGTCCTCGAAATGTCGTTGTCGACCATTGTCTCTCACACACGAAAAACTTCGAAATTTTCGTCATTGCCCATCTCTCTCTCTCTCTTTCTACACATTTTCTCAATCCGCCTCCGAAGAAGAAACCATCACGATCATCATAGTGGAAAAAACGGTCGGATTGATGCGGGTTACTGACCATGGAGCTTCTCCCCAATCGGGGATAAGGTCACCACTTGGAGATGGAGAGAGAAGGGGTTTAGAGAGAGAGGAGTAGAAGAAGATAGTGTGTGGAGGGGGGGGGGGAGAGGAATGAGGAGGAGGTTGTAGATGCCGCGTAGAGAGAAACGCTGCCAAGTTCACCTTACCAATTTTGGGGAATCGGCCTTCCCATCGCTTCTCAGAACGTAACATCGTAAGGAGACCACTGTGTAGTGAGTTGAGTGTGGCCGCGCGGAGGAAAGGAGGTAACGAAGGAGTTAGGCTGGTCGGAACTGGAAAGGTGCCTCGGGTGGGGGGGGAGGCAATAGGAGTGAGGGTGGAGGAGGAGGAGGTGAGGCGGTGCAATAATAGAGAGCGAGGAAGAGGAAAGGGCGAACTTTTAAAAACATCTGCAAGATTCTCGCATCGATAAAAGGGGGTAGGACTTATTGTCGCCAAGCTTCAATTTACGTTTTTCTCCATCTCCATCTTATTATTTTTCGGCCCCGGCTTACAAGGGTGGATTTTGAAAAAGAAAAAAGTCGAGGACGAAAATGTAGAAAATTGAGAATAGCCTCGTACCTTTTCCGAGAAATGCGATAAAAGCGACCGTAGGATGCAACGCTGTGGAATGGTCTGCAGGAGAGAGAGAGAGGCAGGCATGTGAGGTCGGTTCATGGGCAGCTGCTTCGAAATGGGCTTCTTGGGAGGATGCAGTTTTATAAGCGTCCGGTTCTCTGCCTCGCTTCGAAGGAAGATCTGTGGGAGAGGTAACTCTTCCAAAGGCGGATTTTTTTTCGGGATAACGATTAGGGTAGATATTTCCTGCTCGTGAGATGCATTTAATTGCGGCGGATCCGAGATAAACCGAAATTCAAGGGATTCAATGTAAAATCCGGGAGGTGTAACACGTAGGTAACAGTCAAAATGATAAAATGGCGAAGATAGGGAGTTTCAACCGGGGAATTCGATTTTATTGCGTTATATTTTCGATTTTGCCTTTCCGTATGACTCTGGGATAAGCGCCACGCTAAAAATTATGGCTTGGAATTTTTTTGCAGCTTATTATTAGGCGATGAAATAATACGGATGCGGGTAAGAAAGCAGCGGCGAGAAATTTTATTCTCCTCTCAAATGCGTTAATAGATGAAAAACTAATTTTGATGTAATCTTTGGTTTGTCGATATTTTACTCAACTTGCATTACGAGCTGAATTTTGAGAGGAATTGTCGTTTGGGTGTTGCAACCAAAATACGCCAATCCCTCGATTTACACGGGGGATGCGTTCTCGAAAATCGCCGTGTAAATCAAAACCGTGTAAATCTAAACTAATACTTCATATGAAATTGTGGGGCATGCTCCTATTTATTTGAAAATAAAGCATATTTTGGAAATTTGATTTATAAATAGATATTTATCAGAAATTTGAATTCCGATGTAATAATAATATAAGCATTATATAAATGAACCTTCACATTAACTACTTCAGACATGACCTTTTTCTTTGGGGAAAATTTTTTTCAGTGTTATTATACTCATTAGATTCAAAAGAAATAGAAAAAAAATTTGAAAAAATCTTTATTTTAAGGAAGTTTTTAAATTTTCATTGTAACGTGTTAAAGCATCAAAAATCAACAAAAAGGGTAAAAAATTATTTAATTTATGAAATGAGAATGGTTCCTTATCTAAGTTCAAAGAAAATAATATCAAAGTGTGATGTTTCGACGACAAAAACAAAAAAAGAAATTTGACCTATTTGGAGTAATTCTCTTCTGTTCTTGCCATCTTGTATTTAATGTCATTTTACTTCAAGTAGTCTGCAATTGTTGGCAGTAAAAGTACCAATAATGGGTAAATTAGACGTCACACTAAGTGCTCAGCAAGTTTACAATAAAATATAATGTGAAAGAATATTTGAAAAGTAAACTCAAAATTAATGTACATTGTAATGTACACCAGGTCTGATGGGGTTAAATAAAAAATAAATTCAAATGAAATTTGAACTCAGAAGTAATGATAGAGTAAACATAAGAGAAAATAACACTTACTATATTAAATTTAAGAAAAACTTCATACAATCTGGGAAATTCAAAATTGACGGAAGTAAAAAATTGTTTGGCAAGGAAATAAATTTAATTATAAAAGTGAAAAAAAAATAATTAAACAAAAACTTCAATAAATTTCTCCTCAATTACTGCCATCTTCAATGTCATAAATTTACCAGCAGAGATCCAGTGTAAATCGAGAAATAGCCGCATTTTCTTGACTGTGTAAAACCAAAACCGTGCATATTAAGTCCGTGTAAATCGAGGGATGGTCGCGTTTTCTTGACCGTGTAAAACCGTAACCGTGTACATCAAGTACCGTGTAAATCACTCGAATTTAAAAATCGGGAAAAGGTGAAAGTTTTCTTTAGCATAGGAATTCAATTTTTAGGGTCAGTTCTCTTTTATAAACAAAGCAGTGTGCTTTTTCTTATAAATGTGTAAACTCGAAGAGGTCGCAACTGATTAAGTTAGTGTCTAACGACCACCCATCCAGCGAAGAGGAAAACTTCCTGTAGAATCTCGCATAAAAATGTTTACGTTAAGTTGGTAACATAACACCAGTGGCGTATCCAGGGGGGGGGGTGGGGTTATAACCTCCCCCGCATGAGCAACGCATACTTAGAATATCCTCTGGAAAAGGTATTGACGCCCCAAGATAATTGCGAACGTCGGAACGAGTAAATAAAATTCAATAGTGTTTTCCTTGGCGTCCTACAAGTTAACTTTCTTTAAAAGATGAGTTATGCGATCAGGTCTTCCAAAACTGAAGCAGTCTCGTGAGAAAGGGACCCATGTGCACGGCACTCCGTCGGACGGAGAGGTAGGGTGACCAGAGGAGTGCCTCTCTCGAGCTAATTGGTCGATTCTATTCGGGCTTTTGCGGGCCTTAAATGTGACCCATGTTATTATTTACTGAATGTAAACGCCTTAGCTCTGCTTGTTGTTTATCTCTCTTTATTAATACCTAGCTCTTCATCATATTTTCCATAAAGGCTTAGGAGAGAAAGAAATGCAATGTGGGTTGGAGGGAACGGCACTTAGTGGGGAAAAAATCCTTGAAACTTTAGTATCTTCTCACGAAAGAAATTTGGTGCTGTGAGTATGAGCCGAGATAAACGAATTATTTATTAAAAGCACTCCATAAACACAGAACATGATCAACCTAAGCGAAAGATTTGAGTTCATTAAGCATCTGCTGCCCGGCTAGTAAATCAAAACGCGCGTATGTGCATTTTTGTCTAATCAACCTCTTGGATTATTATAGAAAATAGAAGAGCAAAAACTAAAATTCAAATACAGAGAACTTGGAAGAAAGCTGTAGGACACACATGTTCTGATGCTGCATCTACTCTCGCTCCATATAATTTCCAGTCACTTTTCGTCAGTCATTCATTGCTAGTGGTCGAAGAAGGATCTCGTTGCCTTTAAAGTTTGTACTTTTACACACACACACACACACACACACATATATATATATATATCATCATAGGTAGTCTGTCCGTAGACAGGTCCGTGATTATTCATGGTTAAACCTGGTTCTCCATATACTCCTATTTTCCGCTGTCCTCTTTATATCTTGATAACTCTCTTTCCCTTTCAAATCGTCTATCAGCTGAAACCTTTTCCTACCTCTTTCCCTTTTCCCATCTAGTTTTCCTTCTAACACGTCTTTAATCATACTCTCTCTCCTCAGGTAATGTCCAACCCAGTTAGCCTTCCTCTTTCTGATAGTCTGTATAATCATTCGCTTCTCTCCTATTCTTCGTAGCACTTCATCGTTTTTCATCCTATCTGTCCATTTTATCTTCAGCATTCTCCTCCAAGTCCACATTTCAAAGCTTTCCAAGTATTTGATGTCATTTTTCCTTAGCGTCCATGTTTCTGCCCCATACAATGCTATGCTCCATACGTAGCATTTTATCAACTTCTTGCGGATATCTTCCCTTATATTCCCTGTAAGTAGTTGTTTCTTTCTCCTGAAAGCCGCTTTTGCTTTTCCTATTCTAGTTTTGATCTCATCCGTACATTTTGCCTCTCGTGTTATGATACTTCCAAGGTATTTATATTCTGAAACTTGTTCTAATGGCTTTCCCCCAATAGTTATGTTCAGATTCTCTTCTTTACCCGATATTCGAATGACCTTGGATTTTTCTGTATTTATTTCCATACCGTATTTTCTACCTGTTATCACTAGTCTATTTATCATTTTTTGTAGCTCCTCTTCCTTTCTTGCTAGAAGTACTTGATCATCTGCGTATTTTACTGTTCTTATAATCCTTCCTCCAATTTTGAAATCCCCTGTGCCTTCTAAGGCTTCTTGCATTAGACTTTCTCCATATATATTGAATAAGGTTGGCGATAGGCAGCAGCCTTGTCTTACTCCTCTACCGATATTTATTCCGCAGGTGTCCACATTCTTAAACCTGACCTTTACAACTTGATTCTCATATAGATTCCTAATCAGTCTCCTGTCTTTCCAGTCTACACCTATATCCTTTAATATCTTCATCAACTTGACCCAATTTACTCTATCAAAGGCCTTCTGCCAGTCTACGAAACATGCACAGATATCCTGACTGTATTCTATTATATATATATATATATATATATATATATATTCTATTATATATATATATATATATATATATATATATATATATATATATATATATATATATAAGAAGGTGCTTGCATACTGCAAGGATTTAATCGCACCTTGAAAAAAACGTTAATTTTCAGAAAGATATTTCATTATGAGGAATATTTCCTTAATTCTAAAGATTTTTTCTCTGGACGGGTTTTTGTTTTTACATTATGGAAAAATAATGGAGTAAAACAATCACTAATTTTTGCAATTTTCGAAATATTATACTTTTCCCACATTGAGTTAATAATGCCACACATTTCTGCCAAATTTTAAATTTATAGTACAATTAAAAGTGAAATAAAATTTATCTAATTCTTTAAATTTAAATAATTTATAACGGCCAAAATAACAATTTTTTGCAGAAATTAAAATGTTTATTCGTTTACGTAGACTAACCTCTAAATAATTTTAAAATTTCAGATCCCTAACTTACGGCGTAGTGTCTAAGCATCTACCTATTTGTTTAAACTTTAAGAATTTTTAACTGCCAAATAAATTAAAATATCAAAATTTCTATAATACCTATTTAGTTTTTTTTTACAAATTCTGTCTCTAAAAAAAAATTCAGCTCCGTAGCACATTCGAAAATACATAAACCTTGAAAATTTGTTTAGCTGCCGCATTGTTGCACTTTTTCAAGATTTTCGTTTTTCTAGTCGGTTTTGCACAAAATCTTACCCAAGAAAATAATTTCGAATCTCCAGCTCATCTGGAAGTGCCTAAACATTAGTATCCTCCTATATGTTATCTCCTCCTCCTCTGTAAGAAACGTCTATATATAATGATAACATATTTCCGCGAATGTACCACTGTGTGAAATTTAGTGAGATTGTTAATTTTTGGAATGAAATTTTCGAATAGTTTTATTCCAAGTTAAAGCAACAGATGACAATGTTTGCTGGTTTGTGCAATTATGATTTACAAGTTAATGACTTTATTTTATTTCAATATGAACATGTCGCGCCGCGCATCATTTATCTAAGCATTTTTCTTAAATCAAATCGATAAACATTCAATCGTTATTTTTTGTTTTACTTTATGAAAAATTAGCGCATTATATTGAAGACAATATTATGACAATTGGCGTAACACAGGAATTGGGAGACAGCGCTTATTCGTGTAATACAGCGGGCCAATAGGATGATCTTAAAAATTGTAGTTTATTCTTATCTTTCCCTTTCAATTTTTACTACTCCTTCATAAACAATTTCTTGTGTTTTCACTTTGTCCCTACGTGTACAAGATATCTCAAGAAATTCCAGAGGGAGTAGTCATTTTTTCAGGATTAAATTTCTTATACCTTGTGTTCGGAATGGTAAAATTTTGGTCGGCCCATTAGGCAGAGTTATAATCCCAAAACGATTTTCTCAACTCATGTAACACAGGAATGACTGACATTTAGGAACTTTTTAAAACTAAGATTAAAATATTTAAAAAATACAAAATCAAGGCATTGACGAAGAATTGCACGAACGATTGGATTTTCATTTTATCATTGCCAAAATAAGAATCTCATTCTATAACTTGCGTAAATCGACTAAGAACGCGAAATTAGATGGATTTTAATGTTATATCATATCTATTGGTTTATTATACGTAATTATGATCAATTTATCGTGTCATTATCTACTTATGCAACGTATTTTGTTGAATCTCTAAAAAAAGGTCAGTGGAGATGCTAGTGATGAGGCTGATAACCCCCTCCCCCCCTTGAAAAATTCCTGGATACGCCACTGCATAACACTATATCAAACGAGTGCATTCTTAGTAAAGTAGAAAACATTTTCTCGATTTATGGAATAGTTATGAGCGCTAGCTATATAGGATTAATTAGGAGTTTCATTGCATTTTCTTATCTATATTATGGGCAATTTAATTTTAATATACATTTTACATTAATGAAGAGAACAAGTATCTCTCGCCAGAGCTGTGTATAAATGATTTACTTTTTGCCTGGCGAGGAAAAGCAAAAATCTCGTATTTGTTTCCATCAAATTTGCAGCCCCGATTAAGTGATGTGACACAAATGTATCCATTGTTACTTTAATAAAATTACAAGTGCAAAACACGCTTAAAATGATGCGCCCGCATCATGAAATGTGTAGATAAAAATATTTTGTGATCGTGTTTTCAAAAATAGTCCATTGCATAAAACTAATTAGATATTCTAAAATAAGAATATTTGTATATTTCCGCTTAAAATACTTTTACTTCGACCATGGTTTCGACAGAAGATGGCGTTTTAACGCGTCGAAACCATGGTCGAAATAAAAATATTTTAAGCGGAAATATACAAATTTTCTTGTTTTAGATTAAGGAGAGATTTCTTAAAATGACATTTGCGGCTCTAAACTTTGCCTTAATTAGATACTATTCTCTACAACTTTTATGCAAACCCTTTTTCACCGAAGAATGTTTTCATGCCGAAGTGAAAAGTTCAGTTTTTGCTTTTTGTTATTTGGCACTCCTGAAGGCGTTTCACGTCGAGAATAAAATTTTTCCCAATTATTTGAAGGAAATTCTGTTAAATAACATTTTTTCGAATCATGCTTAGCGGCAAGGCTCTTGTTTAAGAGAAGGCCTATGGGCGAACAGATCGACGCTTTAAAATTTTGTAATGCACCTAGCGAAATTGGAACAAGTCACTTTTTCATTTCTAGTCCTCTATAGCAATCATACGGGTGATTTTTAATCTGGCGAAGGAAATGACTATTACATTTATATGGGGCACCTTTATTACGAATATCAATAATTATTATTAATTTGAATTCACATCAATGGCATTAATTCACCACTGAATCTCACCAGAGTTTTTCATTTTATTATATCTCTCCAAACTTTGATATAACGCCTCATCATATTCGGTATAAATTTATTGATGGAACTTAATGCTAAATAACACTAAACTACGAATGCTCATTTATTATTGGCATACCCATTAATGGCCACTTGCATCGATGGTTTTGTTTTCAATTTGTAAGCTATCGTAAATCCCTTAAGATTAAAGGTCAACGCATGTCAGTAGCAGCAGCTGTGCGATAAATAATTCCAAGAATGGTATGGATCGGGACTTACGAGCCTCCATTATCACAATTCCGTGCTGCATGCGTGGATAACAACTGAAATTTAATGTGGGTAAATAAGTACAAGACTAAGAATGCCAGAAATTTGAAAGTGCAGTGAATCACGAGGAAAACTTTCTTGGTGAGCGGAAAAGAAATTAACCTTAATAGACTGTAGGTAATAGTTTTGCACAGCATTGCAAAATGCGTCGTCGTAACTTAACATGTCAAGTGAACTGCGTGACGTATTTGAGTTGCCATCGCGACGAATGATCAAACAAATTATAAAGCCGAGTTCGCAGTTCAAGGGCCCTATTTTGTTTTTTATCTGGACTTTCATACAATGTCATCTTCATTTATGTGCCCCATTGAAAACATTTTAACTATAAACATGATATAATTTTCATTAGATTTCTTATTCGGGGAAAGGTTTTATCGCTTCAGTGTCACAGTTTGATACAAATAAAACGGCACAAATAAGGAAAATAGTACTTGATCGATTAAACCAATCAACCAGTCATAATCTCCAAATTAATCTTAACGATATGATTCATTTTGCAATGCTTTTTCATCATGTCAAGTAAGAAATGCTAAACAGATAAGAAGAATACAAAAATAAAATTCGATTTGATGAATAGGAATTTTCAGGAAAAACTTGCAGCGTATTTTACAAAAAGTGCTTGTTGCATAACATTCAATGGCAGGATCTTTTGGTATTCCATCAAAGACCCTTGACATTTTAGAGGATCGCCATTTTTTTGGTATAGCAACCTGGTTAAATGTTTTCATTTACACTCAAAGGGAAACAATAAACATCACTTCATACGATGGTAAATGAAGTATTTCGGTTAGTCTTCAAATTTCTCGCCAGATATTTCCCAGAAGACTTTTTACGCTAGGCAAGCTGCAGTACCCTAAGGCGATTAAACCAGTTGAATCTTTTCCTTTTCTTAAAAAATGCAATTTGTAAAAATGCCAGTGTATTTTGCGATAAATATAAATTGCACTTTATTATAAATTTCAATTTAATCAAGGTGCGCTTGAAAGGAAAAGGCATTTGAACAGTGGCGTACTGTAAAATGTTTAGGCCAAAACAAAATTGAAGTCCCGTAAAAAAAATTTAAGGGCCTAACGCAAAAAATGTGAGCCCGCTTTGGCCATGGGCCCTCTCGCCGCGCTGGGGTTGCGGGGGTTGTCCGGTACGCCACTGCATTTGAATAACCTATTACTTCAGGAAGCAGTTAAGGAAGCAAGCTTGTTTTGAATTAAAATAAGTGTCTTTTGTGCGACGTTATGGAGTATCCCATGTCTTTTAGTTTTCTAAAGGTTTATACGTTGCTGAAATTGTCAAAATAATTCATATGACGCGGAAAAACCTCACATCGTCGATTAATATGGGTCAATGGCGTAGTTAATCCAACATACACCAGCAGCCATCAAGGATATCAGAGCGACATTCAATAACTTATCAATGTCATAAAAAAGATAACTTCGGTCACAGATACATTTTGGTATGTATATACATATGTACATAGGGAGCATCGGTAATGGTTATTAATTCTATAAAGTAACCGTAGATCATCTGCATCACTTTTAGCTGAATTTTGTCATCGTCAAGTAAAACTAAATGTCCTTTTTATGTTATTAATGTCAAAAAGATGTCCCAAGTTTGCCTTTAAACTTTTTCGAATTCGATCTCACAAAACACACAAAACTGTTAATCTGACATTTTCAGCTATATCTTGTAATTCGATTGAATCATTTCCAGTTTTGGTCAGAAGTTGAATTTCCTCCCGCATTCGTCGTTCGGAAATTGCCGCTGGGAAAACAGTATCTTCGGGGTTGTTCGTTTAATTTCTGGAAAAGTGACAATGACGATGATCTGTGTAATATTAATTTTCATTGCTTTCAAGATATATTAGACTCGAAATAATTTTCCAAAAAGATAGTAGCACAAGAAACTTATAGCTTTGAAGTTTTGTATATGTACAATGAACGCGCTACCGTTTTATATATAAAATCATTGGGTACTTCGAAAATATGAATACAATGTCGTTAATATCATGTACTTGGTATCGAATGGCTTTAATGTCTACAAATACGCCATGCTTTTTTGTTCCACATAATTGTTCGCTATAAAATTATTGATGTATTGAAGTAATACTTCTATTTTCTGCCTTTCAAGAGCGAATTCGCCCTATAATATCAAACGAGGTATCAGAAACCAAAAATTAATATCACCAAGCATCAATATTAGTTGTGACTAGCTCATAACTATAAAAGCTCTTCAATTATTTTGATAAAATCACTCTAGTTTACTTTGATTACATTCAAATATATTTGTACCAATAATCTATGCCTAATCACGAAATTTGGCAATTTGTGAACGTTGTCCTTTGTCTTTCATTTATAAATTCTCTTCAACTAATTCCATTGGTTTATACACCAGGGAAGAATCCAATAAATCATTCTAAAATTTCTACTGGTTCTTCAACGATATAGAAAGAACGTAAATGATCTAGTCATGGTGGCTGATATCCGTAATGCAGTGTTGCATGACTGAAAATTCTTTTCATGTAAACAGATAAATGCATACAATGTTCCTGTAAATTTACAAGCAACTAACCATTTTACTGTTAATTTGCGTTCAGAGTTTTCCGCGTATTTGCAATGAAGCTTTGAGCTTCTGAGCGAATGAATTACGAAAAGATTATAGCGTAGAGTCTCACGATGATAATGGAGTAGCAACATACATTTACTCTGTCATGACGCCATATATCTCGATAATGGGATGCATCGTATAAAATGGATGTGATGATCAGGGAGTTGCAGAAAATGATGGTTTATGAAGACGTGGAAGGCTAAATTTATACTTCCCGAAGGGCGTGTTGCAATTTAATAAATAACATCTTGTATTTGTTATAGGACAGACACCGAGGTGGCATATATATATATATATATATATATATATATATATATATATATATATATATATATATATATATATATATATAACAGCTTACGGAAAAGGAAAGGTAAAATAGATATATGAATGTCAACAAGGTGTTGGGATGAGGAAACCCAGTGAAAACTCACCAATCAGACGACTTCAGGTTGGCGAGGCCCCGGGGATGTCGAAGCGACACACGTAAAAGAACACTAAAACACAGAAACATCACAAACGTAGAAGCTTTCGGAACTACTCCTTCTTCAGCTACAGAGAGAGAACGTATATATATATATATATATATATATATATATATATATATATATATATATATATGGATGTCAACAAGGTGTTGGGATGAGGAAGGAGGTTCTCTCTCTGTAGCTGAAGAAGGAGTAGTTCCGAAAGCTTTATACGTTTGTGATGTTTCTGTGTTTTTGTGTTATTTTACGTGTGTCGCTTCGACATCCCCGGGGCCTCGCCAACCTGAAGTCGTCTGATTGGTGAGTGCTCACTGGGTTTCCTCATCCCAACACCTTGTTGACATCCATATATTCATTTTACCTTTCCTTTTCCGTAAGTTGTTATATATATATATATATATATATATATATATATATATATATTCTCTCTTCTTCGCTGACGAAGGGCTTGGGCCCGAAAAGCTTACATTTTTAGTGTGCGTGTTATTTTATGTTAGTTTACGTGTCTCTTTCACGCCTCCAGCAGCCTACCAACTTGGTCCTCAAATTGGTAAGTGTCCACTGGGCTTCCTTCAACACCTTGTTGCCACCCTCATCACGACCTTTTCTTTTCCTTAATTTAATATATATATATATATATATATATATATATATATATATATACATATACATATATATATATATATACGAGTTGTCAGTGCTTGCATACTTCAAGCGCTTAAAAAAATCACCATACACCAAGATCTAAACTTGTAAATAACCCAACGCGATCTCCATGGCAACAACACTTCTGCCACATGGAGCCTATATGTATTAGATAATAATTTCCACAAGTTCTAGCAGAATATTTATAATTTTCCGCGTAATTACGGCAACTATCCATAATTTCAAATTCTCTGGCAATCGGCACTTGTCGAAGTTTTCGTATTTCAAGTTTCGTGTCTCAGATCGCCCTGTATGAGCAATAAGAATAATTATCATTAAAGCAATACCCTATACACTAAATTTATGGAAAAATTAGGATATTTTCTCTTAAGATTATGGTATCATCATCCATGCCTTTAGCACGTATTTGGATAATAAATTGTGAAATAGATATGACGCCAATATATTTAACAACTGAAAAGAGTTAGAATTTCTCGAAAAACTACGTAACACAACATTAAAATACTCTTTACGTTTTAATAAATTTCGTGAGTTAAAATAATGACGTCATCCCATATTTACGTCGTAGTTGAAAATCAATGGCATAAAAATATATAAGACAATAATTTTCATTTTCTGCGAAATTAAGGCATATATCCGGATTTTTTAAATTCTCTGGCAATCAGCTCACGTCCAAGTACATATTTGAATTTCAGGTTTCATGGTTTAGATCGGCCTGTTTCAGCAACAACTGTAATCATCATTAAGATAATATTTTATATGTTACACCAAAATTTATGTAAAAATCTGATGTAGCCACCACATGACTTTCTCCATATCTGTAATATTTCTAAAAATTCCAAATAGGTTACATAATAATAAATATTTAAAGAAACTGCGAGAAAATTTTAGACTTTACAAAGAACAGAAATAAACTCACACCATAGCCTTCTGATATTGGATATAGCTCCAACAATTAAGAAAAGAAAAAGGAGCGTCACTAAGACGTAACTAAGCGTCAATTGTTAACAATAGTCGTCGGTAGGTGGCATGGTGGTGGCAGCTAAAAATATAAGATATCTCTTAAACAATGCATTATATTGGGAAATGTTTGAAACAAAGGTTGCAGAAAATTAAATTTCGTACATATTTTATTCCAGTACATTTTGACATTTATCAAATATTAAAGCAAATATTCTAAAATAACGGATGTGACAAGAGTAAACACCCACTCCGGTTGACTGATTTTTTCCAAAAACTAATCAGTTCTTGTGACTTTTATAAAAATGTAAAATATAAAATTTCACGTGATCTTATTAATAGTTTTTGAGTTAGAGTACCCACAATAACTTTGTGTGTGTGTGTGTGCATGCGTGTGTGAAACAGCTTTTTTATGGGTGCTCTAACTCAAATACTATTAATCAGGTCAATGCAAAATTATATATTTAACATTTTTATGAAAGTCACAAGAACTGATTAGTTTTTGGTAAAACTCGGTCAACCGGAAGTGGGGGTTTACTCTTGTCACATCCCTTATTTTGAGATATTTGCTTTAATATTTGATTAATGTAAAAAATCTGATGTGGCCCCTACATGACTTTCTCCATAACTGTTACGTTACTTAGTTACGTCTTAATAACGCTCCTTTTTATTTTCTTAATTGTTTGAGCTAGGTATGCGGCTATATCCAATATCAGAAGGCTACGGTACGATCTATTTCTGTTCTTTGTCAAGTCTTTAAATTTTTCTCGCAGTTCCTTAAAACATTCATTATCATTTAACCTATTTGTAATTTTTAGAAATATTACAGGTACGGAGAAAATCATGTGTAGGCCACATTAGATTTTTAATAGTTATTATTCCTACAAAAATACAGTACCCATTGGTTTCCTCGTATAATTAGTGACGCTCCAACTTTCAAAACAGTGTCTGCCGAAAAATTAATTCAAGCAAGCGAACGGTCGATTAAAAACCAATATGCAACCTATGCGTTTTAAATTTTTTTTTAAACTTAGTGCAGTATAATGATATATTTACATAGAAGTTAGGAAACCCACCTGACCTGAATAATAGTTTTTGAGTTAAGGGCACCCACAAAAAAAACTGTCACGCACACACACACATATATCGTCGAGTAAATGGTCAAAACGTGTTCAGGAGACCTCAAAACGTGTATTTCCGTTGAAATCTCGAAGTCGATTATTTTCATGAAAACAATACTTTCCCCTATACTACGTATGGAGAAAGTAAAAATTAGGATATTTTTTGTGTTAGGATTGTGGCATCATCATCCGTTCATTTCAGTACGTATCCGGAAAAAAATTAATTTAAAATTATCACGTCATAATAGGTATACGTCGATGGCTGAAATCAAATGGATTATAATGCAATATAAACATTAAATCAATGATCTTGAAGTATGGAAGATGCATTGCCATTGAAAGGCATTGGGATCGTTGCTATGGGAGTTAACATTTTTCATTGTTGAAAACCGAAAAACTTTTCATAATTTTATGATTAAAATCAAATTTTTACGCAAATTCAGCATGGATTTGAAATTTTTCTTCAAGAAAAATAAACTTCATTCTTTCTTCCATAGTATGGTGCATGTCCCGTTAAATATAACAATATCGGGAATTTCGGATTATTTCCCGAGGTTGTACCCAATGACCTATATTCATGCCAAATTTCAGTTCTGTAGCACTTCCAGAAGTACCTTCGGTTTTATATGATATATCCTATATACTATATCCTATATATGTAAGAAGCAGCTATTTATAATGATATACTAGTAATCGATGCTTGCATACTGCAAGCATTGGTGCCCTATAACCACCATACCGTATTTAATTCCTCCTACTTTATGAGAATTACCGTAAATTAATTGCCAAATATTCCGCAATGCTATCTACACAGGAAAAACTCAAATGTTGGAGTGCCTGGAGTCGAACCGAGGAATCCTACAGGAGTGGTCTCATATTATCCGAAAGCCTACTCATGACATCTACAAGCCCTGAAATTTTCAGCGCAATATTCCTCTTAGTATTGTCTGCGCACCAAAATATGTTTTCCTTTTGCTTTTAAATGTAACGGTCTGAGAGTGAAGTCATGACACTAAGCTACTTTTCAGTTCGTGGCACTAAGGTTTCGTTCAGTTTTATTAAAACGTAAAATAAATTCCCGAAGAAAAGCATTGTCTCGTAGTCATGACAGAAATATTGGGCCATTGTTATAAATTGCATAAAATCCCGTTTTTATACAGTAAAAATCGAATAATTGGACTAATTCGGCACGGATTCGTGTTCTACTTTCACAAAAAATAATCTTCGTTCTTTTTCCGTCTTCTGATTTTGGTCCGGAGTTTGTACCTTAATTGAAAGTAATTTTAAAATGCAATTGTAAAAAGGCTTGTACGGATTTAAATGATTTTCTAATGGGACTTGAAAAATGAACGTTTTGGAGTGTAAGGGGAAATTTTGGAATTTTCGATTTTTCCTGATGGTTTTGGACCAACACCAAGGTTCCCTCCAACTTTCAGCTCTGTAGAATATCTAAAAGTACCTTAGGTTTTATATCATTATCATATATAATATATCCTCCTTAAGAAGCAGCTATTTATTATAGATAATAGATGTATGTATATACTTGCTCCCTGCTATATGCTGGATTAATATTGTACTGGGCTCTCTGTTTTATGAGTTTAAAATAAGTCATCGAGAAAAATACCACAAAGTTGAAATACCTAGCAGCCGAATAAATAACACTAATTGAAAATTAACGCGTGTTAGCGAGAAATCTTTTTTCCAACAAACCAAGGGCGGACCCGGGAGGGGGGGATAAAGGAGGTAATATTTCAGAGTACCAAAAAAAATCATTAAAAATAACATTGAAGAAATGTTATTTTTTTTCGTTTTGTTGCACAAAATGATATCTATTTCCCTTTTACAAATTAATCTATATCTTTATGGGTTTGAAGATATTTTCAAATAGTTTATTTTTTCATCTTTGATTGCCCCTCCCCAATCTCCCCCTCCCCCAAGACTGAAGCCTGATCCGCCCTTGATATCAATGCTCAGATAATGGACGCCTTTTATTCGTTGAATGAAAATATTTTATCTAAGGTTCGTTATCTATTATAATCTTCGAGAATTCTTAGAAAAATTGATTAAAAATTCATTAAAGAGCCAAAAAATTCTGATCGCCAAAGAGAAATCTCAGAAGACATAGCTGTTCAAAAGGTATAAAATTTCATGAAATGTTCATAACGATCTCTCTTCCAAGCCCCTTATAAAATTCTTTTATGGAATTCTTTGTCAATGGCCTTTTGAGCATCTTTTTAAAAAGATGCTGGAACGTACCGTACACCTCTTAGCTTACACATTCAAGCTATAAATATGAATGATAAGATTTCTCTTAGGACGATGTCTTAACCGATTCAATATTAATTGCCACAGTCTATTAAGTGATTAGGGGAGGAGTGCGAGACACGGTGAAACAATACAATAGTAAATAAACAGAAACTCCTTCACCGTAAAATGGAAGAGAATACAGTCACGCTGCAGGTTGCTGGTAAACACCGTCGCAGGACCTAAGTCAAAAGGAGACGCACGCATGCGCAGAAACATACAAAAGCCCCTCACACAGTAAACTCTAACCAAATATTGTCTAGTTTTGATTTTTTGTTAGAGTTTACTGTGTGAGTGGCTTTTGTACGTTTCTGCGCATGCGTGCGTCTCCTTTTGACTTAGGTCCCGCGAAGGGGTTTACCAGCAACCTGCAGCGTGAATGTATTCTCTTGCTTTTTACGGTGAAGGAGTTTCTGTTTATTTACTACCGTCAATTAAGAATATCGTGTTTAAGAATTACTATGCCAAGCTCAATTTTAAATTAGCAAATCGTACTGTAACAATTTTTCTAGCGGTCAAATTAGTGATGTTTCATAGTATGTATTAAATAATAAAGTATTACTACATGATTTCCTTATAACCGGGATCTGAATTTCTTTTTTAATTGAAAAATTAAATCCTGCTGGTAAATTGTGATGTTTTCGTTTTTACCTTCATCTGGAGTAATTGATTCTCTGATGATAACCTTATATTCCTATGAAGGCCTTAATGCCTTCCTAAGTTGTTTATGGTACTAAAATAAAAATATAACCATGCAGTTCCAATATGAAATTTATAGAAAATGGCGTACAGAATAGAATGACTTTGCCGCATTATTTTCCATATACAGAAATGAATATATTCTGTCTTTTGGAAGTGATTTGCCCCCAGGGAAGGAGATATGACTTCGAGATGAATAACTAGAATAGCGTGTATTTTAATATTTTCCTAAGATGATATGATTTTTGCATCGTTTTGTAACGTAGTGTTCATCGTATTGCCTTTGATTTATTTTTGTAGTGGCAATACTGTTAAAATCCCTCTTACATTCAGAATATTATGTTGCGTTTAGTAAAAATTATAATATGGGTCAAATAATTCAAAAATCTCTTGAATATTATTTGGAACAAATATGTTTATTCGTTATCAAACATTTTCCGAGGTATTGATTGAGATGACTTTTAATATTTTCCTGTTTTTTCGAAGCTAATAAATAAAATATCCGAGATTTTTCTGTGTAGTTTTAAACCCTGTTTTGAGAGATGACGGAAAATCCAATTTACAGAAGGGATCTTCTTTTCAACACAAGTAAAGAGATAAATTATTTCAATCTGATGATAAGTTTCTAGTATGAAGATTTTTGCCGTTATTCACGGAACTTTTTCTAATGTTCTTCGTTTACTAATGGTTGATAACTATCAGACTAGGATATCTTTGAAACTTGCATGGATATATTTAAGTGTGCTGTGATGGCTTGCCAAAAATTAACTCAAACCAATGATAGATCCTCAAGCCATTGTTTTTTAGTCCATTCATCTCTTTTTAGCTTATCTGACCTTATACATTACAATCATTTCACGGGAACAGTTCTTAATTTTGAAATATTTGACCTGTGGAAATCGCTTTCTTTTCTTTCGGAAAGGTCTTAATAGCACCTTTTGTGGCAATTGTCACGCGGAAACCTAGGTGTTATTTTCAAAGATCAACAGATAAAAATCCATGGTTTGCGCGTTCTGCGCTAAATATAATCATTCAATGCGTTTATCAGAATTTAAGGTCGTTTTTTTTTTGTCTTTCATTCGTAAAACTTAAGAGATATATCGTCGCAATATTTGTCCAAAAAACTAAACCTGAGTTCCTTGTCAAAGCATCAAAGAAACATCTTCTCGATTGCTTTACCTTCGCTTAATTGAATTTCAGCAGACCGTTAAAATAATTCTCATATGCAATTCGATATTTTCAAACTTTTCCAATGATTTTCCACGTAATTAAATTTGATTTGTGAGATAACTCGTAGTTTTTTATTCAAATTACATTTGGTTATTTTTTATTTAGTATATCTAAAAGTAGAAATTGTGAGTCGGAACGAGTTATTACTGATTGATTCTTTGCTATTTTCATTTACGAAGCAATATAAAAATACCTTTATTTATCAAAAATACTTGATTGTTTATTAAAATCAGCGATACAACTAGCGCCTTTTAGCTCCTCATTAAATCCAAATGATATCCAACGTACGAAAAACATTAGATAGTGAATATTCTGCTATTTGCAAACAGAAATGCTACCCTCTGCGATGAAAATACCTAAATGAACATTTTGTAAGAACTTTAAAAGGTGAGAAGACTACATACTTGAATGTATAACCCTGATGTCACAAATTCTTTCTAATATACTATCTCTTGAATCTACAATTACTGAATTATATGTATCTTATTCTGATAACTACTCCGATATATGAAAGAAATCCCTTCAAACAAATCACTCAGTATTACACATGAAGAGGATAATGTGAAGTATCTAATAGCCCTTATATTTATTTGGGTGGTTTTCGCAGAATGGACACTATTAATCCTAAAATGGATGGCCGCAGTGTCCAAACTTGTCCAAACAAAAGCCGATTATCTTTCATGGCTCCTTCCTCTCCCCAACCCGATTTTGCGTCGGCCCCAGAAGAATCGAGTACAACCTCCAGAATGCAACCGTGCTTTTCCCTTTCTCTCTCTCTCTCCCTCTCTCCTTCCCTTCTTGATTCGATGTGATTTTTTAGCTCGCCCCTCTCTCCGCAAACCCTTAGCCACTCCTCCCCCTCTCTGCCAACCACCCCGCCTGCCATTTCGCTTCCTCTCCCTCCGCCCTTTCTACTCTTACCCTGCCCGTCCTGTCCCTGTCTCAACTCGCGTCCTCAAGGATCGGCAGTCTCGGCTCGGGGATATATTCAATTAGCAAAACTGTCACAGCTCCCCCACCCCACCCTTTAACCCCGTGCTTCGTCGTCTGCCTTCCCTTTTCCCTTCCTCAACGTCTCCCCATCTTCTGCAGTCTCTTTAAACTCCTAACCACTTCTAAGTTTTCCTCTTGGGTGGCCCGCAGACGACAATCTCCTCCTCCTTCATTTCCGCGTCGAAAAATTACCGCCCCGCGGTGGCCATTCTGTATGGCATCACAAGATGGCCGCCATTGCATTTTTACAGCAGGGCTCCCCGTTTCCGCGGAGAGAAAAGAGATTTCGTTCCCTTCCGATCAACCGGTTATCGTTTCGGTATCTCGTGAGATTTTTCAGCTTGGGGGGGATGAACATACAAATGTCCTCATTATTCTTTTGTCGTGGGAAAGGAGAGTGGAATGGGTAGAAAGTATTTTACTTTGTTTGGCAACCGTAAAAAAGGGTGTATTTTTTTATACCCCTCGCGGATCAAAATGAAGCTGGAAAATCACGAGGATCGAGGTCTTTGTTGGGAGGTCGTGGAGGAAAAGGAATTTGGTTATTTTAACGGATCGCCGGATTGTCGAGACGTCTCGGATATTTTTTTCATCGGATGGAATTAATTCATTAGAAAAATTCGGTTTGACGAGAAAGATTCAGAGTTAAAAAACTCAAAATGTCTTTCATTTGGCCGCGTGTCTCGTTGTTATAACAGGAAGCATCTGCGAGGTGGTTCTTGAAAATGAAAAAGATTAGTTTCTCTCCCCGAAAATGCTATTTCATTCTCTCTTGCAAAATTCTCATGCGTTTTCTGTTGTCTCCATCGAAAATAATTTTAGTCTTACTGGTCAATTCCCTTATGTCGGACAATAGTTTATGAATTTTTATGTAGTTACCAGAGGATTGATGTCAAGGGATCAATTACAAGGAAACGGTTGCGTTTGCCCTCTTATTCCATCCTGTCTATGAGAAACTGGAAACAAGAAAAAATCTGCTATGACCGGGAATCGAACCCGGATCTTCCACTTGTCGGGCGTATATTCTACCACTGAACTATCGTAATAGAGTAATTTGGCTGTTTCAGAACGGGAATGTTTTCTTATTTTAGGACTGGGTTAGCCAAGCTAGTATCAACGGATATCCTCAAAGAGATACATGAAAGAAAATTCCTACCCTCTCAATAGTGAGATTACCTAATTATAAATAGATGGAAATAATGGATCATATGATCCCTATGCATCAGGCATAAGCTGTAATAATGGGAAATTGGAAACAGGAGAGGACATCCATTGGGGCTGGTTGACACTAGCTTGGCAAGCCCGGTCCTAACATAAGAAAGCATTCCCGTTCTGAAACGGGAAAATTATTTTGTTACGATAGTTCAGTGATAGAAGTCCACCCGGAAAGTGGAAGACCCGGGTTCGATTTCCGGTCATAGCAGATTTTTCTCCTGTTTCCAATTTCCCATTATTTCAGCGTATGCCTTAAGCTTAGGTATCATATGATCCATCAATTCCATTTATTCATCCAGTCTATGATTCTAGGTATGCGATTAACATAAGCGCTTACTTTGTTTACCACTGCTATGTAGGTATTTATTAATGGAAGAAAATTTCTATCCTTTAATTTTAAAATGAAATATATAATATAAACCATCCGTTTGTGGATTTATGTCAATTTAATGGATCTGGGTACCCGTTAATCCGCGGTGAAAACCCAAGAAAAGGATTGAAACCCATTCTGAACGAGATGTAATTTGTGCGGCTGCTATATCTCCTTTAATAACAACATACCAAATATGTTTTTATAAAGATAAAAGGAAGAGTAAAACCATAAAAATTATAGTCTTGGTTTTCTCTGCAGAAAATTAATCTCCAAACAGTCAGTCGTTGCACTGCTGTCCTTGTTCTACTCGGTAGCTTTCAAAAACTGAATTTCCTGCTATCTTAACCGCAGCTGATGTTCGCAGACATTTAAATTCATATTAGAAACTATTCGACCAAATAATAATGTTTGCTACCTCTATGTGGTTAAATTTCTGTCGAACTTAATGAATTATATTTCAAAATTTCACTCTTCTTACAAAAAACTCTATTAGGATTTTCTAATTAGATTGACTAAATGAGGTTTTACGCGTAAATTTCAAATGGCGTATTATAGTTTGTTAGTAAATATGATGGACGGGTTTAATAAAAAATTGTTGTAGTTTGATTATTTTGGCTTTTTTGTGATATTTTTGGATCTTTGATAAAGTAATACTAGCATATTGGTGGAGAAGTTTTTTTAAATTAACTTTAAGTTATTTATTTTGAATAAGCTTTTAATAAATTAATAACTGCCATTCGTTCGCATATGATAGAATTTTATAAAAAATCGATTTTTTAAATGTGCTTATTGAGACATATTTTTCGCACGTTTTATTGAAATACACCTACAGAGCTTACACTTTTTCTCTATATATGTGATTGTCTTCCTATCTTTATTTTAGCATGAGCAGCAAAATTATTCGGATCTTAAGCGATTACCAAAATAACTTATTTGAATTCAAACGTACAAATTTAAGTTCATTTAATGGATAGCCAGAAAATGCAAGAAAATGTTAGTTTAGGACAGTGTTTCATCAAACTGACCACATTTTTATTCAGTTGAATAAGCAATTTCGATAAATTTCAGATTTATACCTATGGGAGTCATTTGGATAGAAAATTTATCACACTAACTGGAACGCAACTGGACAAAGAACAATTTTTTTATAAAAGTAAATAATAGATATTCTATGGATTGTATGATAATAATAGATTATATTATGCTTTGTTATAAATTAAAATCCTTTAAATTTTAGCGCATATAAAAACCAATTGCCGATTGTTTGTAAAAATATGACATAAATCCAAATTTATCCTGATGAATGCCAAAAAGTGGAGCATTAAGTATAAAGCTTCCTTTCATTCATACATAATGCGGGGAATTTTTTTAATTTTCAACGACTATATTTCATAGTTAAATCATTATTTATTTGTACTATTTCGTGTTACAATAATATTATTATTTTCATCGTGCCATTTTAGCGTGTTATTTATTATTTTTATTTTGTTCCCAATATTTACAATCTTTATTACTAAAAGTATTATTCCACTTGTAATTATTATTAAAGACAAAATTGATGGGGAAAGAAGAGATCTCCCTGTCATGGTGATGCATGTTTGGGAATGCTGAGGTAGCCGTGGATGTATCACCACGAACCACTGCGTTGCGTCCATTAATCTTGCGAGAAAGTCATCGCATCTCATTACCAATCCACGTCACTTGATGGGAAAGAACCCTGGACCTTATGGTCCAAAGATAGGCACATCTCCAGGAGAGATTGCGACCGCCTCGTCAGGAGACAAGATATTCCGCGGCTAATCGCGAGCGTGTTCAACCTAACCGCTCCCCAACCTTCTACCTCCCCCCTCCCCGACCCTCAAACCCCTCCTCCCCCCACCACCGTCCTTGCATCATGCCCATCCCAGGAGAGAGGAGAAGGGGCTCTGGAGTCCGCCCCTGAATAAACTCCATTCCACCACATGAGTCATAAATCCATCTCACTATCCGCATGAGAAGAAAGGGAGGGAGGGTTGAAATGGGGAGACGATGGGCCCTACCGAGATCATATCCTCATCCTACCACCACACAAAGACCTCATCAAAGCGATCCACCCTCACCAAAACGGACCAACCCCTTCCTCTCCCCCCCACCCCCCCGCTCCCTCCGCGTCTTCCAACCCTTATAAATTCCACCGCGGCAGGTAAAGGAGGATGGAATGGGGATATGGAGAAAGGGAGAGAGATTGGGTAGGCCGGTGGACGTAGCCGGGGAAAGGGTAAGATGGGAGTAAGGTGGAGTGGAGAAAGAGAGAGAGAGATAAAAGGAGGGGGATGGAGGAGAGAAGGAAAGAGAGAGAAAACCGTCCTAAAAATTTTTGTAATTCAAATTTTTATGCAGCCGCTGGCGCCGGGCCTTTTCCTTCGTTTTACTTCGTCGCTTTTTATTTCGTTTTTTTTGTTCGCTTTTATCCTGCCTTGTTTTTTTGTTTTTTCTTACCTTCCGCCGCTCGTTGTTCGTGTGCGGTCCGACGGATCACACTGGTTTTACGAAAAAAGAATGAAAGTGGATATCTCGGAAAGGTTCCTGCTTTCCGAAGATCTTTCTCTTCGGCCGACGAGACTTCGATGGAGGGCCTTCCAGTCTTTTTCGAACAAAGAACCGTTGACGTCTGACCGCGTTGACATTGGCATTTGAAATATTGTATTTGTCGTCTCATTCTGGATCCGTGGTCACCATAGACTTTTCCTCCCATCTCCATTTCCTCCCATATTCCACTAATAGATGAAAGTGATCTCGATCCTCAGGACAATGCGAGGAGATATGTACGTATTGTATACCCGTCGAGAATTTTGCTATCTCTTTTGTTTCTTCGTCGCCTACGTTGGGTTTCGGAGGGCAAATGGAAACCTAAATTCTTTATCGTAGGTTTATTTTTTTGAGATCACTTATGGAGAGTACCTATGATCCGCTTTCATAGTAATCTTGTAATTCTTTAGTTATGTGACACAAAATTGCCTTTTTCTAGAGCCATGGTTTATCATATCGTTCATAAAATACCGAACTGAGAGCTAGAAGAATATAGGAAAGGATTTAAATTGTTGGAAACTGAGATGTGATCTAGAAACTCAATAGCGCGGTGATCAAGTATTCAATTTTAATGTAGGTAACACAAAACCCCAACCTAAATGTGCCCAATTATTTGTTTGAAATCCGATAAAATGTGCAGACAAATTTGAATCCACAGCCTGAATTAGCAGGTATTCGATTGGGTGTGTTGCATAATAGATCCAAATGCCTTAACTTAGTGGGATGGTTTCATTTGAAAAATTCTAAAAATATCTCGTTAATTCTTTGGTAAATGAGGAAAACTATATTTTGAATATATTGTACACAAAGAAGAAAAAAGAGTTTTCCATAGTTAAAAATTAACAAAAATGTTATATCATTTACATGTCTATTTGCTCCTTAAAATTCTATCGCATCATTCTTAGCGAAAAAAGTCATATATTTCTATACTATTAGGTACCAGAAATCAATTGAAAAATGTAATACATGGGAAACAAAGCTTCTTCTGTTTCTAGAAAGAAGGAAAATCGATTTTGACATTATTTACGCTATAAAAAGCATCCTCTTTTATACTTTTTTAATAAAGACATAGGTATGAATGTTTCCGCTGAAATTCTATTATTAATGTTCCTTAGAATATAGTGTTACAGTTTCACCATTAAAGAAAATTCTGCGTCGCAATAATATGTCGATTTTGATCAGAAACATTTTTGGAGTAATTATTTGTAGCGATAGCAAATGTGGTGAAATTTGTTCATTTTTGCTGAGGTGCGTCGGTAGCAATTTTTACTGCGTATATATAATGCCACAACGTGCTTATCTACATAAGCTGCAAGCAGCGGGATATCATGGAAAGCTTGTGATTAGGAAGTATACATGGATAAACTATCTATTGATAGTGAAAAAGAGCATTCTACAGATATTTATTTCATCATCATTTTTCTTTGTCGGATAACGTCTTTACCTGAATAGAAGACGAGGTCTGTTTTTTCATATTTTATTGGGGGGCCGTTTTATATTCGCGAACAAAGAAATAAATAAATAATAGTGACACTGATTTTGACTAGTATAGTATGATTTAAATCACTTTCATCTTTGTAATGTACATTGTGATGACAGTTTTTTTAGAGGTTTAAATAAAAAAATAACTCCTGTAAATTTGTTTAATTTATTTGTGTAGGACTGCCTTATAAAACATATTTCCTCAAAATTAGCTTCTGTAAGGGGAGGTCGTCTTATATTAGAAGTAGGATAAACACGATAATTTATTTGCGATTATAATGACGTCGAATTTCATGTAATAGCAGTAGTGACCGAGTTTATCTTTAATGGCTTCAATTTTCTCCCAATACCCACTCAGTAAAACTAAAGACATCTTTTTGGTGCGTTTTTTAACGCGCTAATAGTTTCAATTTGCCGTCGGTCGGTCTGTCTGTCTGTGCACTTGCTTTAATTGAAATTGTGACGAAACTGTAAAGGATAGAGAACTGAAAAAATGTATAGGGTTGGCAAGGGGCCAATTAAAAAAATTGTATCTCTGAAGATATATAAGATGGAAAACTGAAATTTTGAGAGTATTTTTCCACATTGATGTCACTTATAACAAGGCTCCAGTGATTGAATATGTGCCGTTATAACGACATAATAAATACATTACATAAGCTAAAATTAAGCATGTAACAAGTGATCAAATTCTCAGTTCGTCAGTTTGTTAGTGAGAGAAATCTTCATAACAAAATAGAACATAAATTATTACCGAATTAATAATTGAAGAAAAAACGCACTAATTTTATTCATGTCCATGTTCATTCATATTCAATAACTCTTGTACACCATGAAAATAACAAACATAAATAGCACTTCGTTGGCTGTTATCTCGGCAATTAACTTTAGTCTTTACAAACTAAGGAAGTGAACAATATATAATTTTCGTTGAAAGAAGTACGGAGTCTTTCCTAGTACAAATATCATTTCGAGTCCTGGGTGTATATAATATTTTCGGAAGAATGAATTACACCTCGAAAATGCCGTAGATTTTGAACGCTGTACTAAGAAATTTCGATCGGTGAGTTGAGCTAATCTTGGTGAGGAACGTCCCACCTAAATTTATTCTTACGAAAACTGTGATTTCTACTAAGGTTATAAAAGATTTGTTTGGCGAAGTTCCAATTACTAAGTAATCTTTCTGGTAATTTTTCACCATTCTTCAATCGTGATTTTTACTGCCCTAAATGACCTCACGAAGATCTAGAGTAGCAGCAATATCTAAAAAGAAGAATAAACAATCTCGGCTAAACGGGAATACAATTTTTGAAGAGACCTTCAAGAACACTGAGTAATAAACAATATCTTTACACACAAAATCACATCCTTATATTATGTTTGCTTTTATGAATTAATAATCCAGTAATTTTTGTGGTGTCTCTTGTTGTATCTTATTTATTAAACCTGTACTAGTTTAAACCTGTAAGTATTAGGATCTTTTATATATTACTCTTATGGATTGGTGCTTCATTGCATTGTGTCCCGAAGTGCGATGCAAGACATTAACCTCTTACGATATTCTTATCTGGTTTCATATTACTCATTTAAACTGATATCTTTCCTCGATAAGCGCGATACCAAGACTTTCAAGAGTTATGACCCTCGACGTAATCGTTTTCATGTGAGGGAGTGGTTCAAATTTACAAAATCTATCGAATCTTGTCTCTGAGACCACTTTATAAATAAAGCATATGCGTTTAGACATTTTCAGGCTGGTTATCTTTAAAGCAAAAACAGGAAAGTGAAATTTCTATCGAATTAAGAAATAATTAAACTGTTCATGAATGAGTGAGAAGATTTCTTAGCTTAGAGAGTAAAGAGATAGTGGCGTTTGCGCGTAATTTGAAAATATTTGCTGTCAAATAATTATTTATTTGAGTTTATTGTTGTTCCTTCGTTTTTATGGAATGACAGCATGGAAAATATTTATCGTACTGATATTTTGAAATTGAGGCGTTGAAGCGTATCTAAATGTCATCTATGCGCCATGACCGTTTTCATCCCAAAAGATACACCCTTTTGCAAGCGTTTGTCGACTGCCAGCCATTTAATTGAAAAAATGTTTGCTGATAAAATATGTTCTTCTGACAATCGATAACCCCTTTTTTAAGTTTTACATGGTGACAATGTAACAAAAGTCATTCATTTAAATAAGTTATCGAACAAGCAGCTATCCTATAAGCGAAACATCTTCGGAAGTGTAATATACATGCGACTCTTAGAATCCAATTGTTATATTTATTTATAATATCGCAGTGCAATGTTTGAAGATTATAAGTATGATTCCATTACTCAGTTTTCGAAACAGCTCCTGAATAAACCGATGGCACTATGATGAAGTACAACGCGTCTCATGTGAGGTACTATAAATAACTCATTTTTCATGTCTTGAAAATATTTTAGTAGGGTTGTTTTCGTCGAATTTTATCACATTACGATGAGATATAAGTGATTTTTTTTATAATTTCAGCATACCTCGTTTGGTGTTTATTACAAACACGTGCACGCAGTTTTTTTCGACTATCACTCAGTCGAAAGGTGGATTTAATGAGGTTAATAACCCACAATCCACCTCGCCTGTGGGCTCACATAATTCACAATTATTTTGAGGTTTTTTGCCTAAGCTACAGAAATTTACGCATTCCCCATTTGATGTTCCTGTAACTTTTTTCAAAAGATTAACCTGACAAAAAAATAGTATGATATTAACGAATTATTTTGGAGTTGAAAAGATGTTCTCGCTCAAGGTCATGCCACGATGCAAAATATGCGTACACGTTGTATATGGTTCTTTCTCTGTATTAGGAAAAAAACCGCTTTGTTTCGAGACCTTCTTTCCTGGCGATAAATAGAAATCCACTCCTCTTAAAAAAAATATTCAATCAGAGCGCGACGCGAACGAGAAGTCGGACTCTGCTTGTTGCGCTTCGGTCGACGCGTAAAATGGCGGGAAACGACTCATGAGCAGCTTCCGCTGATGCGCAACAGGGAGCAGCAGCAGTCGCGAATCCCTCGCGCCGGTCTCGGCGTTTCGGACTCGGATCGGGGTAAGAGGGGGTGCTTAAAAAATATCCGGGCGACAAATCTCAGGACTCACGCTCATTTCCTCTCTTGAGATATCAACGGACGTACGTGATTATGCTCGAGAGAGGGAGTGTGTGTCGGTACTCGCGACCCTGGCGACTAGAAGAGTCCGCCCGAAAAGATCTCCTAATCATGGTCCCTTCCGCGCTCTTGAAGGGGATTTCAGACTCCTTCCTCCCTTCACCGCTTTAAACCCATCCCGTTGGACTCTTCTGTTCTATTTTCGAACGCCCGTCTACCAATCCCTTTTCCACCCCTTGCTGCCCCCACCCCATCCCAGGTGGCTAGTGACTCACTGGGTTTTGGGGGAGGGGGGAACTTTCGGGGGAGTGGGAAGGTTAATCCTCCTTATTTATCTTGAGGAGGTTATAATACCCTCTTCCTAACGCGATGACGTCTCGCATGTGGCGGGAGATGGGGAGGTACAGCGCCGCGAGGGAAGAGGTGAAAAAAATTCAAATTCAGGAACAGGTTAATATTGAGTCTGTTTTATAGTCCAAGGAATGGTTTTTTTTCCTTTTCGCTCGGCTTATTTTTTTCAATGAGCATGTGGGACAACGAACTTCTGGAACACGCACGTGAAAAACTGTTTTGATGCCATTTCTTGTAATTGCCGATAATTTAATTAATTTTTGTGTTAAAAGTGTGTTTTGGTCGAAATAGCCTCATCTGAAGATGATATGGCACTTTTTAAACAAGCAGAAATGTACACGGGATTCCCGTATTACAGAAGTGCTTTTCGTGAAATTCGCCTGTGTAATCATATATTAATATATTTGCTTTGAAATCAGAAAATTATTTTTTCTTATATGGAGTAGCACTGCTTTTTTTCATCCATTCTAAACATCTCATTTTCCCATTCTATACTCGCCCTACAAACGAAATTTCTTTGAAATCGATTCAGCCAATACCTTCCAAATTCATAGTTACAGAAAAATTCTAACCTTGATATTGTGGTAGCCCTGTTTAGTCGACCCGATTGAAATATGATATTGTGGTTATTTATTTATATGATACCATATTTGGTTAAAATCTATGAGGTCAGTTCTCTAGAAATACGTGTAAAAGAAATATTATTTAACTTTTTACTGTGGTAGTCCTGCTCTTTAGTTCCGCTTTAAACTTCTTGATTTAGTTAAGGTATGTTGCACAAATCTTATATACAAAATTTATTTAAAATCCGTTCGGACAATTTCTTCTAAATTCTTAATTGCTGAAAGAGTTTAATTTGTAATTGTAGCACTCCTGTTTGGCTGATTTGGTCTAATTATGCTAATAAGGTTTTGTATATATGTGTATATTATAAGTATTAAATTTGATTAAAATTGATGTTGACAGTTCAACACAAATACATCTAAAAAGAAATTTTTTAGTCCTTGTATTGTGGCAGCCCTGCTTTCTATATCTACAGGCGACCCTCGGTTAACGACGGCGATCCGTTCCTGCGAATGGTCTATACGTACGGTTTAACACACATTTGGTCCTTACAGTGCCTACTAAATTCCAAAAATAGTATAGTAAAATAAAATATAGAGAGATGCTTTTCACCCAAATGTTTTAATGAAATAAAGACTTTACCTACATTAGCCTAAAACAATATAATTAAACACTTCCAAATCGTTATGTACGGTTTAACGCATGTCTGACCCTTATAGTGTCTACTACATCAAAAAATAGTTCGGTACAGTAAAATCAAATGTAAAGAGATCTTTTTCACCTAAATGTTGTTATTGATATAAAGAATTAACCTTCATTAACCAACGAACAATGTACTTTTATAAGGCAACCTAAAAACATTTAAATTTTGCAGTCGGCGTCTCTTCTCTTTCATGTCTTTTTATTATGTCAACTTTCTGCTTCGTTCTCTTAGAAGCACCAGCTGCAGTTGACTCATATTGTCGCTTTTGAGACAATTCCGAAGGATAAAAAAAAAATAATAAAAAAACTGGCAGAGCAACGCTAGGAAGATGCTATTCGATTAACGGCTGAAGGAGTGGCTGAGCCACGCTGACTAGGACTAGAAGCACGCAATACAGAGGGGATAAATAAAACTCAATTTAACTCTTAGGCAGGGCGCCCACCGAAGTAACGGTAGTGAACTGGCGTAATTGTTTCTTCGTCATTGATTGTTCTCTAGAAATGTAATTAATGTCGATGAAGTGATTCAAGTTTGGATTGTAATATTCCGTTCGAAATAAAACTCTCATTAAAGAAGCGTCAAGTTAAAATTACAATTATTAATATGCTCGATTTTTGTCATTTCTGACTGCCTTATTTAACGTTCGTACATAATTTTTAGATTTCGATAGATAATTCTTTTTGTATTCTTAATCTTAATTTAATGATCGATCTTTGCTACGTATTGTATTACATTTTTATTGGTAGTAACGACTGCGACGTCGTAAGGCGATTTTGAAAAATAATTGGTCTTGGTTTGGTCGTAACATCGAATCGTCGTTAACCGAGGGCGTCGTTAATCGAGGGTCGCCTGTATACAAAAATCTTGATTTTGTTATTTTATGTTGCACTCCTCCTTTATACAAACTTTCGTTGAATCCGATTTAGTTAATTCCTTCCAAATTCATAATTACCGAAAAGTTTTATTTTGCAATTGTAGCACCCCTGCTTAGTCGATCCGGTCCAAATATGCCATTTTGGTCTCTAATTTATATGAATATTCCATGTAGCAAATTTGGCTGAAATCGATACAGCCAATTCTTCCCTGATATATGCGTACGGACGGACAGACAACACGAAGATAATAGTGCTTTTCAACAATGACGAAAAGCACTAAAAATGAATAAACGTTAAATAAATTTATACCCATTCGGCTTGTTTTACCATGGATGTGTTACCAATTATTTATGGTTGAGAAGGTCGATATCATATCGAAAATTCGAAAGGATTAACCTTTCTTGCAAACTGCAGCTATTTTTTTCGACAAACGCAGCCTTTTCTGTATTTAAACGTAGTTTTATTTCATTAATATAAGTTTGGGGTTACGTCCCTATCATTGTAATGCGCTTTAAGAACCAAAATGACGCTGTTGTAAAGATGCTGGGAGAAAGGCAGAATTCGATAAACAAAACAAGTCCATCTCCGGAGCACGTTTACAAAAATGGCATTCAGAAATCTTGCTTGACTGACAGTTTTGGACATGTTTGATAGCGAAAATTTAAGTTTCGTATTGCTTTCAATATCATGACGCCTTATCAAAATCGAATGACCTTGTTGTAGTCAATAGAACGTGGAAAAAAATGTTTCCTAATCAAACACTCCGACGGGTCAGAAATGTTTGGACATCAAGAGTCGGTTAAAAAAACGAACGCGTTCCCGTTGATAATGCCGTATTTTAAGAGTAGGAGTTTCAAAATGTGGCCCGCCTGTACAGCAATTGCGGTACTCTCATTGCTATGATTCTATTGTATGTAGGTGGAAGTGGGGTGACAGCGATATAAAACAATAATAATTTTTTTTACGCTAACGAATTGTGAGATAGTGAAATTTGTGTGACACTCCTGTTTCAGGGTGTTATGCTGTGTCGAACTAGTTTCTTGCTCTATCAACAGAATTCATTTTAACACAAATTACATGCTATCAGCTCAGGGCCATCTTTTGCACACCTATGTACATACATTTCCATATTAACCATTCTCCCTGGAAGCTATACTGTGTGTTATTTTTACATGTATTTACGGACGTAAATAAATTGTAACTAAATACTTCTGTAAACTCTTCTGGATAGCCCCCCCCCCCCCCATCCAAATAATCCTCTTAATCCATACAGTCCAGCTCATACGAGAGCAAGGGAAAGAAAAATTTTGTATTTGGTAAAACTTAAATACACTATCCTTACCAATACTTAATTATGTTTGTGTAAAAAAATAGAAGAGTACAATTTTCTTATATTTACTTATTTCATTTTATGAATATCAAATAATTGCTTTTCATGCCTTTTTTGAGCAAATACTTCAGTAATGTCTGTAAAGTCAAGTTGATGAAGTATGTCAGATTCAGCACTCATTATAGTAAGATTAAAATGCATAATAGAAGTATTAGCATACTATCTTTTGATGGACAGAAAAACATCAATATGTAGGTACTATTATATATGAAAACATAAAATAACATTTTATTATATCTTCGTCAAAATTTTTCATTTCTTTCATCAACAAAACATTGCTTCCATATAAAAGCTATAAATATAACTTTACAATTGATACTTTCACCGGCGAGGACAGAGGGATATTTCATCAGACAGCTCCTTTTTGTTTGCCAATGCAGTTATTCACACGAACTAAAATATTTCAGTTCATTGGTACTGACCTTTTTTGAGTGCCTATACTTGGCGGATGATTTAGTTGAAATGTGGCCCCTAATGTTAGAAGTTGGACACCCCTGCATTACGCAAAGTCAACAGCGCTATGCGCCCCCTATCACCCATGGGCCCTGGGCAATTGCCCCATTTTCCACTTGGATAAGGCGGCCCTGTGTCAGCTCATATTTGAGAAAAATCTTAGCAAAGATATGCATTGCTATACCCCTTACTTTCAATTTCTTGAAAGACTTCCATTGTAATTCCATCATTAGTAAATTCCATGTTTTTAAATTAGCCCAGTGTCTCATAATGCTAATTGAATAATTCTCTCCCCATACATATTGAAGAGTAACTGTAAAAACAAACAATCTTGTATTACTCGACCTATATTCACTCCAGTTGTATCATCTTACCATCTTAGTCATGTATAAAATCCATATTAATCTCCTATATTTCCAGTCTGCACTGATATTACAAAATTCTCATTGGTTTTATCCACTGCACTGTATATTATAACTTCATAACAGTGGCATGGGTTGGATTTTTAAGTTGGTCAGGCTGTAATAAAATACCAATTTAACATTTCTCAGAAATAAAAAACAAAGAGAAAGAAGGTATTATTTATTAACTTGTGGATGAAATCCAACCTAAAATCTTTCTTGATGAATTCTTCTATAACAGTGTCATAAAAACACACAGCTCTTTAGGTCGTGAAACAACTTTTTTAAATTTAAATTATGGCCAATCCTGACAGATGTGTTTGCAGGTTCAAATTTCTCGTGCCTTTATCCTTTTCAGAGCTGAAAAGGTTCTTTCCACAAATGCAGTGGTAGACAGAAGAGCAAGGATTAATTTACACAGCTTTTGCACTTCAATCACAGCATCACTTATCATTTGAATGCAAGTAAAGGAGTAGTTCTGCAACTGATTTCTTTGCAAAATTTTGTGATGAACATACCCATATATTTCATTTGGAGAAGCTAATTCATGGAAGAGAATGACACACTGACTACAGACGTGGGCATTTCCTCCTAATCACCTCACATAAGTGTTTTACACTATCTTATGGCATTAATCAAAAAAACAACAATCTCGGAAGTTGGTGGCGTAGTTTGTGTGGGACATACTCGAGCATTCGTCATACAAGCCCAGACCTTGCCCCCAGCATTTCTTACTTCTTCCTCCTGTTGAAAGATCACCTTGGAGGACTTCAATTTACCTCAGATATAGACGTGAAATGTATTATTATTGCATGGTTGAATTCCCAGGGACCAGAGTCCTATGCCCAGGACATACACAAGCTCATTAAAAGTTGCGACAAATGCCTGAATCTGTTTGGTGAGTATGTTGAAAAATAGTTTATTGGTGGTGGTTTCATGTTGTTTATTCAGTTACTAGCAATAAATAGATTTGTAAAAAATACAAGCGTTGTAACATTACTTCACGATTAACATGCATATATTGCAAGTTTTATTACTAGACACAGGTTCATTGCCATTGACAACCCTCTGTTTTCTTACTATGCATGCACTAGTTGTCATGTTATTGTAACACAGCAAGACATTGGCAGCTTTCCTAGCAGATGGGGACTACATTGCTCAATAGTGGATATTGCCGCAAGAGAAAGTTTAGGCATTCAGAGTTGGCATGACTGATATGTTTTATTATTGTTTAATTTTATATAACTCATGGGGAAAATTGTTGGAAAATATTTATTTTTCTCTTCAAGTCCCTTTCTAACATTATTATTTATGTTGAAGGAAACTGTACTAACAGATACAGTGACTTCACACTATCCACATTCTCTAAAATTGTGCAAGAAATCGCGCTAACATTCTTAGCCACTTAAATATTCAGTTAAGAGCCACATTATCTGATACCTGTTTTGTGTAGGAAGATGTCCTTCAGAATTAAAGACATCTTTTAGCGAAGGGATTTTCTCCATATCTAATATTTTCATCCCCTACAGCAGGGGTGGTCAAACTGCGGCCCGCAAGAGCATTTTATGTGGCCCGCGATTCCATTATGAAAGAAAACCATAATATAAAATAGAGATAATTTCATATTTGTAGCTTAAAATTAATGCCAGAAAACCTTTTCCAGTGATGTTATGGGGATAACATATTATTTATTATTGATTTTCCCTAGCAGGATCCCTGGCATTACCTCACATTACTTACGATGTGAACCCTAACGTGGCCCACCGAAGCATTTTCATCTGTTTATGCGGCCCGCCTAAGAAGCTGCAACTGTTAATGTGGCCCGCCACCTAAAAAAGTTTGCCCACCCCTGCCCTACAGCTATGTTTTTCAACCTTTTTTGACTGGTAGAACACTTTGGATGGAGAAAAAATTGGTGGAACACCTATATACGTACACATATATATTTATCATGGCTATGGGAACGCACATGCATACTGCAGCAGGTTAGAAGTTGTAACCTGATACTTTCTGCTTCCCTGATAGATGGACTTATGGTGCGAGAGCAAAATTAAAATACTTTATATCTTTAAATTCATTAAAAAATCTAAATTTATAAAAAAATTATTTTTGGTGGAATATTTCGCGGAACACTTAGGCAATGCTAGCAGAACACCAGTTGAAAAACACTGCCCTACAGCCTCACTTGACCATTTATCATTAAATTTTAATAGTTGAAAGTTTGCATTTACT